>CM068363.1:4193320-4638320 GCA_034769755.1 Odontamblyopus lacepedii
CATCTTTAGCCTGTCCGTCCATGGGAGTGGATCTCTTCTTCACTGTAGTTCTCCCCGAGGTTTCTTCTTTTTCCCAGGACCCTGGGTTTTTTGGAGTTTTTCCTTGCTGAGAAGGAGGGTCTAAGGACAGGGGATGACTGGACGATGTTTCATTTGCTGCTTTACATGAATGTTGTTTATTCCTGTTTTGATATGTCTGTGTGTATGTTTTACTCATCCATATCTTGGAACGCCCTTAGAGGCAACTGTTGTTGTGATTTTGGGTGCTACAAAACTAAATTGAATTGAATTGAATTGAGGACTAAACCAGGACTGAAGCAGGACTGAAGCAGGACAGGAGCAGGACTGAAGCAGGACTGAAGCAGGACGGGAGCAGGACTGAAGCAGGACTGAAGCAGGACTGAAGCAGGACAGGAGCAGGACTGAAGCAGGACAGGAGCAGGACTGAAGCAGGACTGAAGCAGGACTGAAGCAGGACTGAAGCAGGACTGAAGCAGGACTGAAGCAGGACAGGAGCAGGACTGAAGCAGGACTGAAGAAGGACAGGAGCAGGACTAAAGCAGAACTGAAGCAGGACTGAAGCAGGACTAAACCAGGACTGAAGAAGGACAGGAGCAGGACTAAACCAGGACTGAAGCAGGACTGATGCAGGACTAAACCAGAACTGAAGCAGGACAGGAGCAGGACTGAAGCAGGACTGAAGAAGGACAGGAGCAGGACTAAAGCAGAACTGAAGCAGGACAGAAGCAGGACTAAACCAGGACTGAAGCAGGACTAAACCAGGACTGAAGGAGGACAGGAGCAGGACTAAACCAGGACTGAAGCAGGACTAAACCAGGACTGAAGCAGGACTGATGCAGGACTGATGCAGGACTGAAGCAGGACTGACGCAGGACTGACGCAGGACTGACGCAGGACTAAACCAGGACTGATGCAGGACTGACGCAGGACTAAACCAAGATTGAAGCAGGACTAAACCAGGACTGAAAAAGGACAGGAGCAGGACTGAAGCAGGACTGAAGAAGGACAGGAGCAGGACTAAAGCAGAACTGAAGCAGGACTGAAGCAGGACTAAACCAAGACTGAAGAAGGACTAAACCAGGACAGAAGAAGGACAGGAGCAGGACTAAAGCAGAACTGAAGCAGGACTGAAGCAGGACTAAACCAGGACTGAAGAAGGACAGGAGCAGGACTCAACCAGGACTGAAGAAGGACAGGAGCAGGACTGAAGCAGGACTGAAGCAGGACAGGAGCAGGACTGAAGCAGGACTGAAGAAGGACTGAAGCAGGACTGAAGAAGGACAGGAGCAGGACTAAAGCAGAACTGAAGCAGGACTGAAGAAGGACAGGAGCAGGACTGAAGCAGGACTGAAGAAGGACAGGAGCAGGACTGAAGCAGGACTGAAGCAGGACTGAAGCAGGACTAAACCAGGACTAAACCAGGACTGAAGAAGGACTAAACCAGGACAGAAGAAGGACAGGAGCAGGACTAAAGCAGAACTGAAGCAGGACTGAAGCAGGACTAAACCAGGACTGAAGAAGGACAGGAGCAGGACTCAACCAGGACTGAAGAAGGACAGGAGCAGGACTAAACCAGGACTGAAGAAGGACAGGAGCATGACTGAAGCAGGTCTGAAGCAGGTCTAAAGCAGGACTGAAGCAGGACTGAAGCAGGACTGAAGCGGCACTAGCTCATATCAAAGACAAAGCCTTACTTCATGACGTGGATGGCCTCTGAATGGGTGAAGCTGAAGGCGTAGCCACTTGACGTTGTTCCAAAATCTATGGCCACCACCACTGAGAACGGAGAGGCCATTTTGGGTCGCACCTCCACCCTCTGCAGGAGACCACACACGCACGCACGCACACACACACACACACACACACACACACACGCACACACACACACACAGGGTTACAACAGATACATGGAGAATGGAGAGGATGCAACAGCGGGAGCATGTTACCATGACAGTGAGGGCGTTACCATGGAGCGCATTGTGGGTGTTACCGGGGAGCGTGTTACCATGGCACCATGTTACCATAACAGTGTGGGTGTTACTGGGGAGCGTGTTACCATAACAGTGTGGGTGTTACCGGGGAGCGTGTTACCGTGACAACAAGGGCATTACTGCAGAGTATGTTACCCTGACAGCTAGGGTGTTACTGTATGACTGAGTGGGGGGAGTTGGTGTTAGGAGGGCCAGGGTGCCAAGTCATCAGGGAAGGGACCAGTGGAAAAGTGGGTAAGTTACCGGAGAGGGCGTGGGCGTCAGGGGGGTGATGCCACACTCGCTCCGCACAGTGGCAGGAGAAGAGGGCACCGAGAGGTCATCTGAAACACATAGGCCACAGAAGATTTAAAAAGGTGAACTGCACTAATTGTTATTTTAAAGTCCTATAGAATACAAAATGGACTCTGCTGAGCTTTAAGCCATGTTAGAATGCTGTTACCTCCTCAAAAACAGACCTGGAGTAAACTCAAAATGCTCAGCTCCACCTTGTCATGTCATTGAGTGGTAGTTTAAAAGTGAACTAAAAGTTAGCCTTAGTTGAAGTACTTTGTTCTACCAGAGCAACTCTTTTGTTCAGAGAATGTCACAGAAAGTGTTCTGTTGCACCGAGAAACTAAGACGTTACAACGCCTACAAAGCCTACAAATTATCCAAATGATTCTACTGAAGGTGTATGGAGTTTAAAACCACAGTGGAGCTCTTCCTGTATTAAAACATGACATCACAAGATGGAAAAGTTTTTTTTTTCTTTCTTTTTTTAAAAAGTCAGCCTAAATGTGCAGGTTTGTGTGTTAAACATGTGTGAATGGAATAAAACACAACTCCAGGTCTGCTCGAGTGTAGGAAGTAACTGAATACATGTATGGAGAATATGTAATCAGAATACTCATTTTGAGTAACTGTATTCTGGTAAAGTTACTTTTTCATTTGATAGTATTCAGAATACAGTTACTTTTCTAAAATCAAAGAACACAGTGCAGAGTGAGTGTGATAAACAGAACGCTCTTATAGCATGTGCAGGGGGAGTTTGTCCTTCTCCAGTCAGGAGAGGAAAAGCAGAGTGACACAAATATAAAACTGATTTAATCCTATGTTGTGTTTTTACAGTATAACTTAAATGCAACTGTGTGTGACAATATTCTAAGTATTCAGAATCCAATACTTTGATGGGACCGTGCGTCACAAAACATTACAAAATGCATTCAGTATTGTGAATTCTTCTTCTTCTTCGCAGATCAGAAGAAAGCCTAAAACAGGCTGGTTCCACACAAAGGTACGGCATGTTTCTTACCACAGGTTTGATGGAGGTGTGGAGGTGTGGACAGGAGCTCACTGTGGAGGAGCTCTGAGGGCTCCAGAGGGGCCTCAGCCATGGTCCCTGCAGCAGCTGTGAGGAGACACAAAGCTTCAGATATGATACAGCATCTAGAAAGGCCTGTGTGTCAGATGCCCTCCCATCCTCTTGTATTCCCACCTATCAGATGCCCTCCCATCTTTGGTAAAGGACTAGCACAGGCTCTATTGTCATTCAGATACACCTAAAAAGACCACAACAATGTTATCTAAAGTACTCAGTTTTTTGGCTCAGCATCCATCAGCTCAAAGCAGCAGGGTTTAGTAAAGTGCACATTTAAAGGGCCCATATTCCACTGTAGTCTGAACATACACACAGACCTGGAGTTGTGTTTTGTTTCGTTCACACATTTTAACACACAGATCCTGCATATTTAGGCAGAATTCTTCTCAAACTGAAAACATTCCTTGTGATGTCATTAGGTGGTAATACAGGAAATACTCCATTGTGTTGATCGACCTGTTGAGCTGCACTGAGACGTTTGTTTGAACTTTTCTATCACTATTGTATTTTACTGCTCCGCCCCTCAGGACAAATCAAGTAACTCCACACATCTTCACTTCATTTGGGTGATTTCAGCCCCGGATTGGCCTGACTTAGTTACAGCTATTGTTTTAGCCTCATTAAAACTGCTTCACTCCTCAGTGCACCAGCAGATATTACACACTTTCTATTGAAAATCTCATCTGTACAAAAAGTAAAACTCAAATATTCAAAAGTAAAACCAAGAACTGAAGGTTATTCTTGCATAGCGGTTAACTTTAAAACTAACACTTGAGACTTCACCAAGTGGACCAGAATATTTTGAACTTTGGAGATGTAGACAGTCTGCTATTACAGGGTCACTCAAACATGTGTGCATGAAACAAAACACAATTATAAGTATGTTTTTTAGGAGGTAACCGCGTGATAACATGGCTTAAAGCTCAGAAGAGACCATTCTGAGTAATATAGGACCTTTAAAAAGAGCAGTCAGAGTTCAAAGCCATTGCAGAGCCTGTGGTGTGTCTTTGCGCCCCCTGGTGGCTGGAGGGGCCCTTTGTGTCAGCACAGCCTGCTCATGCTCGGCCCCCATACACCACTGCTCCTGCCCTGGCCCCGTTTGAACGCTGGCTCCTGATTGGACGGACATGATGTCAGCGCTTCCACAACACACACACACTCCTCACACTCTGCTTATTTTACTTTTAAACAAATCCAAACTTCTGCAGCTGCAAAATGGTGCCAAATGGCAGCACAGAGCTGGGTCATACTCAGGTGCATTTACTCAGGTACATTTGCAGTTTTCAGTAACTTTTTGAAGAATTTGTACTTGTAGAATACTTTTCTACCATGATGATGATAAAAACACTCTTGCTTTAGACAATAGAATGTGATTTTCAACATTAAATGGTGGAACTTTACCATGTGTCCTTATATGTGTGTACTCCCTCAGTGGTCCAGGTCGGTTTCATAGTGGGATATACTCATCTATGTGCTCTTATACTTGTTCTGATCCAGCTCAGAATCATTCTAAAGACATTCAGGAAAGGCTCATTTCTGTCCTGTTAGTGGGATTTTTTAGTACCAATACCTGCTCAAATGAGTATCTTGTTTTGATACTCTTCAGTACTGATTAGTGTCTGATCCTGTGTCTGTCCTTTGTAAATACCAGATTTTGTGCTTTAAAATTTGTGTTGTGTTGTTAAGATTTAGTCCTTCAAATGTCATTCATTTCAAATCATTAATTATAAGTTATGTCCTGACAGTCACTGCCTAAGGTCCTTGAGTAGTAGTTTTCCCAATACTTTTTACTCTCATTTGAGTCATTTCTTGTCGCACTACTTTGTAACATTATTCTTACTTGAGTACTTTTTTGGCCGCTCTCCCCACCTCTGTATATGTAAAAGTACTGCACATCTCAGCTGTGGAGGCTTTCGCAGAAGCTGTTCCCATCTCTGTTCAAACTACTGGACTGAAGAATGTTGTCTGCAAGCCAAAAGTAAGAAAATAAAAGTGTCACTTACCTTAAATCCTCTACTTCAAATCCTTAAAGTGGTCTGAGAGTGAGCAGAGACCGGGCTCGTCCTGCACAGAGAGGACATGACACCAGGAAGTCTTCAAAGAAATGCCTTGTTAGAAAGAAGGAAACATTCAGCAGTGAATCACTTTCCAACCTGTCTTCTCTCAACTCCTCTGGTTCTCCTCTGGCTCTCCTCTGGTTCTGCTCTGGTTCTAGTCTGGTTCTGCTCTGGCTCTCCTCTGGTTCTACTCTGGCTCTCCTCTGGTTCTGCTCTGGTTCTGCTCTGGTTCTGCTCTGGCTCTCCTCTGGTTCTGCTCTGGTTCTCCTCTGGCTCTCCTCTGGTTCTGCTCTGGTTCTGCTCTGGCTCTCCTCTGGTTCTGCTCTGGCTCTCCTCTGGTTCTGCTCTGGTTCTGCTCTGGCTCTCCTCTGGTGCTGCTCTGGTTCTACTCTGGTTCTGCTCTGGCTCTCCTCTGGTTCTACTCTGGCTCTCCTCTGGTTCTGCTCTGGTTCTGCTCTGGTTCTGCTCTGGTTCTCCTCTGGCTCTCCTCTGGTTCTGCTCTGGTTCTGCTCTGGCTCTCCTCTGGTTCTGCTCTGGTTCTGATCTGGTTCTGCTCTGGTTCTGCTCTGGCTCTCCTCTGGTGCTGCTCTGGTTCTCCACTGGCTCTCCTCTGGTTCTCCTCTGGTTCTGGCTGTCCACTGGTTCTGGCTGGTCTTTGGCTCTCCTCTAGTTCTCCTCTGGCTCTGGTTCTCCTCTGGCTCTCCTCTGGTTCTCCTCAGACTCTCCTCAGGTTCTCCTCTCTTCTTGTTCTTCTCTAGTCTCTGGTCTCTGGCTCCCCCCTGGTTGTCCACTGGTCTCTGGTCTGTGGCTCTCCTCTGGTTCTTCGCTGGTTCTGGTTCTCCTCTGATTGTGGTTCTCCTCTGGCTCTGGTTCTCCTCTGGTCTCTGGTACTCCTCTGGTCTCTGGTACTCCTCTGGCTCTGTTAGCTCTGTGGACGGTCTCTCTGGACTCTGAGCGTTGACTTCTCTCTACGCTGGAATGTGAGAGTGAGAGCCGTGACAGCCCACAGCGGTCAGAGAGGGAGGGACTTAAGGAGGGGGCGGGGCTGAGGGTTCTGTACATCTAAATCACATTAAAGACGCTGTACCTGATTTTTACTCAGAAGAACTGAAATAAAGACATTGTTGTACACCCTAGTGTCTGTACTTGTACTTGAGTATTATTCTTTTAAAGTGACACTGTCCTTACGTGTGTTACAGATGTGTGTGATTTTACTCCTTTCAAAATGTGTACGGTTTATTCTTCAGAAATAGGGCTGCAGAATATAAAGACACACTGCAATATCTGATCACTGTTTTACACTTCAGTGTGCACAAAAACACTAATGTGCACATCTTCATTTAGCCAAACTAAAGGTCTGACCCTGTCCCTGCAGCAGCTGTGAGGAAACACACTTCAGACACTACAGCATCTGTGTCAGATGCCCTCCCATCCCCCTGTGTCCCTGTGTGTCAGATGCCCTCCCGTCCCACAGTGTGTCAGATGCCCTCCCGTCCCCCTGTGTCCCTGTGTCAGATGCCCTCCCGTCCCCCTTTGCGTCAGATGCCCTCCCATCCTTCTGTATCCCTGTGTGTCAGATGCCCTCCCATCCTTCTGTATCCCTGTGTGTCAGATGCCCTCCCGTCCCCCTGTGTGTCAGATGCCCTCCCGTCCCTGTGTGTCCCTGTGTGTCAGATGCCCTCCCGTCTCCTTGTGTGTCAGATGCCCTCCCGTCCTTCTGTATCCCTGTGTGTCAGATGCCCTCCCGTCCCCCTGTGTGTCAGATGCCCTCCCGTCCCCGTGTGTCCCTGTGTGTCAGATGCCCTCCCGTCCCTGTGTGTCCATGTGTCAGATGCCCTCCCGTCCCCCTGTGTCCCTGTGTGTCAGATGCCCTCCCGTCCCCGTGTGTCCCTGTGTGTCAGATGCCCTCCCGTCCCCCTGTGTGTCAGATGCCCTCCCGTCCCCCCGTGTCCCTGTGTCAGATGCCCTCCCGTCCTTCTGTATCCCTGTGTGTCAGATGCCCTCCCGTCTCCCTGTGTGTCAGATGCCCTCCCGTCCTTCTGTATCCCTGTGTGTCAGATGCCCTCCCGTCCCCCTTTGCGTCAGATGCCCTCCCATCCTTCTGTATCCCTGTGTGTCAGATGCCCTCCCGTCCCCCCGTGTCCCTGTGTCAGATGCCCTCCCGTCCTTCTGTATCCCTGTGTGTCAGATGCCCTCCCGTCTCCCTGTGTGTCAGATGCCCTCCCGTCCTTCTGTATCCCTGTGTGTCAGATGCCCTCCCGTCCCCCTTTGCGTCAGATGCCCTCCCATCCTTCTGTATCCCTGTGTGTCAGATGCCCTCCCGTCTCCCTGTGTGTCAGATGCCCTCCCGTCCCCCAGTGTGTCAGATGCCCTCCCGTCCCCCAGTGTGTCAGATGCCCTCCCGTCCCCGCTGTCCCTGTGTGTCAGATGCCCTCCCATCCCCCTGTGTCCCTGTGTCAGATGCCCTCCCGTCGCCCTTTGCGTCAGATGCCCTCCCATCCTTCTGTATCCCTGTGTCAGATGCCCTCCCATCCTTCTGTATCCCTGTGTGTCAGATGCCCTCCCGTCTCATTGTGTGTCAGATGCCCTCCCGTCCTTCTGTATCCCTGTGTGTCAGATGCCCTCCCGTCCCCGTGTCCCTGTGTGTCAGATGCCCTCCCGTCCCTGTGTGTCCATGTGTCAGATGCCCTCCCGTCCCCCTGTGTCCCTGTGTGTCAGATGCCCTCCCGTCCCCGTGTGTCCCTGTGTGTCAGATGCCCTCCCGTCCCCCTGTGTGTCAGATGCCCTCCCGTCCTCGTGTGTCCCTGTGTGTCAGATGCCCTCCCGTCCCCCTGTGTGTCAGATGCCCTCCCATGCATGAGCAGATCTGCAGACCCCTGACCAGTCCTCCTGTGAAACTGACCTGAGACCTGTGACTGACACACAAAGGACATGAGACGCACCGTGGAAATACTACAGCAAAACTGCAACAGTCTGCGGCACAAAACTTCACTTTCCCTCAGGATCAATAAAGCAACTCTCTCCTCTCTCTCTTTTGTCTCTCTTCTCTCCCTCTCTCCTCGCTCTCTCACCTCTCTCTCTTTTCTCCTCTCTCTCTCTTCTGTCTCTCTCTCCTCTCTCTCTTTTCTCTCTCTCCTCTCTTCTCTTCTTCTTCTTCTCTATGGGGACAAAAATCAGGTCCATGATGTAAATCCTTTATTATTTGATCAGATACGGGTTCACATAGTTAGGGTTTAGGTTTAGGCTAAAGTTAAGGTTAGGTTAAGGTTAAGTGTGGGCCAGTGGTAAACAAGTGTCAGATGTAAAGTAATGGGGTTATCTGAGTGCAGTGTACCTCACAGGAGTCAGGATGCCCCAGGACTTCCTCCCTGTGTGGAAGTGCTCCTCCTCTCCTGGTTTGGTCTGTGCCTGTGGTCCATTCACCGCCTCTACAGTCTGATAAGAAAGAGCAGGGAGGAGGACTGCTGCTCAGGCATGGAGATCTTATGAACAAGAGCCCTGAAGAATGTAATGTGGGAGTCATGGCTCATGTGCATCTTTCTACGGCTCTTTAAACCTCACAAGAGTCTAATGCCCACCATCTGATAAAAGGAACCGTGAAGCTCCTGGTGGGACATGAGCTGTAGCTCACTTATTTTCAGTCAAATCAACCAGTTTGAAATCCAAACCCACAAATAAAAAATAACCCTAAAATTCATAAATATTATATATTATTATTAAGGACCTTAATAGGAATTCAGACTGAACCTTTTTAAAAATCAAAGTCCCTAAGTCTCAGCTCGAGTGAGAGCTGCGTCCCTGTTGACATGGCATGGGAATTGACCCAACAAATGTTCAATCTACTGTCTATTGGACGATCCTTCCACCTGCTATACCAGTTCTTATATTTAGCCAAAATAATCCAGGAAGGATTTGAAATCTGCTGTTCCTCTGAGCTTGTTCCCACCAGGCTCTTGAGGAGATCACACTTTTTCAGATTCTAGAAAGTGATGTCAGACTCTCAGCTGGGCAGCAAGAGCCAGGTTTCCTTACTGATTGTATTGTACTTTACCATGAAATATCCAAATAGTAAAAGCTCAAATGTTGAACTTAGTATTAACTAAACTCAAGAATTGACTGTATTACAACATCATTTTGCATTTTGACAATTAGAATTTTAGTTGCCCTCTATCTGTATGAATTAATATCAGCCTGTGATGTCCTCTGAAACCCCCATCAATAATGAGAGTAGATCACTCTTAAAATGAGAGCTGATCAGACTCTTATATTGAGGAGAATAGATTCTTATAATGAGAGCTGATCAGACTCTTATATTGAGGAGAATAGATTCTTATAATGAGAGCTGATCAGACTCTTATATTGAGAGTAGATCCTTATTATAGTTGGACGTTTTACAGGAAAAAAAGGCAGATTTCTAAAGGGTTAAATGTGCACTGTGTCACTTTTCTTGTGGGCCTGCTACCTGCTTGTTGGCACTGAGATGCTAATGCTTTACTTGGAATGTCCCACAGTATGGCATTTAAACATATCTTAATTACAGGTGTTGTTATTGCACAAAAATCACTTGCCTCTCCATAGATCTGACATGTAACTGAACTGCTTGTCTCCACTATATAGATTTAATGCCATATAGTGGAATATTCTAGGAAAAGCAAAAGTAAAATAAAAGTAAAATAGTCCCTCTTTAATGCAGGTTTTTCTCAACAGGACTTTTACCTGTTTTGCTTGGCCGCCTGAAAGCCCCGCACAAGAATTCCAATGTCCAACCAGTGAAGTAATGAAACTTTGAAGGGTGGACAGTGTGGTAGTGTTTCTCCTGGTAAAAGTGTATACATGGTTGGAGAGCAAAGTGAGCCATAACAGTGCGCTCTTGAGCCCTCCCCCTCTCCCGCGCTCTCCCTGCAGAACACTCGGAGCCACACGTCTGTTCTGGTTCTGTGCTTTAGATTTGTTTTGTTCCCAAAGAGCAGATCACATTTCACCCACTGGGACCCACATGACCGACAGCACACACCAGCCCCCTCCTGGCACACACTCACATTAAAGCTCCTGTAGTATGCATTACCCACAATGCACTTCTGAAACTATCTCAGTCAATTTCAGCACAACAACGTATTCCAAATTTTTTTTTAAAGATGTTTTAAAGGGCCCGTACTGCGCTATTTCCTGATCCGTTATGTAGTTTTCATCACAAACATACATATGGAGTTGTGTTTTGTTTCATTCACACATGTTTAACACAAACCCTGCACTTTTAGGTGTCTAGGAGTTCTTCTCTCAAAATGACAACACTCTGTTCCACTTTGTGATGTCATGTGGTAATTCAGGAACTCCATACACCTTCACGAGAATCATTTTTGAAAATGTCAATCTCTACTAGGGGTGGGCGATATCTCGATATTTAAAATATATCGAGATATTTTTGAAACTCGATATGAATTCTGACATATCGATATATCGCTATAATGCTTATGTTTACTTCTGGTTTCGCCGCTTCGCTTGTTTCGCCTTCTCTGTGCCGCGCTCGCCTCCGCCTCCTGCTTTTGTCCCCTGAGCTCCTCCGCGGAGCCCGGAGCTGGCCACGGACTAAACCAGGACTAGGACTAAACCAGGACTAAACGCGGCCGCAAAGCCCGGGGCTCGGCCGCGGACTAAACCAGGACTAGGACCAGGGCTCTGCAGTGCGCCCATTTCACTCGCATTTGCGAGCAAATATTTCGTCGTGCGAACGTGGAAAACCAAACAGGCGCATCTGTGCGAGTGTTTCTGCAGCCACAATAAGGAGCTGCGCACAGACGCAACGTGACGAGTTAAACTTTCTAAATGCACGTTTCCCAGCGCGAGCGCAACCACATGACACCTCTGACCGCGCACGAGCCCAGCGTACGAGCTCCACGTGTGTGCAGATATCACGAACAAACTCCGCTTCAAAACACACCCACGCCCCCTTAAACGAGGAGCCCCCGCAGCAGGACCCACACCTGCCCCACCCCTCACAGACACCCGCGTGCCGCTGGACAAAGCGAGAGCTTTGACTTTTGTCTTGGTCTTGTCTCGGACTCGAGCGCATTTGGACTCGGTCTTGTCATGAACTCAAGGTCTGAATACTGAGTGCGGTCATTTTTCATTAATGCCGCTGCTGTTGCCAATAAACTCATCCCGGTGTGCGGGAGTGCGCGGGAGCGTGCGGGAGTGCGCGGGAGCGCGCGGGAGCGTGCGGGGCTTCTCTCTGCAGCCTGTGCCAAATGCCAAATAAATCCGTTTGTCACACTGTGCGTTTGATTTGGTAAATGTGCAGAGACTAAATACCATTTTAAAACAAGAGAATGTAACTCCAGTTTGGAATTTGAAAATAGAGGTTTAAAAATCCTACACACTTTATTCACTTTGAAGCAGTTTTGTGTCAGTGGAAGTCCTCTTAAAGAAGAGGTTCTTAAACTGTGGGTGAGGGTCCAAAAAGGGGTGTCAAGAGTGTTTAAGTGCAGAACTAAATGAATATTAATCAGATAAAATTAGTTTTTTTGTTTTTGCAGTAGTTTGTGGGGGCTGTATTTTTTCCTGTAAAGATATCGAGATATATATCGTATATCGAGATATAGCAAAATATATCGAGATATATTTTTTGGTCCATATCGCCCAGCCCTAATCTCTACTAAACTAATTGTGATGATTAAAAAAAAAAATTACAACATACAATAAGCACACATACATTAGACCGGATGGGACAATATGACACAATGTATACAATGCCACAGCAAGTGTAAAGCGTGTGCGTGCATGTGTGAGAGAGTGTATGTATGAGTAAGAGCATGGGCTTTCAGTGTCAGTAAATGTAAATGACTCATTTATGTATAGTCATATTGCAGAGGCTGACTCAGTGTTGAGATTAATGGAACAAAGGATTTTGAGCTTTGGGGATGTAGACACACAAATAATAAAGTGTTACTCAAACGTGTGTGAATAAAACAGAACACAACTCCAGGTCTGTTTTTGATGAGGTAACAACATTAGAACATGGCTTAAACTCACAATCAATTTTGGGACCTTTAAAGCTTGCTCCGTGTGTTGAATAACCATGAGGGCAGCAGAGTGCACTTCTGTGATGCTGCAAGTAAAAATAACCTTATGTTCACTTCTTTACTTTTTTGACACAACTTCACTTCAGAATGTACAAACATAAGTGGATTTGATATTAGAGAATAGTTGTTCTGATTGGTCAGCGTTTTCTGGAGTGGGCGGGGTTAAGAACAGTAGGAAACCACACCTCCAGGCCAGTTAAGAGGTCCTTAATTGTACTGCCATTGAGCACCACAGTTTTCTAATGCAGAGGTCAGCGCACTTGTTCTTTTAAGCTGTTTTAGGTCACCACTGTGATTTAAAATGTGCAATTTATAACATAATGATCCACGCGGGTCAGAGATTACGACTATAGAGACACACAGGCACAACATGTCAGCTTTAAACCGTTTCTAGTGATGTGACGTTTGTGAGTCTGCCCAGAACGGTTGGAACCATTTCTCATTTTTTAAAAGGACTCTTCTAGTTTTCATGCATTTTTACTCTGATTAACATCGAACTAACAGAAATCTGAAGAGTAGGCAACACGAGTCTTTATTATTATAATTCAAATATTCTATTAAGTTTGATTTAGATGATGCATAAATCCACAGGGTAAACATGTGCCCACTGTCAGTTTGAACCATTTTAAACCAATCTAAGACTCTTTTTTATAAGATCAGTTTGTAGATAAAATAAGTTCTCACATTGGCTTCTGTCATAGAAATACATTTAAAAAAAAGCATCTCTCTGAAAGGGACTAATCCAAAAGATTTGCATCCCATAAAAGAGCTGAAAGTCTCTTCACCAGATGTTCCTCTGAGGCTAAAAGCACAGCTCTGCAGCTCTTGGTTCTTCATGCAGGAGCACTGAAACATGCAGGAGAACTGAAACATGTGAGAGTGAAACAGGACACAGCCAAAGAACATTATGAAGTTTAGAGCGCTCTGAGCCTCTGTCGTGGGGGTACACAGAGGGTCTGGAAGCCATTACCTGGCACATCTCCCAGAGCAGCCCCTCCTCCTCACACCTCCTCCCCCTCTCATTGTCCCCCACATCTGTACTCCATTTTTACAACCAATTTGTCCATGTCCAGATTTTTATTTATGCACTTCTCTGCCAGTCGCTCTTGTGCTGAGTTCCCCTGCTAAACCCAGTAATCTACTACTACATCTAACTTAATACTACTACTACGACTAATACTACTAATACTAGTAATACTTCTACTAATACTTGTAATACTACATCTAATTTACTACTACTACTACTAGCTGTGTCAGATTAAATAGAAGAGCACATAGACAAGTATACACCCATACACTATGGAACCTACCTGCACCACTGAGGAGTACACACATATAAGAGCACATGGGAATAGAAAAGAAAGTTCTACCATTTGTTGAAAACTGTTTTTACTATCATCGTGTATCAGTACTGAGTCTCTGAAATGTTAGTATCATGTCAACACCAGTATGGAGACAAGCAGGCCACAACACCACAGTAAGAATATATACTTTTACATGTATTTGTGAGCAATAAAAAAAATCTGGAATTGAATCAGTTCAAGAAATACAAGTTTAATGTAAGGCAAATCACTAAATCAGTAACATCGCCATGGAGACGAGCAGAAAAGTGAATAGTGCACCTTTAAAAATGGAATGGGTGGTGTGTAGAACTGAAGGAGGCCACGTCACTGAATGCAAATGATAAACTAGCCCACAGACGTGGCGTCACTACAGCGGTTCAGAAGTAGCAGTACATGTACGCCTCATGTACTTGTACACACAAAGGATGATGTCGTCATTCAAAAATGTGCAGAGAAACAATGGGGATTTCAGAGTGGGCGGAGCAACACTTCACTGCAGGAAGACTCCACCCAGAGAGATTCTAGTCGCTCCAACTCTCACTGCATTTACATGCACAACTAACACTCACTACGTTTACACGCACAACTAACACTCACTACGTTTACATGCACAACTAACACTCACTACATTTACACGCACAACTAACACTCACTACGTTTACACGCACAACTAACACTCACTACATTTACACGCACCACTAACACTCACTACATTTACATGCACAACTAACACTCACTACATTTACACGCACAACTAACACTCACTACCTTTACACGCACAACTAACACTCACTACATTTACACGCACAACTAACACTCACTACGTTTACACGCACAACTAACACTCACTACATTTACACGCACCACTAACACTCACTACATTTACATGCACAACTAACACTCACTACATTTACACACACCACTAACACTCACTATGTTTACACGCACAGCTAACACTCACTACGTTTACACGCACAACTAACACTCACTACGTTTACACGCACAACTAACACTCACTACGTTTACACGCACAACTAACACTCACTACGTTTACACGCACAACTAACACTCACTACGTTTACACGCACAACTAACACTCACTACGTTTACACGCACAACTAACACTCACTACGTTTACACGCACAACTAACACTCACTACATTTACACACACCACTAACACTCACTGCATTTACACGCACCACTAACACTCACTACGTTTACACGCACAACTAACACTCACTACGTTTACACGCACAACTAACACTCACTACGTTTACACGCACAACTAACACTCACTACGTTTACACGCACAACTAACACTCACTACGTTTACACGCACAACTAACACTCACTACGTTTACACACACAGCTAACACTCACTACGTTTACACGCACAACTAACACTCACTACATTTACACGCACAACTAACACTCACTACATTTACACACACCACTAACACTCACTACGCTTACACGCACAACTAACACTCACTACGTTTACACGCACAACTAACACTCACTACGTTTACACGCACAACTAACACTCACTACGTTTACACGCACAACTAACACTCACTACATTTACACACACCACTAACACTCACTACATTTACACGCACAACTAACACTCACTACGTTTACACGCACAACTAACACTCACTACATTTACACGCACAACTAACACTCACTACATTTACACGCACAACTAACACTCACTACATTTACAGGCACAACTAACACTCACTACGTTTACACGCACAACTAACACTCACTACGTTTACACGCACCACTAACACTCACTACGTTTACACGCACAACTAACACTCACTACGTTTACACGCACAACTAACACTAACTACATTTACACACACCACTAACACTCACTACATTTACACACACCACTAACACTCACTACGTTTACACACACAGCTAACACTCACTACGTTTACACGCACAACAAACACTCACTACGTTTACACGCACAACTAACACTCACTACATTTACACGCACAACTAACACTCACTACATTTACACACACCACTAACACTCACTACATTTACACACACCACTAACACTCACTATGTTTACACGCACAGCTAACACTCACTACATTTACACACACAACTAACACTCACTACATTTACACACACCACTAACACTCACTATGTTTACACGCACAGCTAACACTCACTACATTTACACACACAACTAACACTCACTAAGTTTACACGCACAACTAACACTCACTACGTTTACACGCACAACTAACACTCACTACGTTTACACGCACAACTAACACTCACTACGTTTACACACACAACTAACACTCACCACGTTTACACGCACAACTAACACTCACTACGTTTACACACACAACTAACACTCACTACATTTACACACACCACTAACACTCACTACGCTTACACGCACAACTAACACTCACTACGTTTACACGCACAACTAACACTCACTACGTTTACACGCACAACTAACACTCACTAAGTTTACACGCACAACTAACACTCACTACGTTTACACGCACAACTAACACTCACTACGTTTACACACACAACTAACACTCACTACATTTACACACACCACTAACACTCACTACGCTTACACGCACAACTAACACTCACTACGTTTACACGCACAGCTAACACTCACTACGTTTACATGCACAACTAACACTCACTACGTTTACACGCACAACTAACACTCACTACGTTTACACGCACAACTAACACTCACTACATTTACACGCACAACTAACACTCACTACATTTACAGGCACAACTAACACTCACTACATTTACATGCACAACTAACACTCACTACATTTACACGCACAACTAACACTCACTACATTTACAGGCACAACTAACACTCACTACGTTTACACGCACAGTTAACACTCACTACATTTACACACACAACTAACACTCACTACGTTTACACGCACAACTAACACTAACTACGTTTACACGCACAGTTAACACTCACTACATTTGCACGCACAACTAACACTAACTACGTTTACACGCACAGTTAACACTCACTACATTTACACACACAACTAACACTCACTACGTTTACACGCACAACTAACACTAACTACGCCATACGCACAACTAACACTCACCACGCTTACACGCCATAACTAACACTAACTACGCTTACACGCACAACTAACACTCACCACGCTACACGCAATAACCAACACTCACTACATTTACACACACAACTAACACTAACTACATTTACACACACAACTAACACACTACACTTACATGCACAACTAACACTCACTACATTTGCACGCACAACTAACACTAACTACGTTTACACACACAACTAACACTCACTACATTTACAGGCACAACTAACACTCACTACATTTACACACACAACTAACACTCACTACGTTTACACGCACAACTAACACTAACTACATTTACACACACAACTAACACACTACACTTACATGCACAACTAACACTCACTACATTTGCACGCACAACTAACACTAACTACGTTTACACACACAGTTAACACTCACTACATTTACACACACAACTAACACTCACTACGTTTACACACACAACTAACACTAACTACATTTACACACACAACTAACACACTACACTTACATGCACAACTAACACTCACTACATTTGCACGCACAACTAACACTAACTACGTTTACACGCACAACTAACACACTACACTTACATGCACAACTAACACTCACTACATTTACACACACAACTAACACTCACTACGTTTACACGCACAACTAACACTAACTACATTTACACACACAACACACTACACTTACATGCACAACTAACACTCACTACATTTGCACGCACAACTAACACTAACTACGTTTACACACACAACTAACACACTACACTTACATGCACAACTAACACTCACTACATTTGCACGCACAACTAACACTAACTACGTTTACACACACAACTAACACACTACACTTACATGCACAACTAACACACTACACTTACATGCACAACTAACACTCACTACATTTACACACACAACTAACACTCACTACATTTACACACACAACTAACACTCACTACGTTTACACGCACAACTAACACTCACTACGTTTACACGCACAACTAACACTCACTACGTTTACACACACAACTAACACTCACTACTTTTACACACACAACTAACACTCACTACGTTTACACACACAACTAACACTCACTACGTTTACACACACAACTAACTGTCCCACTGGGTGTCAGGGGAGCATAACTGTTTCAGATGCCCTGCACCGACTGCCCCAGTGATCACTGGACCCCTCCCCCTGATCCTCCCCTGGCTGAATGAACCGATCCCAGGCAGGACTCACTCTGCTCTATTTGCCCCTGAGGTGCATCGTCGCTTCAGTGAAACAGTTGGGCCTCAAAATTACTGCTGGATTATTTGTATATTTAAAGCTCCTGAATTACACCAAATGGACTCCTCTGAGCTTTAACCCATGTTATGTTACACACCAAAAACAGACCAGGACTTGTGTTTTGTTTCATTCACAGATGTTTAAGTGACCCTTTATTATTAGTCTGTCTACATCTCCATAGCTGAAAATGCTCTGTTCCACCTTATGATGTCATTAAGTGGTAGTTTAAAAGTTAACCGGTAATTTTAGCCTCAACTGACCTGCTTTACACTAAAAGACACTAGAAATTGAAATTGACTTTGTGATGTCATATGACAATACAGGAAGTGTTCCACTGTGTTTTTAAACTCCACATACCTTCACTAGAATCATTTGGATGATTTCAGCTCTGGAATTGTCAATCTCTACTGAACTAAAGTTGAAATGAGCTGTTCACTTGAAAACAGCTCATGAGAGCCTCATGACATCACAAGGTGGAACAGAGCATTTTGAGCTTTTGGAGACTAAAGAGTTACTCAAACGTGTGAATGAAACAAAACACAACTCCAGGTCTGTTTTTGAGAAGGGACCAACATTATAACATGTTCATTGCTCACAAGAGTCCATTTTGTGTACTATAGTTGCTATGGCACAGTATAAACACAGTGGATTACTGTACTTGATGACATCACAAGGTGGGACAGAGTGAAATCCCAGGGCTATGGCATCCACACAAAAAGCCCCTTGGGTCTGCAGGGGCTCTGTATTGTCCAGGCTCAGAACAGCTCTGTCTCAGACACAGGAAGTCCACAGGAAGTCAAGAATCAGGTGACAGGAAGTGGCCCCGGCGCCGCCTCAGTCCACACTGTGAGCACGCTAGCTCTGAGAGACGGAAACTCTGCCCACAGTACACACAGTACACACTGCACATAAACTACTACTGCATATAACCTACTACACCTACTGCTACTACTACTACTACTACTACAACTGCATATAACATACTATTACTTCTACTACTGCTGCATATAACCTACTACACCTACTACTACTACTACATGTAACCTTCTACACTTACTGCTATTACTACTACTGCCTGTAACTTAATACATATACTACTACTGCATATAACCTACTACACCCACTACTACACTACTGCAGTTTTATTTAACCTTTATTTACCCAGGAAAGTCCCATTGAGATTACTGATCTCTTTTTCAAGGGAGTCTTGCCATGCACACATCACTTTCATACTAGGCAATGTGGGTGAAGTGTCTTGCCTAAGGACACGACAGTTTTTTTGTTGTTGTTTTTTTTCCACTGGCGCCCCAGTTAACCTTCTACACCTACTGCTACCACTACTTACTGCTGCTGCATATAACCTACTACATCTACTATTACCTACTACTACTACAACTACATATAACCTACTACATATTTATTAGTGCTTTTCACAGACACAGTTGTAGCCACAGCTGCCCTGGGGCAGACTGATGGAAGCGTACCAAGTCAATCAGCACCACTACTCTACTGCCCCCCGCTGGGAGAAAAGAGAATGCTGCATTTATGTATTTATTTTTTATGATGAGATGATGTGAAGTTTTGGTCATTCCTGTTTTAAAGAAGACCTCTATCAGACCCCGTGGAGCATTGCGTTATCATCTGCACATTTTACTGTAAATCTCAATCGACTTCTAAAACAACTTTATAAAAGAAACAAGTGCGCTGACTTCCACGTTAGAAATCTGTGGTGTCCAGTGGGAGCTGACGTGAACGTCATGACAACAAAGCGCCGCAAGGGCCAAACCAGGACTAAACAGGGCTAAACAAGGAATAAACCAGGACTAAACCAGGACTAAACCAGGACTAAACAAGGACTAAACCAGGACTAAACAAGGACTAAACCAGGACTAAACAGGACTAAACCAGGACTAAACAAGGACTAAACCAGGACTAAACAAGGACTAAACAGGACTAAATAAGGACTAAACCAGGACTAAACAAGGGCTAAACCAGGACTAAACCAGGCTGTGGGCCCCTCCTATGGATAGCTACACCTCACACTAGAGAAGAGCACTTTTTTACATTTAGACCAAAATGACGATGCAACATTGCCCAATCCTACGAGTATCAACCATTCTGAACATCAAAGTAGTTGCTATTGCTACTGCTGCTACTACTGCTAATACTACTGCTACAACTACATGCATGTAACCTACTAAATATACTGCTACCACTTCTACTACTACGACTACATATACTACACATGCTTCTGCCACTGTTACTACTACTGCATATAACCTAATAAACATACTATTACTATTGCATATACAACACATGATACTGCTGCTTGCCCCCTGTCCTTGGTGTTATAGGGTGGGTTCTGTGCACTATTATGCACTTCCTTAATATACTATACAGTTTGTTATGATGCTCTAACGTCATTTCATTGTGATTTTATATGACAATGACAACAAAGCAAATGAACTGCTGCTGCTACTGCTACTACTACTATTACTGCTGCTGCTACTGCTACTACTACTACTATTACTGCTGCTGCTGCTACTACTACTACTACTATTACTGCTGCTGCTGCTACTACTACTACTACTATTACTGCTGCTGCTGCTGCTGCTACTACTACTACTATTACTGCTGCTGCTACTACTACTACTACTACTATTACTGCTGCTGCTGCTACTACTACTACTACTACTACTATTACTGCTGCTGCTGCTGCTACTACTACTACTACTACTATTACTGCTGCTGCTACTACTACTACTACTACTATTACTGCTGCTGCTGCTACTACTACTACTACTACTACTATTACCGCCGCCGCCGCTACTACCACTACCACTACTACCATTACCGCTGCCGCTGCCACTACTACCACTACCACTATTACCGCCGCCGCCACTACCACCACTACCACCACTACCACTACTACCACTACTACCATTACCGCTGCCGCCGCTACCACTACCACTACCACTACCATTACCGCTGCCGCTACCATCACCACTACTACCATTACCTGCCGCCGCTGCCGCTACTACTACTACCACTACTACTACCATTACCGCCGCTGCTGCTACCACTCACTACTACCACTACCATTACCGCTGCCGCTGCTACTACTACTACCACTACTACCATTACCGCTGCCGCCACTACCACTACTACTACCATTACCGCCGCTGCTGCTACCACTACCACTACTACTACTACCATTACCGCTGCCGCTGCCACTACCATCACTACTACCATTACCGCCGCCGCTGCCACTACTACCACCTACTACCACTACTACTATTACCGCCGCCGCTACTACCACTACTACTATTACCGCCGCCGCCGCCACCACTACTACTACTACCACTATTACCGCCGCCGCCGCTGCCACTACACCACCTACCATTACCGCCGCCTGCCATGCTACTACCACTACATTACCGCTGCCGCTCACTACTACTACCACTATTACCGCCGCCGCCGCTACCACTACTACTACTACCATTACCGCCGCTGCCGCCTACCACTACTACTACTACTATTACCGCCGCCGCTGCCGCTACTACTACCATTACCGCCGCCGCTACTACTACCACCATTACCGCCGCTGCCACTACCACTACTACTACTATTACCGCCGCCTGCCACTACTACCATTACTACCATATCATTACCGCTGCCGCTACCTACTACTATTACTACTATTACCGCTGCCGCCACTACTACTACTACTACTACTACTACTACTACTACGCTGCCGCCGCCACTACTACCACTATTACCGCTGCCGCTACCATCATCACTACTATTACGCTGCCATTACTACTCACTACTATTACGCCGCCGCTACTACTACTAATACTACTACATTACCGCTACTACTACTACTACTACTGCCTGTACTACTACCATTACCGCTGCCGCTACTACTACTACTACTATTACTGCTGCTGCCGCCACTACCTACTACCTATTACTGCCGCTGCTGCTACTACCTACTACTACCATTACCGCCGCCGCTGCTGCCACCACTACCACTACTACCATTACCGCTGCCACTACTACTACTACTACCATTACCGCCGCCGCCTGCTACCACCACTACTATCACCAATTACCGCCGCTACGCCGCTACTACTACCATTACTATTACTGCCGCCGCCGCTACCACTACACCACCATCACCACATCGCCGCCGCTACCACCATCACCTACCACCACTTAACTACCACCGCTGCTAATACTACCATCACTACCATTACCGCCGCCGCTGCCACTACTACCATTACCGCTGCCGCTACTACTACCACTATCATTACTGCTGCCGCTGCCACTACCACTACTACTACCATTACTGCCGCCGCTGCTGCTACCATTACTACTACTATTACCGCTGCCGCTACCACTACTACTACCATTACTACCGCTGCCACTACTACTACCACTATTACCGCTGCCGCTGCTACTACTACTACTACTACCTACTATTACTGCGCTGCTACTACCATTACTACTATTACCGCCGCCTGCCACCCACCACTACTACTATTACCGCTGCCGCCGCTACCTACTACTACTATTACCGCCGCCGCTACTACTACCACTACTACTATTACTGCCGCTGCTACTACTACTACTACCTATTACCGCTGCCGCTACTGCTACTACCACTGCTGCCGCTACTACTACCATTACCGCCGCTGCACTACTACCTACTACTATTACCGCTGCTACTACCACTACTACTACCATTACCGCTGCCGCTACTACCATCACCACTATTACCGCTGCCGCCACTACTACCACCATTACCGCTGCCGCTACTACTACCATTACCGCCGCTGCCACTACCATCATCACTATTACTGCTGCTGCTACTACTACTACTATTACTGCTGCTGCTACTACTACTATTACTGCTGCTGCTACTACTACTATTACTGCTGCTGCTACTACTACTATTACTGCTGCTGCTACTACTACTACTACTGCTACTACTACTACTACTACTACTACTACTACTACTACTACTACTGCATATCAAAGTTAAAAAAAACAAACAATTATTGTCAATTCTTCATACAAAACATAAAATGTGTTTCTCACTCCCAAGTGGATAAATAAATAATAATAAATGGTCCAAGTGTTCTTTGTGGAGTTCTGTTCTTGGGGAGACGCAGATTCCTGCTTTCTGGCAGCCTGGTGTTTAGAGAGGGGAGAGAGTTCAGCATCCTAACAGCCTGGTGGATGAAGCTGTTAGTGAGTCTGGTGGTGCGGTAACGGCTCCTGTACCTCCCCCAGGAGGGCAGGAGGCCCCCGTACCTCCTCCCGGAGGGCAGGAGGTCCCCGTACCTCCCCCCGGAGGGCAGGAGGCCCCCGTACCTCCCCCCGGAGGGCAGGAGGCCCCCGTACCTCCTCCCGGAGGGCAGGAGGCTGAACAGATTGTGTGCAGGGTGACTTACATCACACACAATTGTGGTCGCATTGTGGGTGAGGCGGGTGAGGATATAACCTACTAAACATGCTACTACTACTACTACTACTACTACTACATATACTACACATGCTTCTGCTACTACTAGTATTACTACTGCTGCATATAACCTACTAAACAGTCTACTATTACTACTGCATATACTACACGTTACTGCTACTACAAGCAGTATCGAAATGGAGTTTGAAATATTAGTATGATGACAACACAAGGTGCTGTTATATAAACCCAGTGCATTCTCAGTCTGTTGGTCTCAGTACTGCAGCGCTTGCCTGGCAAATCCAGACTCATGCTTCTCTGTATTTAATATCAGAGATGTGTACTCAGTTTACAATTACTTTTACATTTAGCTAAGTAACCTTTTAAGGAAATTGTACTTTTCAGAGTACTTTTCTAGCAGCATACACTACCTTTCAAAAGTTTGGGGTCACTCAGACAATTTTGTGTTTGCCATGAAAAGTCACACTTTTATTTACCACCATGAGTTGTAAAATTAATAAACTATAGTCAAGACATTGACAAGGTTAGAAATAATGATTTGTATTTGAAATAATATTTTTTTCCTTTAGAAATTAGCTTTCGTCATTTGCAGCAGTTACAGCCTTGCAGACCTTTGGCCTCTAGCTGTTAATTTGTTGAAGGATCTGGAGAAATTTCACCCCACACTTCTAGAAGCTCCTCCCACAAGTTGGATTGGCTGGATGGGCACTTCTTACATACCAGACGGTAAAGTTGCTCCCACAACAGCTCAGTGGGGTCTGTCCATAACACTTCTTTCCAATCTTCCTCTGTCCAGTGTCTGTGTTCTTTTGCCCATATTAATCTTTTTCTTTTATTGGCCAGTCTCAGATGTGGCTTTTCCTTTGCCACTCTGCCCTGAAGCTGCATCCCGGAGTCGCCTCTTCACTGTAGATGTTCACACTGGCGTTTTTTGGGTACTATTTAGTGAAGCTGCCAGTTGAGGACCTGTGAGGCGTCTATTTCTCAAACTAGAGACTCTAATGTACGTATCTTCTTGCTCAGTTGTGCAGTGGGGCCTCCCACTTCTCTTTCTACTCTGGTTAAAGCCTGTTTGTGCTGTTCTCTGAAGGGAGTAGTACACACTGTTGTAGGAAATCTTCAGTTTCTTGGCAATTTCTTGCACAGAATAGCCTTCATTTCTAAGAACAAGAATAGACTCTTGAGTTTCACATGAAACTTCTCTTTTTCTGACCATTTTGAGCATTTAATCGACCCCACAAATGTGATGCTCCAGATACTCAACCTGCTCAAAGGTCAGTTTTATAGCTTCTCTAACCAGCTGAACTGTTTTCATCTGTGCTAACATGACTGCACAAGGGTTTTCTAATCAGCCATTAGCCTCTGACGCAATGAGCAAACACATTGTACCATTAGACACTGGAGTGATAGATGCTGGAAATGGGCCTCTATACACCTATGTAGATATCGCACCAAAAACCAGACATTTGCAGCTAGAATAGTCATTTACCACATTAGCAATGTATAGAGTGTATTTCTGATTAGTTTAAAGTGATCTTCATTGAAAAAACAGTGCTTTTCTTTCAAAAATAAGGAAATTTCTAAGTGACCCCAAACTTTTGAACAGTTGTGTACTTATACTCTTGCTGGAGTAATATTTTTATTGAAGTAACAGTATTCTTTCTTGTGTAAAAGTTGTGTTTCCTCTTCCCATTGTGAGGAAGTCTACAGTGACAAAATCTTTATGTGACCATATGAAATTATTTGGACATTTGTGTTTCTTGCACCGTTCCCGTTCCTTCAAATATGATTTATCCTTTAGAAATACCAGATTTTCTGCATTATTTAATGTTTTGTCCTTCAATTACATTTGCTTTATATTATAAATCAAATGTTACCTTGCAACAGTTACTCTTTAAGGTACTCTTACTTAAGTAGTAGTCTCCCCAAATACTTTTTTACTTGTACTTGTGTAATTTCTTGTACCACTACTTTATATTTCTACTTGAGTAATATTATTTTGAAGTAGAGTTACTTTTTTGCTACCCACTAATGTTTAATACAAAGGGCCACTCTGCCATCTGAACCAAACACAACAGTCCAATCAGATTTGTTCATTTCAGTGATACGTGAAACAAAGAAGCTCATTGGTCACCATCATTTTGAACAAAATTACCCTCCTCTTCCCTCAGATGAACATAGTTTAGTGCTTTGCTCACTGATTCTGCAGAAACCTGTCATGTTTTATAAGCAGACTTGAACATTTGTGTTTCTTGCGGCGCTCCTTCACATATGATTTAGTTGGTCTAATTTTTGTGTCTTTCCTTTGACAACACCATGTAGAATTTGTGTAATAAAGTGGCAGGGTGGCTGAGTGGCTAGCACTCACGCTTCACAGCAAGAAGGTTCTGGGTTTGATCCCTGGGTCGCCCGGGCCTTTCTGTGTGGAGTTCGCATGTTCTCCCAGTGTCTGGGTTGGGTTCTTCCGGTTTCCCTCGGTTTCCCCCATCAACCCAAAATGCACCACGGCTAAAGCAGCTGAAGCAGTCCTGACCAAGAGGCGATGGGTCCCTGGGCGCCCCCTGTGCTGCTCCTGAAAGGATGGGTGAAATGCAGAAGACAATTTCCCTACAGGGATAATAAAGTACTACAAAACAAAAAACTAAAATATAAGTGCACTGCACATGTTATTTATGTGG
Source organism: Odontamblyopus lacepedii (assembly GCA_034769755.1). Lineage (NCBI taxonomy): Eukaryota > Metazoa > Chordata > Actinopteri > Gobiiformes > Gobiidae > Odontamblyopus > Odontamblyopus lacepedii. The sequence goes on from CM068363.1 coordinate 4,219,781, forward strand.
TGTCTTGAGGCATAATAATAATGACATAGATAACAATAATCCTGAAGGCTCCACTGCATAAATAAAGTATAGGTGTAGAAACAATTAGGATCTATTCACACTTACATCACAAACCAGGAAGACATTTGGAAATATGCGATTACAACTTCCCAGGTCCAGTTTTCTTCGTCTCCATGTCATTGTAGCGTTCTGTTATGTTTGACTCATCAACAATTCCAGCCAAACCTTAGTTTTAATCATTTCCCCAGTGACGCATAACTCCGAGTGCACTGGGTACATGTGATTAGAAGAGACAAGGACGCCAAATTCCAGATGATTCCAAACAGCACATACATCTGCAGTCTTCATTTTATCAACGATCACATTTACTTCAGTGGGTTTGATCACAGTCGGTCAAGCCCAGTGTCGGGAACACCAGAAGTTGTTGCATGTTTACAAATGTCTTCTTGGTTTGTGACATAAGTGTGAACAGAGCCAATAGCCCTGTTTGTACAAAGATGGTGTCAAATACAGTCCAATATTATTAAAGTATATGGTCTAGCGTTCTCTAATTTGACTCCAAAATGGATCAGTATCATAGACCGTATATATGAGTGGACATAGCTAACCCGTTAGTCGCCGCGTGCCCTCCTTCTATCCATTTCCCCATTGACTTGCATTGTGATCTTATCGTCCCTCTCTCCGTAACTGCTGCACTGAGCCTTGTCATTCTGGTCTTAAATTGTTCGTATGAACCCGCTGTACATGATCCTGATCTTTTCATTTCGCAATTCTTGCTTCTAAATCAAGATATGAATATAAATAACGGACCAATCAGATGCCTTCATTCCCCGAGGTCGCTGCCGCCGAGCGTTAGCAACAGGTTTGATTGACAGCTAGCAAGTTCCCTTCTCTCTTTCCTGCCCCGATTGACTAGTTTTGAAATAAAATTACAAAATATCTCAAACAATTACAATAGCTAACGGTACTAGAATCTTAACTAGCATAAGTTAACTTGCATAAAGTAAAGTGAATTTCGTTAAATTGCGACTCTATTGTTGTTCGCACGTAACAGAACATACAACATAAATCAGTGACTTAAACTTACTATTTAAAGTTTGATGATAAAAGCTAAAAGTTTCCTTATTATTCTCAAGAATCACCGAAATACAGCGGTCCGTGCAGAATGGTGCAGAGTATCGCATCCATAGTCCGTATATATGATCGCATCGCAGCTCTATCATGAGTCGGGAGGCACGTTTAACGAGCTAAATCATGATTGGCTCTTGTGGTTGCTATGATACTCGCGGTCGGATTTCCAAATATGGAGCCAGACTCCAAAGTCGCTCCTGTAACCGTGGCATCAGGAGCCTCATTTGAGCGGCGCTGAACGCTATGGGTGACGTCACACTCACTTAGTCCACTTCTATATACGGTCTATGATCAGTATACACGCAATTAATGTGAGGGAAAATCAATAGAGGCCGACTCATTTGCAATGTAGTTTGCATAAAAAGTGGCGTTATTAAATTGTAATGATTAAATATTGATGCCCACCCCAACTCTGTTTGCCTACCCATAAACGTGACAACACGCTATTGATTTAATAAATCAAATTAAATTAATATATTTATTTTCCTTCACATTACATTTACTTTGAATGATAAATCAGATGTGATGTTCCGACAATTATTCTTTAAATTACTTGAGTAGTAGTTTTCACACATCTTTTTAAACTCGTATTTGAGTATTTTGAAGTAACATTACTCTTACTTGTGTACAATTTTGGCTACTCTATCCACCTCAGTTACACAACAAGATTTAGAACTCTCAGTTTTGCAACATGTTTACGAAATGAGTTGAAAATGTATCGTATGGGAGACGGGATCATTCAACCCAAATCTCATGGTGGTGTGGATTTGAGGGGGTCAGTATCAAGGGCTCGTTCTGTTTACTTATGTGAATGGAGGGGATAGGGCGGGCTTTAAAATAACTTAATCCAATAGAAACCCACAACGCTTTTGACTGACGTGCGAACCCACCAATGCACAAGCAGTGCACAAGTGGACATACGCGACCACCACAAACGTGACCCTTTCGCAGATTTTGTCACGGAACTGTCGCTTTTCTGCGCGTCCCTGACTCGGGCGCCTGTGCACTTTGTGGCCCGTACGTCGCTTCACGGTTCTATGGTGTTTGGGAACGGAAAAGACCACTTCCCGGACAGAGGCTTCGTCCCCGTTTGCTCTTTAAGTTGAGTGGTGAGTCCGTATTGTTGGATCCAAAGGAGCTCGCTTTGCCCCAAACGTTTGGAAATGTCGCCTGTATGAAGTTGATAACTTATTTGCAGAGATAAGGGCTACTCCCTCATTTACACTGAGTTAATGGTTTGGGCATGTGGCCAGACAAACAGGACAGTAAATAACATGAAGACATGTAAGGCTCGTGGCATATCAGAAAAACATCCCCCAAGGCGCATCGTACTGACGCCCCTTTTCACACCGCGTGTGCTGTACGTGTGGTTACAGGATGATTTTTGCCACAACTGTTGATTCTGCGTGTTGAAACCTGCGGCTCTAGTCTCGGAGGAGCGTGGCCACGCAGGCGGCCCCTCTCTGCGTCCCGGGCCAGTGCACCGTACCGTGTGTGTGTGTATGTGTGTGTGTGTGTGTGTGTGTCTGTGCGCGCGCGCACACACACAGGGGGCAGGGTCTTCGGATGTTTGTTCAAGAGATGCATTCAAGAGTGTCACTCTTGCTCCGTTTTTACATGACTGTAAATGATGTAACCCACTGCCGTGCGGCACATAGCGGCAAAGAGTTACACGGGGCTTGTTTTTGTGTCTTGTCGTAGCAGGATAAATACGTGTAGGCCTTTTAGACTGAATTATTCCTCAATACAATACGCACTATGGGACATGGTCCTGAAGACTAGTCTGTGTGCTGTGTACTGTACATTCCCACACTCAGAGCGGGCTTGAACGCGACCCAGCCCACGTGACAGAGCTCTCTAAGTTAGCACTCGGTGGCTAACGAGGCGAGCTAAAGAGAGCTACGTTGCATCGGCCACAGACGAGCCTTCACTGGGAACGACGAGCGTGTCTGTCCGAGGAGCACTTCCACACACCGTGAGCGCGGGGACGCCATGCCAGGTACATCCGTGCGTGTGGCCGTGTGTCTGCGGTCTCAAAGCGTTCTCCCCGCGGTCTCGTAGCGGGCCAGAGCACCGTTAATCTCCGGGACAGAGCTTGTTTTGCAGCGCTGCTTCGGGGATGCTGCCATGCTGTAGCTGTAGCCGCGGCTAGCTCCGCGGACACTTTGTTTGTCCGGAGCATCCGTTACAAGTGCACTTCTACCAGAGCCTGGCGCCGTGCCCTCTGCTCCACAGCGGGACATAACACCACTGTGTGACGTTTAAAAGTGTTCTCATGTGTGCAGTGCCATGTTTCACAGTGAAATGCTGAAATGTGTGTGTGCTCAGTTTGGACTGGCGTCATCAAATCCATCTTTACGTCCTTGGTCTCATGCCTTTGTTATTGTTGCTGTGATGGCTCCACTCCAGGCCTGTCCAATAACGGACTATTTACAGACGCCGTGAGCAAACTAGCCACTTAGCATTACCTCGGCCAAAGCCGTGCAATCCATTTAGCATGGGGGCGCAGGTGGGCCTGCAGGGCACCTGGGTTAGCCCGTTAGCTGTAGAGCTGGAGCCACGGCGGAGCCCCGTTACGTTACGTGCACTTCTGACATTACATAATGTGTTCTGATTACGGACGCTCGTCTGCGTGTGCAGCCGCGGTGTGGATTAGGACTGTAGTGCGTGCGTAAAGGAGCACGCTGTGCAGCCAAACCGTTTCACTGCCTCCACAGCACAGGTGCGCACAACTGTCCCGCAGCCTGAAGAAAGCCCAGACCTGTGGAAAGTATTGGTTTAAAGCCACTGTGTAGTGGCGCGTACATTCAGAGCGCCGCAGACTAGGTCATGTATACAGACAGGTGAACCGACAGGTGAACCGACAGGTTTGTCCCATCTCCTGAGGCAGTGTGCCACATATGTTCACCAGCACCTGTCTGTATTGGCCTTATACCAGGGAGGTGTCCTAATGGAAAACTCCCTATTACCATGGTTTCATACAGATGGTGTATCAATCATCCAAACAGTCCCTTACATAAGTCATGTTGTAGTTTTAGCGGCACACTGTTGATTGAAAGCAAAAATATGGATTATTGTTATTCATTTGTGCAGTCCTAGTTTTGTGTAGAAATTTGTGCTCATGTTTTAATTTTCCATAGTTTTAGACAGTGAAATGTGAAGGGCCCATTTTTAAAGATGGTATGAGTTGGACTAGGAATGGGTGAAAAAAAACTAGATTCTTTAAAAGCCAGATGATGATTGGGTTTGATCAGTTATGTAGACTTGGTAGTCTCTTGAGTTCACTCTTCACTGTGATTGGTTAACATGTCACTCACTCAGAGCTCAACAGAGGAGGCATGGTGAGCTGAGAGAGGAGAGTGAATGACTGAAACAGCACATCACCAAAAGGATGAGCTCACAGCTGGGTGTTATGGCCTTATGTCCCACCCTATAATTGACTTTGTTTACCTTGTTAACTTCAACACATGACTCACTGCACCTTTTTACTAAGCCAGTGTTAACACAAAATTTTGCTAAAGATTTCCCAGTTTGACATTTTTAAGATTTCTAATATGATTTCTGATTGGAAATCATGACATCACATTTGGAGATTCCATCACACTGGGATATTCTCTGTGTTACACTGTTTTATAGCAACCATTCTGTACACTGGACCAAAACTTCTCTAAAGTACACATAGACCATTTGACAAATAAAAATATAAGAATATAATTAGTGCTGCCACTAACGACTAATTTTCTAACGATTAATCTCTCGACTAATTTTTCGATTAGTCGACTAATCTAAACGACTAATAAAAAAAAAGCGGTTCTAACACACACAAGTGTGTGTGTTAGATTTTACCTTGTGTGTGCTGTGCGTGCGAGTTGCAAAGGTTATTGCTGTTATGTCTGTTGTGTGTGCTCATTCAACAATGTTGAACAACGATATGCACACACAATTTAACGAGTTTGCACGAGCAGCATATGCAACGGTATGCTCAATACCTCATGCATCGTGGTCGTGGTCGAGAAAGAGAGAGACCAGCCAGCAGAGTGCGCACGGCAAATACTTCCTCAAGTTTGTTTTCTTTGGCGGTGCCATTATTTACCACTGCTGTTAGCCTTTGGTGAAGCCGAGGTTAGCCACCTCGGCGTCAACCCCGGATGTAGCCGCTGTCAGCAGCACCGGTGTCGGCCTCGGCGCAGTTGCTGCCCGCGGCACCGTGTCCGCTTCGGGTGTAGCCGCTGTTAGCCGCGCCGGTGTCCGCCTCGGGTGTAGCCGCTGTTAGCTGCGCCGGTGTCCGCCTCGGGTGTAGCCGCTGTTAGCTGCGCCGGTGTCCGCCTCGGGTGTAGCCGCTGCCTGCCGCACCGGTGTCGGCCTCGAGTGTAGTACGACTAGTGGTGTGGAGGGAAAATACCTGATCTCAGGCAAGCAAAAGGTCTCTGGACGAGCCGTTTGAGACCAAAAATAAATAAAGGCGAATATTCGACCAAAAAAATTGTAGTCGACTCATTTTCATAATCGATTACGTCGACAACGTCGAATAATCGCGGCAGCACTAAATATAATGTCAAAAAGTCTTTTAAAGTAATATTTAAAGAGTGGGAAAAATGTTCCCTAACTTGTTTGGATGGAATTCTGAGTCTCCATTATGTGGTGTCATGAGTTTCAGAACTCACCCACTTCCTCTTTTTTAACATACTAATCCATTGCAAAAACTGAGAATATCATGAAAAGGTTCTATATTTTTGTCTCATTTTAGAAAGTCAAATCTCTATATTATATAGACTCATGACACAAAGAGTGAAATATTTCAAGTTTATTCGAGATTATTTCTTGAATTTTTATGACTGACTTACATATACTGAAAAAACACATTTCTGTCTCTCAGAAAATTAGAATATTAATTAAGATCAGTTATAAAAATGATATTTTAAACAGATGTGTCTGTTTAAGTATGTTCATTCCTGTGCACTCTTGGCTGGGCCTCCTTTGGCATGAACTACTGCATCAGTTTGCCGTGGTGTGGAGATCATCGCCTTGTGGCTCTGCTCAGGTGGAATGGAAGCCCAGGTTGCTTTGATAGCGATCTTCAGGTCATCTACATTGTTGGCTCTTGTGTGTCTCATCTTCCTCCTGACAATACCCCAGAGATTCTTTGTGAGGTTTAGCTCAGGTGAGTTTGCAGGCCAGTCAGGCAGAGTAACACCATGGTCAGTGAGCCGTCTGTTGGTACTTTTGACTGTGTCCTGCTGGAAAATGAAATCAGCCTCTCCATAAAGCTTATCAACAGAAGGAAGCATGGAGTGCTGTAAAGCATCCTGGTAGATGGCTTACCGTACCTGTGTATGGTGCCAAGGACTCTTCTGGACATCTGTTCAGTCAGCAGCCTTCCCCATGCTTGTGTAGCCCTCTGACCCAGACTGAGACCATTTAAAGGCTCAGGAAACCTTTGCAGGTGTTTTGAGCTGATTCTGGTGTGACACAATGGTTTCCCAATATTGAACTTTTCCCCAATATTCTCATTTTCTTTAGTTCATTATCAGTAAGCCATACACATAAACACAAACAAACTCTTGAAAAGTATCTTTGTTGTGAGTCTATATAATATTTAGGTTTGGTTTTCTGAAATTAATATCATCTCAGGATATTCAAAGTTTTTGCAATGTGTTTTTCACCTTTTCTTCACAAATTTGAAGATTTGTGTAAAACGTGTTTATATTTAGAGCATATATCATCCACCAGATGAAATCAATGTGATCAAATCAAAAAGGATTGGTTTAGGCCTGTGATTGGACAGCTACAGACACACCTCTGCTCTACTGACCCAGAAAAATACAGCACAGTCAGAATGCAGACTTTAAGCTTAAATGATTCCAAACAAAGTATCAAGACCTTGATACTAAATGCACTAAAGCCAGTCAAAATCACATAATGAGGACTGGGCCATATGGCCAAAAAATTAAATCTTAAGAATGATAACCGTATTTTCCGGACTATAAAGCGCACCGGTATATAAACCACATCCACTCTATTTAAAAAGAGAAAAAAAGTTATACTTGCCGCAACCGGGCTATAAGACGCTGATATCTATGTTGAAAAATGAGATATTTACTGCATATACAGAACGATTTTGTACTGTAAATGTACATTTATGTACCTGAACAGATTCTTTCTGAACAGTGCCTTTTAACACGGCAGCAACTGTGCTGATTAAAACGAGGTCAAAAACAGAAAAGAACCGGTAATTGATTTACCTTCATTTCTCCTGTGCAGTGAAACCACAAGTCACTTTAATCATCTCCGCTGACTCCAAGCTTACGTGCAGCAGCACGGTAGAGGTCTGCGTGGGACACAATTTTCAGTACCGCTCCCGCACGACTGCCCGCGCCCGCAATAAGCTTTCAGAATGTTCTTTCAGAATGCTCTTATTATACATCCATGGTCCCACGCCGCACTGTTTTGTGTTGGTCCCACGGGTGCAGGGCTCTACAGCGGTTTCCTTCCTGGATAGCAAGATCTTCAACTTAAAACTTGCATCATACAAACTCCTTCGTGTGCTTTTCATGAAGGGGCGAGGATTTGAAAATAATTACCAGTTAGTAATTTGTTGTGCGTGTTATATCTGCTAAATAAAAAGTAGCGTATTCTTCTTTGCATTAATTTTCTGTCTATCTTGTTTTTGAAATTAGAGCGTCCCTAGCGGTGGAAGAAAAATCCACAGAATAGCCGCTCCTTTGTAAAAGCCACATGGTTCAAAGCCTGGGAAGAAAGTAAGTAAGTAAATAAGAAACTTATAGTCCGAAAAATACGGTACTTGTTTGGCACACTTAGGTGATTTTACAAGCATACTTTTAAAATGCTGTTTTAATGGAAGTCATCAGTGACTCTTCAAAACAGAAACATATGTCTAAAAGCAGTCTACCCTAGAGTCAGCTTGAGCTCATTGTAAATCCCTCCATATTTAGTATTTGTTCCCATTATATTTTTGTATGTAACTTCTCTTCATATGAAAAAGTGAGAGTTGGCTCACATAGGGGCGGACAGTAGCTCTGTTAGTGTTTGTCCACTAATCTGAAGGTTGGCGGATCAAATCTCTGTCTCAACATAAACATCATTGGTAAAGTACACATTATTTAATCCTACCTGCACTTTTGTATTTTATTATATTTTATTACATTTTTATTCTATCTGTATTTTATTATATTTTTTACTATATTGTTTACTTATCTCCCTTGTATTTGCAAACACTTTTGAACAGTCCTATTTATTGCAGCTATTAGAATATCATATTGAGTCAACGGTTCTTCTCATCCTAAGCATTTCATTGCACTGTAGACCTTGTGTTGAACCTGCATATGACAAATAAACAATGTTGAATCTTGACAGTGGTCAGATCCACTGACCCACAGTGAATACTGTTGTTGTGTCCTTAGGCAAGACAATTGCCTCCAGTGTCTGTGTACACTGGTGTGTGAATGGGTGAGTGGTTCCTTGATATAATATTGCTTCAGCCGATGTCCTACTTGGTCCTTTAATGTGATTTCATAGATAAGGTGCATCCCTCGCCAAAGGGAATATGACACTTTTCCTGACCCTGCACAGACCGAGGCGTTAGGACTCAGTGCTGGTGCTGGTGGGTGGACCAATCACAGAGCAGCATTGTGGTTTGGGCGGGACCAAAGATGAAGTGCCCAAATGAACCAAAACATACATGGCAACACTGACAGACGTACTTCAGCCTATTTTAGCCAAAATAGTGGCTGGTTTGTGCATTGGAGGACTCAACTTCTCAACTGGATCTAAAGTTATTTTTTTTCCAGCTTTTTTTGCTCCCAGATTGGTCTTTTCTTTGAATGTAATGGCTCTAGGGTTTGGCAATTTTGCTATTCTTAAAAATACAAATTAATCAAATTCAGTGTATTTCCTGGCCCTAATAAAAGACACGATATACAAGCTATTTGTAAGTTTTGGAATTCTTGTGACCATTAAAACTGTGATTCTTTTACAGTGAATCTTGCATCTCTCTCCCTGTCTCTCTCCCTGTCTGTCTGTCTCTCTCCCTGTCTGTCTGTCTCTCTCTCCCTGTCTGTCTGTCTCTCTCTCTCCCTGTCTCTCTCTCTCTGTGTCTCCCTGTCTTTTGCTCATCCTCTCTCTTTCTCTACTCTAATTCCCCCACCTTGTCTCTCTCCCTGTCTGTCTCTCTCCCTGTCTGTCTCTCTCTCCCTGTCTGTCTCTCTCCCTGTCTGTCTGTCTCTCTCTCTCCCTGTGTCTCCCTGTCTTTCGCTCATCCTCTCTCTTCCTCTACTCTAATTCCCCCACCCTGTCTCTCTCTCTCTTTCTCTCCCTCCCTCCCTCCCTCCCTCCCTCCATCTCTCCATGCTGGAGGCTATGACTCAGTAGCCTCAGCAGTAGGATTGTCAGCACAGCACTCTGGAACTCCCTGTTCCACCGGGAGTTCCAGAGTCTGTGGGCCCGTCTGTGGGCCCGTCTGTGGGCCCGTCTGTGGGCCCGTCTGTGGGCCCGTCTGTGGGCCCGTCTGTGGGCCCGTCTGTGGGCCCGTCTGTGGGCCCGTCTGTGGGCCCGTCTGTGGGCCCGTCTGTGGGCTACAGGCTTCAGCAGCTTTGACACACAGTAACTCGATCTTTAGCTTGTGCTTCTTCTGTGTAGGTTAAAGACCTTGTCCTGTAATGACTGTTGATGTGTTGTGATGCAGAGCCAGCTGAGATGAGTGGTCCTGAAGTGGCCAAGACACCAGGAGGAGGGGCTCCAGGGAAGGAGGGGAAAGAGCCCGTGGCCAATGGGCACGCAGGAGATGGCAACGATGCCAACCCCTTTGCCGAGTACATGTGGATGGAGAACGAAGAGGAGTATAACAGACAGGTGGGTCCCTGTGATGTCATCAGGCCTCTAAACCCCCGGGGTGAGGGGCCTACCACTTATTTTGATTAACTGTGACGTCATGATGATCTTGAGGTCATTTTCACACATGTTCCTGCACTCTGTGGAAAGACCCCAGGGGCACTAGATTTGCTGTTTGTCACTGTTGCGTTCACACTGGCCTAAGCTCTGGGATCAGAAGCTCTTTTACATCGCCGTAACTCAGCCGCCTGTAAATGCTTGCACTGAGGGAAGCATATAGAAACAGGGCCACAGATTGACCTTTACTACAATGAAACATTCATCCATCCATCTTCTTCTGCTTATCCGGGGGCGGGTCGCGGGGGCAGCAGTCTAAGCAGGGGCTCCCAAGCCTCCCTCTCCCCAGCCACTTCCTCCAGCTCCTCCGAACGGACCCCGAGGCGTTCCCAGGCCAGCCGAGAGACATAGTCCCTCCAGTGTGTCCTGGGTCTTCCCCGGGGCCTCCTACCGGTCGGAGGGAGGCGTCCAGGAGGCATCCGGACCAAATGTCCGAGCCACCTCAGCTGGCTCCTCTCAATGTGGAGGAGCAGTGACTCTACTCCGAGCTCCTCACCCCACCTCTAAGGGAGCGCCCGGCCACTCTGCGGAGGAAACTAATTTCAGCCGCTTGTATCCACGATCTCGTCCTTTCGGTCATTACTCAGAGCTCATGACCACAGGTGAGGGTAGGAACGTAGATTGACCGGTAAATCGAGAGCTTTGTCTTTGGGCTCAGCTCCCTCTTCACCACAACGGTCCGATACAGCGACCGCATCACTGCCGACGCTGCCCCGATCCGCCTGTCAATCTCACGCTCCATCCTCCCCTCACTGTGAACAAGACCCCGAGATACTTGAACTCCTCCACTTGAGGCAGACTCCCCACCCACCCATCTGAAACATTCAGATGAATGCATTTAAAAGAGCTTGGATAGACTTAATGTCCTTTTAATAAACATATTTTAAATCTGTATCACAATGTAATATGCTGTTGTTGATGTAATAGTGGTAGAATTACCATGATCATTTGGGCCAATTCAGCAGGAGGTCTGATACTCAACAAACTTTTTGGCCCTTTGGGCCCTTGTTTGGACACCTGTGACCTCTGATCTAACCAGTGCCCTAACTACTGGCACCATGTTGGCGCCTTACGATGCTGAGTTAGGCTAATGCTGCTGCCTGTGCAGTGTGCACATGCTACACATCAGTCTTACTACCACTCGTAGTTACATGTGTACATGAGATGGATCTTTGTACTTGGATCACTCATGACACAATAAGGGCTACAGTAAATAATGAGAAACCCAACCTATTGTGTGTGTCGCTTAGGTGGAGGAGGAGCTGCTGGAGCAGGAGTTCTTGGAGCGTTGTTTTCAGGAGATGTTGGAGGAGGAGGACCAGGACTGGTTCATTCCCTCACGTGACCTCAACAACGCAGGAGTGGGCCAGCTGCAGCAGCAGCTCAACGGGCTGTCGGTGAGCGAGCAGCACAGCAGCCCGGAGGAGGTGGCGGTGAGTGCTTCCGAACACGAGCTTTTACTGTAGCTCCGACCCTAATGGGACCATGTCTGACACTGTCTGTCTCTGCAGAGGAAGAGCGTGTTGAACCCTGAAGCCAAGGAGTTTGTCCCGGGGAAGAAGTACTAGAAGTCCCCCTCACCCCCGTGGAGCCGCACACTCACACACACACACTCACACACACACACACACGTACACATACACACACTTACACGTGCACTCTCACAGTGTCATATTCTCAGAGACTCTGTCGGCTACGCCGCACTCACTGACCACACGGGGGCGTGTGGGCCCAGCCGGGGGGTGGGGGGACTGCTCTTTCTGTTTTTTTCCTCTTTTTATTTTCTGTTATTTTCTTGTAAACTGAGGGGTGTTGGGGTCAGGGGTGGGGGGAGTATTACCAGCACCGCCCTGGTGAGGGCGCTAGCTCATCCTTTCAGCAGATAAGGCACACAGAACTCAATGACCCCTTTAAACTAAGGCAGCTACTAGCGGCGTGATGTCAGGGAAGTCCTCAGACACCAGCCCACGTCCTATGGTCTCCAGCACAGAGTCAGAGAGTGCTTTAGAGGAGCCTCTGAGTTCTGTGTGTGCCCTGCTCTGCTCAGGCACACAGACAGAGCTCCAGCCTAACACGAGTACCCAGCCACAGCGCGAATCATGGAATACAACCGCAGGGGCGTTCAGGAATCCGGTAGGGGGTTCGGGAATTTAGACCTTGACAGGGGTGGTGTTGGGTTTGGAGCTCTGTGCTGTGCTCTGCAGAGACCACTTGGTGTTTCCAGTATTCGACCAAGAGTCCGTATCTGATCAGGTTTTCACAGTTTCCTCATGTTTTGGAGGACGAGGTGTGCGTGTCTCTGTTGGTACAGTAACCCGGAGTCCTTCAGCACTTCCAGGACACTCTGATGATGATGATGCTCTGAGCTTTCATTAGGCTGGGACAGTCACACCTGCCTCCTGTAAGTCAGACAAAGCTTGTCTGTAAGGTCATGTGTAGGTTGTAAAGTTGTCATTTTTTGGGTAAAGTTAGTCTATATTTTAAGTTGACAGTGCTGAGTGCTAAGTTCTGCTCAGAGATGAACTGAGCATGTGCAGTGGGGGCTGGAGTGAGCAGAGCCTCCTGAAGCTGCTGAGCGACCCCTGGTGAAGCCAATTGGAATGTCCGCCAGGTGGATATGTACAACATGGAATCATTTTGTGATTTAGTTTTGTTAGTGACCCAAGAGTCCGAGGTCCAGAGACACAGAGTATGAATTTCATTACAATAAAACCATGAAAAAAGATCAATAAAGTTGTTAAAGACAAAGTGTCTGAGTGACTTCATGTTCTGTCCTGATCTCTGTATGGTGTCTGTCAATATTTTATTTTGCATCTATAAATCAAAACGCATTTCAAGTGCACAGCCGTGTGGCATTTCGGGAAGAATTCTTCAACAAAGGAAACTTCTCTGTCATCAGTGTAAGTGTAAAATGATATGTCCTATTGAAAGATCCAAAAATAGGATAAAAAGCATACATGGAGAGTGCATGTGACCGCATCATTACTGTTTTGATACATTTACCTATTGAAATAACGAAAAACCTGTAACGCTGCAACTAACGCCCCCTGTTGGCCTGTGGAGAAAGTGGCTTCTGCTCTGTCCTGGCTTTGCTCTGGTTCTGCTCTGGGATTGGCTTAGACCCAGGAGGACCCGCCCTTGTTCCGCGTCCCGAGCTCTGAGTGGCCCCGAGGCTCCAGGGGCGGTCCCGGGTCCTGGGGGCGGAGCAGGGGACGCTCCGTGACGCGCGCACCGTGGATTGGGCTCAGAGACGCGGTCTAGTGGCTTCAGACGTGAGCCGGGGACCAAAACAGGAAGTGTGCGATGGCAGAGGTATTCGGCGGAGTGGAAGGGTAAGATTTTTCATCTTTTCCGACACCAGAGCCCAGGTTTGGCCCGGTCCTGCTCTAGACTCTCAGCGCGGTTTATGGGAAGTACCGAAGAGCGTATAAAGGATATACGGATCCGCACACTTCCCGGTTTGTGTCCCGTGATCAGGCTCGGTGATAAACTGTCTCTGCACACAGAACAGGAATGGTTCTGTTCGCTTCCTGATAAATTGTATTTGTAAAGAGTCTGTGCTGCTCAGTGATGCCCAGGTGAGACTGGGGGAACCTGAGCCACTCATTAAATGTCGAAAACTCTAGTTATAGAATGAAATTATACATCGGAAATATAGTAAATCAGTTCATAAATTAGTCAAATAAGTGCTCTCAAAATGTAAAATTGGAAACAAATATTTGTTTATTACAACAATATTTGAGAAAAAAATTTTATTTTTAATTTTTAATTTAGAGTTGTTTGGGTCAATTTGCAAACTGTAAAACACATGTTATAGATTAGGTAAATTTCTTTCCTTAAAAATAATATAACTCAGTTTATCCTAAAATGAGCCGGGGGAGGTTGGGTAAGTTGACTCACTCCTGCTTCCCTGATGAACAATGGCAGGAAAGTTATGGAAAACTTTCTAAATAAATGAATACATTTATGGTTTGTACTGGTTTATTTCTATTTTCTGATCTGTTCTAATGTAGTTTCCTCATCCCAAACATATCTGCATATCAGGTTTTGTGTTATGTTTCATTCACACATGTTTAACACACAGACCCTGCAGTTCTTTTCACAAACAAACTCATACCATCACACCTTGTGATGTCATGTACTAATACAGGAAGTGCTCCTCTGTGTTTTTGAATTCAACACACCTTCACTAGAATAATTTTGATAATTTCATCCCTGTTCTTGCCAGTCTCTACTGAACTGACATGACATCACAAGGTGGAACAGAGCATTTTGAGCTGTGGAGATGTAGACAGACTAATAACTCAATACTTAATTACTCAAACATATGAATGACACAAAACTCCAGGCATATTTTTGAGGAGGTAATAACATTATAACAGGGTCTGAAGCTCACAAGAGACAATTTGTTGCACTATAGAACCTTTACCATGAAGTGTTTGAGTTTGGTGAACATACGTTAATTGAAATGATTTCTTTAGATTTTTATGTGTATGTTTTAGGTAAAAATTCAAACAGTTCTCTGGGGTTTCATGTTAACAAAAATATTACACAGGCCTATTGTATTTATTTTTCTGTATAAGATCTCACCTACCTCACAGACACTTGAAAATTACAAATAAAAATGTTCTTAGTTTGGTCCATAGGCCAGGCTTTAATCTGGTGATTTTATTTACCTCAACACCTGACCAAAATCCTTTTTTTTTAATTTTGAACTTCACTTTCTCTTAAACTATGTGTCACAGAGTGTTTTGACAAGGCAATTCAATATAAATATACAAAAAAACATGACACAAAACTGTACACTGCAACTTCCCAAACACTGATGTGATGTGCTGTAGTTTCATTAGCAGGATGTGTGTTGATTGTGCTGTGACAGCGCTCTGAAGGAGGAGTGACTTAACATGGAGAGCAAAGGGAGGAGGGACACAGAATGGCAAAACTTGTGAAATTTCTAAAACATGTTCTTTTCAGAACAATCAAAGGTAACATGGTGATCTAAATATGTTATGTGTTGGCAGTTAATACCAATAGAAGTGAAATCCCCCATTTTAAAGATACAGACGTAGACGGTGCATCTTTCATGCTTTTCTCATTCTGACTGGAGTTGGTGGACAGTACCTGTGGTCAATACAGGAACAAAAATACAGGAAGCAGAGTTCTAAAACCAAGTACCTCTGCCTGTCATCATCACAGAAAACTCTATCCAAAATGCAAAGACAGTTTATGCACTTTTTCTGACTGTTTAAATCTTCATTTAAATAAAGATGTTGTAGAATTCCAGTCATAACTATTCTACAATTAAAGTTGTGGCCCTTTTACATTATGGCTGCTAGTTAACAGATATTGAATTACTCTGTGTATATTATTTCAATTCAGTTAAATTCAATTTAATTTATTTTGTAGCACCCAAAATCGCAACAACAGTTGCCTCTAAGGGCGTTCCAAGATATGGATGAGCCAAACATACACACAGACATATCAAAACAGGAATAAACAACATTCATGTAAAGCAGCAAATGAAACATCGTCCAGTCATCCCCTGTCCTTAGACCCTCCTTCTCAGCAAGGAAAAACTCCAAAAAACCCAGGGTCCTGGGAAAAAGAAGAAACCTCGGGGAGAACTACAGTGAAGGAGAGATCCACTCCCATGGACGGACAGGCTAAAGATGTCCAGGCCCGTGGGCCAGTTCGGTATGGCCACAGCTACCCAGGTGGGGAAGGAGCCGGGCGAGGAGGAGGAGCCAGGCGAGGGGAGGAGACCGGGCGAGGAGGGGAGGCCGGGCAAGAGGAGGAGACCGGGCGAGGAGGAGGAGGCCGGGCGAGGAGGAGGAGCCGGGCGAGGAGGAGGAGCCGGGCGAGGAGGAGGAGCCGGGCTTTTTACACATGGGCAGCATCTATTTCTGCTGCCCATGTGTAAAAAGTCCATTTGCTCTCGACTTTAAGTCCCCTTAAGTCAGTGTGCATCTCACTAATGAAACTCCTGCACATCACATCAGGTTTGTCAAGTTGCTGTGTACAGTTTTGAGTCATATTTTTGTGTATTTATGGAGAATTGGGGCGTGGGAGCCTGGGGGAGGTAGACTTGAGGGCGGAGCTTTGTACAGGCTCGTACTGCTAACCATGAGGAGGGTTAAAATAGAGCCCAGGAAAGAGCCCAGGAATGTTTTGGATGAGGAAATGGTAGAAAGCTAAAAAAAAAAAATCTATTTTGGACAACACCCATTCTTTAACCAAAATAAAAAATTAGAAAAAGAAAGCATTGTTTTGAGTAGGTCATAAATATAATGATGTTAACTGTGTTTTTGTGAAATGAGTAGTCTAACCTTGTTCTGCTCCTCTCCTGTGCAGGGGGGGCAGTCACTCAGTGGCTCTGCTTGTCTCTGAAGATGGTCGGATCCTGTCTGAGACCCAGGGACCCTGCAGTAACCACTGGGTGCGTTCACACACAGGGCGACACAGAAGTATCAGCAGTGTTGGTGCTGACCATAGACTGTATATATAAATGGATGTAGCTCACTTTCCAAATATGGATCTTGGCTCCAAATTTGCCCCTATAACTGCTCCGCTTGATAAGCTCAGCCGACAGCTGTGGGTGACGCCACGCTCCCGCTTGATGCAGTCTATGGTATCAATTAGTTGGTTTCAAGGAGGCATGAGCAACCTGCTGACCACGCCCACAGGAAGTACCAACAGCTGATGTATGGTCGTAGAGAGTAGAAAGAAGTGGACTAAGTAAGTGACGTCACCCACAGCATTCAGCTCCACTCAAAGCGCACAATGCGAATGGTTCCAGGGGTGAATTTTGTTATGAATTGGATTTTTTAATGGGTAAGAGAGTGGTAAAAAAAAAAAAACATCATGTAGAGCTGGTTAATATGAACATTTTAAGGCCAAATCATTCACAGAGCTACATTACAGCATTCACAGAGAGGGGCCACAATATTCCAATGTAAGTCAATGGGGGCCAGGGTCAGAAGGAGCCGGAAGAGCCGCCATTCGAACTTCCTATTTGGAATGCCACAGCTAGTGCGTTAGCTACGTCCTTTCTATATAAAGTCTATTTATATGACACGTCACCACCAACGGCAGTGACAGTGCGGAGTACGGCAGTTAGCTGCCCGGACATGTCAACGTAAATACATCTCACTTATAAGTTGTCTGATTCAAACAAACCAAGTTGTCATACTTGTCGTAAGATGAACTGTACAAAAGTAGAGTGTCTCCTCTGTGTGTCTGCAGTTGGTGGGGGCAGACCAGTGTGTGCAGGTGATCCACGACATTGTTCAGAAAGCCAAGACTGAAGCCGGACTGGACCCGCACACGCCCCTGCGCTCACTGGTAACTCTCACTACTAGAGTTGAGGGCGGGCTAGAGTCACTCAAGCTATAGCACAGTTTTCATAATATAATAACAACAAGCGCCTAGAAATGCACAGTGAATGGTCTGTGAAAGTAAAGCAGACATATTATACATCTCAGATACAAGATTGACATGTTCATATCAAATATAGTGTCTATATGGCTAAAACAATTGTAATACTGATTTATTCAGCCTTGAGCCTCTGCAGCTTAGGGAGGGAATTCTGGAGGTTCTGAGCTTCACATGAGGCCTGGTCTGTCCACATACTGAGAATGAGACACACTTGCCTCTGTCTGCAGGTGAAGATTCTGGGGACACAGGCTCATTTGTGATTGTAGTTTTGTAAAAGTGTAAAATACTGTACATACTTACAGTTCCTTTAAGCTATGTGGTGTTAATTAATTGTTAATGGTTTTGCCTCATTATCAGCTTACTCTGAGCCATATTTTGAGTGGGGCTGTAGTCTAAATCGGAATAATCTTGACTAATCGATCATTAAACTAATGGTTGGCTCGTTTAATTGTGATGTGAAGAGGATTATTATAAAACAGGTATGACTTTACTGTTAAACTGTAAAACGGAATTCTAATTTAAGCAATTAAAATAAGATTATGTATCTATATACAGATGTAATTGGAGGTGGATTAAATAATAGCATGATACAAACGAAAACTTGTGTATAGGGCTTCCCCTGTTTGAAAGAGCAGTCTTTGCTCTGACTCTGATGTGTGTGCGTTTGTGCATTTGTGTGTGCGTGTGTGTGTGTGCATGTGTGCGTGTGTGTGTGTGCAGGGCATGTCTCTGAGCGGAGGTGAGCAGAAGGAGGCCATTGATAAACTCATCCAGGACATGAAGGAACGCTTCCCCAGCCTCAGCCAGCACTACCTGATCACCACAGATGCCGTGGGAGCCATTGCTACAGCAAGCGACAAGGGTCAGTCTCCCCTCTGTCCTCTGTCTGACCTGAGGGGATCTTTGGGGATGTGGTGCTCAGCACTCCTATGGGGAGCATATACTGTCAAATACTGGCTTCACGTTAGTTTCCCCAGTTTGACAGTAAAGTTTATATTTTTACTTCCTGGTTGGACATAGGCCGCAGAAGTGACTTAGGCCCTGTTGCAATACCCACACTACACACTACGCACTTCAGTGAAGTGTGCATTTTCTGTTAGTGTGTAGTGTGCGAGTGCACAAGGGGCGGGGGTGAAAGAGATGAGACTTGGGACAGTCCACACTTCAGATGCCGGAGTAATGATAATAATGTGTAGTGACCGTACAGTTCGTTTCATCAGCCACGGCCTGTAGTCCTGTTTTAATCATTTGCTGAATTAAACAAGTAAGATCCGTGTTTTTACAGTGCTGGACAGTCTGCGTATGTGTTTAAAATATTATTCATAAAGCCATGTCTTTCCATTGTATTCAGTTAGCACTCGCTGCTAGGCTGCTAATTTGTTGCTGCGGTCTGAGCACTGTGCTGTTTCACAACAGTCCAGTCAAATACATTGTGGAGGATACACTTGCCTGAAGTCTGTTTGGCTTCACACTCGCTGAGGTGTGGTGAAGAAAGGATCAGAACATTTAAAGAATTGGGACCCTGCACACGTCACGTGAACGTGCATCTGAAGTACACATGTGCGAGTACTGGGACAGGGCCTACGCTGAGACCATTCCAGTTCTGTTACCAAGCAACCGTACTGTAAGAAAGGGTCATGTGTGAACAAAGCCTTGGTTATGGCTTGGTTTCCTTGGTTAAAATCTCGGCTTCCTTGGTTACGGCTTGGTTTTCTTGGTTACGATCTTGTTTTCCTTGGTTACAGTCTTGGTTTTCCAGGTTATGGAATGTGGTTACATTCCATTCTCATCCAGTTGAAATGATGCAGCCGAGCTGAGATGTGCAGGTTGTGTGTGAACGGAGCCGGTCTTCTGGGACTGGGGGCAGTGTTACTGACAAATGTTCTGGTATTTTGTACCCGGCAGTTTCCAGGGACCTACAGCAAGTGTACGAAGGGAGAAGAGGTCTAGTGATATCAGATCATCATCTGTGTGACATCTCCAGGGCAAAGTCTATGCCTGTGTCGTCGGGTATTTATGACACTGTGGGGACTCAAGTCTGCACGCACCCATGATTTATGGGGACAACAGTCCGGTTCTGATGAAGTAAATCGTTCAACAACCTGGTTTAAAGTTCAGACATGCCTTAAAATAAGTTAATGTTTAGATTAAGGTTAAGTGGTGACAATGGTTAAATTACAGCAGGTTTATTCTGTCTTGGTTTGCTGGGATGGTACCTGTGATAAGTATTTATCACATTTTTGTGAAGTGTCTGATAAGTGTCTGATAAGTAGAAAAATACAGAAAGTAGCGCTGAGTCCTAAAACAAAATCCCTCTATCTGTGTCATCAATCAAAAAGGCATTTGTCCCTCACTGTAAATATTTTACAGACTAAAAGTTTGGTCAATTGTTTCTATTAGTCTAATCATAACTATTGTGCAAGTTTTATCCTTTGGGATTGTTTGGTAACAGCTGTGGAAAGGCCGCTATACATGTGAACGCTAAAACTAACAACTAGCATGCAGCAGCAGTTCTGTTTCCTCTCTCCTGACTGCCAGGTCGTGCTGAAAACACTGAATGTTCCCTTCACACGTGCACTTTGAGTATTAATACCAACTGAGTCACTCCTGAGGTAATTTCCTAGTCATTCGTGACTCTGCTCCTCCTTTAGGTTCGAGCCACATGACATTAGCCATAGCCTAAAACTTGTTTTTCTGTCGCTGAATCCCCTTTCACCATCTCGGAGCAGTGGCTCTTTACTCTCTGAGGGCTGCCACTGTCTACACTTTGCTGAGGACTGGAGGTACTATTTTCAGTATATTTGACTAAGCCTTTAGTTTGTGACGGTAGCAGTTGCGTCCCCTTTCCAAACACTTGGCTGTTAAGTGTGTGCTAATCTGTTCTCTTTGGAGAAGTCTGTGTTCGCACACCCTCTTCTATCATTTAAGTTTGTATTGATAGGATTGGACTACAGACCGTATGTTGCTAACGGTGTTAGCTATTTTTGTTTTATCTTTTTATCTCTTTCTGTGAAAGCCACGTTCGACCCGCTCCCATCAATTAAGTTTTGACTAATCAGTATAGTTTCTATTGTTAGGGTGTTTTATTGTCTCTTCTGGTGAAGGGCGTGTTCGCATATCCTCTCCCATCAGATTGTTTGTTTGTTTGTTCTATCAGGTCTACTCTATAGATTTATTCATAATGTTGTTAGCTGTTTTGGTTTCATATTTTTGCCTCTTTTCTGTCTTTTTCATCGGCCTGATACTACCTGTCAAAAGTAGCAGGTGTTCTCATATTGTGTGGCTCTCCCACCTCTACCACTTGACCACAGTCTGGTTTTCAATGTGCGACCTGCTTCTCCCCGTCTCTACTGGTTGTGCTGGGCTGATCACGCCAGATTTTTTTTATTGAACATAAACATTATATGCATAATGGCAGAGACAGATCAGTATAAGGTGTAGGTGAGTTTGTTTGATGCATGATCGTGCCAGACTGATGAAGGGCTCTGATTATTGTTCATTTTTATGATGGCCAACACCTCTGTCCAGCCTCATGCCTCGGCTGTAACCACCTGAGGGAGGCATTGTTGGATAATCTATACATGAACTGCAGTTACATGCCACTTTCGCTGTCAGGATGGCAAGGATGGCACAGCTAAACTCTGCAGGTGGTGGTGACGGGGCAGGTGTGCCCCCTCCTAGGCGCTGCAAGCGCCTTCCTGAGTCTACAGTTACGAGAGCTCCTCGCAAAAAGAAGGTCAGATCTGCTCGAGGACTTGGGTCTAAAGTGGAGCAGCTGTCCGCAGAAGAACGATGGAGTCATTATTGCAGCTTATCGCATACACACACCTGCTGTGGAGGCTTCTAAAATCCATGCCTTTCCTGGCCCCAGAGGAAGATGTGCTCTCTCTGGAGGCATCTGCCTGTCATTTTCAGGACAAGGAGGAGGCACCGTCCTCATCTGCCTCTGAGGATCCTTTGTATTCTTCCGCACAAGCTCAGTGTGGGGTGTAAGAGTGAATAGAACCATTAGTGCTCGGACTGTGCATGTGCGACGGGAACATTCAGTGCTTTAAGCACCGCCCTCTGACGATCGTCCAGGAGTCATAGAGCTGTAGTTGCACAGGTAACTTTCTATTTTCACCTCAACAACTGCTTATGAAGTCCATCTGTTCTAGGTCAAGACACATTTTGCTCAAACGCATGCACTAAAACTATGTTTAAGTGAAACAAGTAGCATAACTGCACAACATGCACTTTAAGGTTTGGATCAGTCAATGTTTTTTTTTCTTTCTTTACTGCTTTCTACATTTTATATCTTCACAGAAGACTCCACACTTATGGTGCAAGATATATGGAATTATGTAGCAAAGATGAAACTTAAATAACTAACAAATATACAAATATATTTGTATATACACTTGTATACCTTTTCAAATCCTCTGACTATCCACCCTTGGCTTATCGACAGCGCTGCAAACCCTTGGCCGTCTCTCAGTGAGCTTCGTGATGAATTCTCCTGAAATGTTTTTCACTTCACAACTGCAAACCAGTCAAAGCAAAGAGTGACTATTGTTTTTTCAAATCTAAAACAAACTTTGAAATTTGAATCTAAACTTTGAAATTATATTAAGTTTGCTACATTACATTTGTGATATTCATTCCTTGTGTGAGAATCTACAATGCAAATAGTTGTGGTGATAAAGAAGAAAAATAAATGATAAAGTGCGTCCAACTTGTGATTATTGATGTACATTGATGTGAGGACCTGCGTTTGTGTGCGTTTGTTTGTGTGTGTTTGTTTGTGCGTTGCAGGGGGTGTGGTGCTCATCTCTGGCACTGGCTCTAACTGTAAGCTGGTGAACCCAGGCGGCTCTACGGTGGGCTGTGGAGGCTGGGGGCACATGATGGGTGACGAGGGCTCAGGTACTCTCTTCAGATGGCTCTGTCTATACTACTATTCCTATCGATACAAGCCCCGTTCAATTTAGTCAAGAAGTCAAAAAAAAATCCATAAATGTTCATCCTTATCATTGTTAGTGGTTAGATATTGCCTCCACAAACTGGCCATATTCATTTTATTGCTTAGAATCCTTTTAACTAACATGAATTACAGAGATATGAACTATAAACGGGGTCAACTCCGGTACAATCTGCAATTTAAACAGCACTCCACCTGAGAGTTCTGACCTGTCTCCGCTCAGGTCAAACTAGAGGGATTCTATGTGCTGATGTCAGTCGACTAAATGTAAACGCTCTTGTGTTATGTTTAAAATTCAAAATATGAAGTTATATGTTGCAGAATTTCAGCAGTTACACTTTAATTTAATGAAATAATCCAGATTTCCTTGTGCTTTGGCTTTAAGCGTACTGGATTTCACATCTGGCTGTGAAGACTGTGTTTGATGCCAAAGACAACCTAGCCCCGCCCCCTCATGATGTCACACATGTGCGGAGGGCCATGGAGGAGTACTTTAAGGTGAGCTTCTCGAAAGCCCCTGTAGTTTCCAGTTGCTTCTGGGTGAAAGTCTCAGGTGTGTGCTGTGTCCAGGTGAGCGATCTGATGGGCATGTTACCACACTTCTACACAAACTTCCAGAAGGCTTTTTTTGCCGGTTTCTGCAAAAAGCTGTCTGAAGGTTGGTGTCAAAACACACACACTCACATGCACAGTCATTGACCAGCGTACACAGACACTTGAGGCATGGCTGGTGTCTTGCCCAGTGGTACAACAACAGCAGGCAGCACAGCACAAATCCTGTAGAATGACAAATAAATCAAAGCAACAGCCATGATAAAAATAAAACATTTTATTCATTTTATTTTTTTTATTAACCACAAAGGACCAGACCACTTCTCCCCAGGGTCTGCTTCAGACAGTGATACACTTTCAGATTCTACTTGTTCTAACACAAACCAATCACAAGACTTCCTCAAAAAGCATGGAAACCCGTGCGTGTGTGTGTGCGTGCGTGTGTGTGCACGTGTGTGTGTGCGTGTGTGCACGCGTGTGTGTGTGCGCACGTGTGTGTATGTGCACGCGTGTGTGTGTGCGCGTGCAGGTGCTCTGGCAGGTGATGCCCTCTGTAAACGTGTGTGTGTGCAGGTGCCCTGACGGGTGATGCTCTCTGTAAACACGTGTGTGTGTGTACGTGTACGTGTGTACAGGTGCTCTGGCAGGTGATGCCCTCTGTAAACGTGTGTGTGTGTGTGTGCAGGTGCCCTGATGGGTGATGCTCTCTGTAAACACGTGTGTGTGTGTACAGGTGCTCTGGCAGGTGATGCCCTCTGTAAACGTGTGTGTGTACAGGTGCTCTGGCAGGTGATGCCCTCTGTAAACGTGTGTGTGTGTGTGTGTGTGTGTGTGTACAGGTGCTCTGG
This sequence comes from Odontamblyopus lacepedii, assembly GCA_034769755.1. Lineage (NCBI taxonomy): Eukaryota > Metazoa > Chordata > Actinopteri > Gobiiformes > Gobiidae > Odontamblyopus > Odontamblyopus lacepedii. The sequence goes on from CM068363.1 coordinate 4,243,670, forward strand.
CAGGTGATGCCCTCTGTAAACGTGTGTGTGTGTACGTGTATGTGTATACAGGTGCTCTGGCAGGTGATGCCCTCTGTAAACGTGTGTGTGTGTGTGTGCAGGTGCCCTGGCGGGTGATGCTCTCTGTAAACACGTGTTCGTGGAGGCGGGGAGGGTTCTGGCCAAACACGTGGTGGCCGTCCTGCCTGCAGCGGCTGAGGTGAGATGGACTTTCTTTACCCACATCCATGCACCCGAGTACACAGACACAGGTGGGTTCAATGTCCTCAATTCAATTCAATTTATTTTTGTAGTGCCCAAAATCGCAACAACAGTTGCCTCTAAGGGCGTTCCAAGATTTGGATGAGCAAAACATACACAGAGACATATCAAAACAGGAATAAACAACATTCATGTAAGGCAGCAAATGAAACATCGTCCAGTCATCCCCTGTCCTTAGACCCTCCTTCTCAGCAAGGAAAAACTCCAAAAAACCCAGGGTCCTGGGAAAAAGAAGAAACCTTGGGGAGAACTACAGTGAAGAAGAGATCCACTCCCATGGACGGACAGGCTATAGATGTCCAGGCCCGTGTCCTGCCCAATGACACAACTGTGGGAGCTGGGATCACACCGCCAACCTGTGGGCCAGTGGGTCAGACCGTTCTACCAGTGATGTTTATGTCAAGAGCGCTCCACCAGCTGGGGACAATGACCCTGTTTCAAGAAGCAGGTTTAGTCCAAACTCAGACTTTGTTAACCCTGAAAAGAGCTCAGTGCAATTTCTGTTTCTCAGGGACGGTTAACCTAAATCTGGTGTCAGATCCACTGATAAAGTCTTCTGTCTTCTGCTTAAACGCAGGGTTTACTATCTCAGCCCACCAATGGAAACAGAAAACTCTTGTGTTATCTGTCCTGTCTGATTTGCCCTGTGTTAACTCTTAAATCCACTGAACGTCCCTTGTGAAACGTCCGGCCTCTCTTATCATTTCTCATTTAGACTTGTCACAATAATTACTATATTGATGTGTCATTCAGTACATAAGAGATGGAGCAATTATTTTTGGGCTCAGTTTTTATCGTGGGGACTCCTTTGTTCTAGGTCAGGCATATCCAAACTATGGCCCGGGGGCCAAATGTGGCCCTCAGACCAATTGTTTTGACCTTCAGGCTTCCAGGTGAATTGGCCCATAGTCCTGCAGTAGTACTTTTGACTGCATGTTTTTGAAATCTACCTTGATCAAGCAAAGTTAGTGTGTCCTTCTGAGGGTCTGAGCCTGAACAAAGGCTGGAGGCTCATTCAAATCTGTTAGAAATGCACAGATTTGAATTACTCACTGTTCTGACCATCAGTCTGTGACCCTCGATTGGCCCTCATGCTGGTCTGTGTTTTAATATGTGGCCCTTGATGAAAAAAGTTTGGACACCCCTGCTCTAGGTGCAAAATGTTCAAATCATTTTTCAGTACCACAATTTAGATTTGAACTGTGGAACTTCTATGACTAATAGATACAAACCAGTTACTCAAGTGCTGCTTTCTCTTCTTTATTTATTGCTGCTCATATTTTTTTTTAACAATATTCTACATTTAGAATTCTTTTTTGGGAATAATTCTGATTTATGCAAAACTTTAGGGGGCAGGAGTGCTATTTGGATGTGTAGAGACTGTGAAAAATTGTCCTTTTGGTGCTCTTCAGTGTAAGAACCAGTCTCAAATACAAAGTTGACTCAAGCACTCAAATAAGTATAAAATAATAAATTTTGCCCCAATGAACGCCAAAGGGTCGAAATGTGTGATTTTAACTTTATCTGCCATGTGGTAATAAAGGCCTTTAATCATTTAGTAGGACACCGAGTTCCTCAGCTTTTTTCAGCTTTGTAATTCTGATTTATGGTTTGGTTTGCCCTCTCCGGGTGGGTGGGGAGTCTCTGCCTCAAGTGGAGGAGTTCAAGTATCTCGGGTTCTTGTTCACGAGTGAGGGGAGGATGGAGCGTGAGATTGACAGGCGGATCGGTGCAGCGTCGGCAGTGATGCAGTCGCTGCATCGGACTGTTGTGGTGAAGAGGGATTTACCTCAATCTACGTTCCTACCCTCACCTATGGTCATGAGCTCTGGGTAGTGACCGAAAGGACAAGATCGCGGATGCAAGCGGCCGAAATGAGTTTCCTCCGCAGAGTGGCCGGGCGCTCCCTTATAGATAGGCGCTCGGTCACATGGGAGGAGCTCGGAATAGAGTCGCTGCTCGGAGTAGAGTCGCTGCTCCTCCACGTCAAGAGGAGCAGCTGAGGTGGCTCGGGCATCTGGTCCAGATGCCTCCTGGACACCTCCCTCGGGAGGTGTTCTGGGCATGTCCCATGGGCAGGAGGCCCCAGGGAAGACCTAGGACACCTGGAGGGACTATGTCTCTCGGCCTGGGAACACCTCGGGCTCCGTCCGGAGGAGCTGGAGGAAGTGGCTTGGGAGCCCCTGCTTAGACTGCTGCCCCCATGACCCGGCCTCAGATAAGCAGAAGAAGATGGATGGATGGTTTGGTTTCAATATTATCCTTTATCATCTCTTCGTGCTTAAAGTATTGTACTTCAGAATGTGTTCTAGTGACAGGCCTGTGGTCTGACTGTAACACCACAACTGTCCACTAGATGACACTGTAAGCAAGCAAAACCTCAAATCATTTTTTATGCACAACAGACGATTGTTCAAGAATAACGCACAGGCTGCGTTCTGCATTTTTTCATGCACACAGGTGGGTTCTACTCTCTACCAGATTTATAGATTTTCGTATTTGTTTACCCCAATAACGTTTTTACTCCTGAGTAATTCCTTGCCCCTTTACTTCTACTGGAGTAATATTATTTTAAAGCAACTGTACTTGAATCTCCCTGTGCTGTTCTGGCAGAGCCTGCTGACCGGTGCTCTGGGGCTGCCCATCCTGTGTGAGGGCTCAGTGTGGAAGAGCTGGGAGCTGCTCAAACCAGGTACTGCTACTGCTACTGCTACTGCTGTTACTACTACTACTACTGCTACTACTACTGCTACTGCTGTTACTACTACTACTACTACTACTACTACTACTGCCACTACTGCCACTACTGCTACTGCTACTGCTACTGCTACTGCTACTACTACTACTGCTACTACTACTGCTGTTACTACTACTACTACTACTACTACTACTACTACTGCTACTGCTGTTACTACTACTACTACTACTACCAACTACCGCCACTGCCACCGCTGTTACCACTACCACTACCACTACCTACCACCACTACCACTACCACTGCCACCGACCGCTGTTACCATCACTACCACTACCACCGCCACCGCCTGTTACCATCATCACTACTACCACTACCACCTGCCACTGCTACCGCCGTTACCACTACCACCACTACCACTACCACTACCACCGCCACTGCCACCGCTGTTACCACCACTACCACTACCACCGCTACTACTACCGCTGTTACCACCACTGCCACAGCCACTGCCACCGCTGTTACCACTACTACCACCACTACCACTACCACCACTGCCACTACCACTGCTGTTACTACCACTGCTACTGCCACCGCTGTTACCTACCACCGCCATCGCCACCACCACCAGCCACTGCCACCGCTGTTACTACCATCCACTACCACCACTACCACCACCACCACTACCACCACCACCGCCGTTACCACCTACCACCACTGCCACTGCCACTGCCACCTGCCACCGCCACCCACCACCACTACCACTACCACCGCTGTTACTACCACCACTACCACTACCACTACCACCGCTACCGCCACCGCTACCACCGCCGCCGCTACCCACCGCTACCACCGCTACCTACTACCGCTGTTACCACTACCACTGCCACTGCCTACCGCCGTTACTACTACCACTACTGCTACCGCTACTACCACTACCACTACCGCTACCACTACCGCTACCGCTACTACCACCGCCGTTACCACTACCGCTACTGCCACCGCTGTTACCATCTACCACTACTACTACCGCCACTACCACCGCTGTTACTACTACTGCCACAGCCACTGCCACCGCCACTACCACTACCACTACCACCGCCTACCACCGCCGTTACCACTACACTGCTACCACCGCTGTTACTACCATCACTACTACTACTGCTACCGCTACTGCCACCGCTGTTACCACTACCACTACCACCAGCACCACCACCGCTACTACCACCGCTGTTACCACCACCGCCACCGCTACCGCTGTTACTACCACTGCCACTGCTACTACCGCCGTTACTACCACTGCCACCACTGCCACCGCTGTTACCATCACTACTACACTACCACTACTACCACTACCACTACCACCACCACACCGCCTGCCACTACCATGCCACTCACTACCGCCACTACCACTGCACTACTGCTACCACCTACCATACCGCCACTGCCCCACACTACTACTACCACTACCGTTACCACTACCACCACTGCTACCATCGCCACCGCTACCGCTGCCACTGCTACTCTGCACTGCTACCACCACTACCGCTACCACTACCACCGCTACCACTACCACTACTACCACCACTGCTACCACTACCTACCGCTACTACCGCCTGCCACCTGCCGCCGCTGCTACCGCCACTACCACTACCATCACCACTGCCACCGCATCTACCACTGCCACCGCCACTACCGCCACTACCACCGCTACCACCACCACCGCCGCTACCGCTACTACCACTACCACTCACCGCTACCACTACCACCACCACCACTGCTACCGCCATCGCTGCCACCACTACCATCTACCACCACCATACCACTGCCACCACCGCTACCGCCACCACCGCTATCCACTACCACTACCTACCACCGCTACCACCGCCACCGCTACCACTGCCGCTACCGCTACTACTACTACCACCACCACCACTACCACTGCTACCACTGCCACCACATCACCACTACCACCGCTACCACCACCACCTGCCACCACCACTACCACTGCTACCACCACCACTACCACTACCACCGCTACCACTACCACCGCCACCACCACCGCTACCACCACTCACTACCACTGCCACCGCTGCCACCTACCACTGGTACCACCGCCACCACCGCTACCACTACCATCACCACTACTACCGCTACCACCGCTACCACTACCACCGCTACCAATACTACCACCACTACCACCACCACCACCGCTACCACTGCCACCGCCACCACCGCTACCACTACTACCACTACCGCTACTACCACTGCTACCACCGCTACCACTGCCACTACCACTACCACTACCACTACCGCTACCACTACCGCCACTACCACCGCCACTACCGCTACCGCTACCACCGCCACCACCACTGCTACTACTACTGCTACTACTGCCACTACTGCTACTGCTACTGCTACTACTACTACTACTACTGCTACTGCTACTACTACTGCTACTACTACTACTGCTACTACTGCTACTACTACTACTACTGCTACTACTACTGCTACTACTGCCACTACTGCTACTGCTACTACTACTACTACTACTACTGCTACTACTACTACTACTGCTACTACTACTGCTACTACTGCCACTGCTGCTGCTATTACTACTACTGCCATTTCCAAGACCCAGTGTGGAGTGAAAGAACAATCCTCTGTAAAGCACTTTGCCAAGGTGCACTACCCTGGTCTCGTCTTGAAATCGAGCGCATTCAGACTCGGTCTTGTCACGGACTCGAGGTCTGACACTGCGGACACTGTGCAGCACATCACCACACATGCCCCCAGCGCGCCATTTGTCCCTAACAGTGTGTGCCAGTGTGTACCAGCATGTACCACAGGGCAGGTTAAACTTTTTAAAACATCCGAACAGAACAACAGTTCTCTGTCCGCCTCATGTCAGCACACCACTCCTCGCATTTTCACATTCTCTCCTTCCCCCATATAGCGCACAGAGGCTCCCTTCTCAATGGGTGCTGATTAAAAGAGCAAGACGACACGCAAAGCAAAAAAACACAAATCTAAATTTATGTTACAGTGTTGGCACAGAGCAGGTGTACAGCACAGAGCAGGTGTACAGCACAGAGCAGGTGTACAGCACAAAGCAGGTGTACAGCACAGAGCAGGTGTACAGCACAGAGCAGGTGTACAGCACAGAGCAGGTGTACAGCACAAAGCAGGTGTACAGCACAGAGCAGGTGTACAGCACAGAGCAGGTGTACAGCACAGAGCAGGTGTACAGCACAGAGCAGGTGTACAGTACAGAGCAGGTGTACAGCACAGAGCAGGTGTACAGCACAAAGCAGGTGTACAGTACAGAGCAGGTGTACAGCACAGAGCAGGTGTACAGCACAGAGCAGGTGTACAGCACAAAGCAGGTGTACAGCACAGAGCAGGTGTACAGCACAGAGCAGGTGTACAGTACAGAGCAGGTGTACAGCACAGAGCAGGTGTACAGCACAGAGCAGGTGTACAGCACAGAGCAGGTGTACAGCCCAGAGCAGGTGTACAGCACAGAGCAGGTGTACAGCACAGAGCAGGTGTACTGTGACGTGTGGTTGAAGTTTGACTAAATCCCACAAATGCATCTGTATTTGTCAGAGAGAATGTAACTCCAGTTAGGAATTTGAAAAAACAGGTTTAAAAATCCTACTCACTTCACAAATCCTACTCACTGCCAGTGGAAGTTCTCTTAAAGAAGGCTTCTCAAACTGTGGGTGAGGGTCCAAAAATTGATGCAGTGTGTAAGTGCAGTACAGTTTTCTTGGCTTATTTTAAGCTTAAATTAACATTTATCACGTCAAATGGAGATCTATTAAGACCTATTTATCTGAGTCAGTCTAGACCAGGGGTGTCAAACTCATTTTGGTCCGGGGGCCGTATGCAGCCTACTTTGATCCCAAAAGGGCCGGATCAGAAAACTCAGTTCTCTCTTCAAGTTATTGTATTTTTCTCCGTGTCTCGTAGTGGTGTTTAAGATTATATTCCTCGAGCAACGCCACTTGTGCCAAACACACTGAGCACAGATTTCCCATTCACCTCTGTCAACAAATAAGAATTAGACTATTTTTCTTGGGAAATCCTGAACTCAGCATCTGCTTTTCTCATTTTTTGACATTTTGCTGAAGAGGGTCACGGTCGACAGTCAAAACGATCGTCCTTTAAGAGCGTTTGGAAAGAGGAAAGTCTTCATTTGTGCTTCTCTGGTGGGAGTCGCAACGTACAGAAACACCGGAGACGCTGCTATGCTAAACGGTGCAGAAAATTAACAGAAAAATCTGAAAATTTTAAGTATTTTAATAGAAAAATCAGCCGAGGGCCAGATTAAGGGTCTTGAAGGGCCGGATCTGGCCCCCGGGCCGCATGTTTGACACATGTGGTCTAGAAGATCATTAAGTCCAAGTACCGTTCCACCATGACTGATTCTCAGTATATTGATCAATAAATAAATGATTTCTATTCTTGTAGTAGGCAGATCATTTTAACTTGGTCATTTTATAAGTAGCTCGCCTGCTGAAAAAGTGTGAGTACCCCTCTACCTAAACCTTAGAGGGTTAAAATATCAAGAATATTCACAAAATGTGTCACTTTGTGTGTAAAATGTTTGTGAATAAAATGAGGTAAAAAGTAATTGTGGGCTCAACATTTTTGTATTTGTCCAGTCAAACCTAAAACCAGGATTTTGCCTTCATCAAAAATTCCAAGTGTCTCTCTTCACCTCCAATGAAATAAACCTCTGTCTTTAACCTGATGTCACCTGATGTCACATGGGAAGGAGTCATGTTTATTGATCTGACCCCTCATATCATATTCATGCTTAGTCTTTGGTAAAAGAGAGAAACGGTAAAAATATTATACAAAATTGATTTTTATTTTGCATAATATTTTTTATAATTTTCTATGCTTTTTATGTTCCATGTTATCACATTATTCCTTCATCAAAAACACACCTGAACAGGCTTCAGATGTCATCCATGCATTTTTCAGTATTTTACCCATCTCTCCTGGGTCCTATTTGAACCATCCTTATGGTTAACTGCAAGATTCTGTACGAGGCTCTGCCCACAAGCCTACATCACCGTGCTCCTACCGGACAATTCTCCATAAATACACAAAAACATGATACAAAACTGTACACAGCAACTTTGCAAACCTGATGTGATGTGCAGCAGTTTGATTAACGGATGCACACTGACTGTGCTGTGCTAGCGCTCTGAAGGGGGAGTGACAGAGTGAAGGGCAAAGGGAGGGGGGACCCAGAGTGTTGAAAATGAAACTTCTAAAACATGTTAATATGTTGTTTTCAGTGAATACAGCAGTTAATAGCCCTTAGTAAAGTAAGTAGAGGAAATAAAAGCCCTCCTTTAAGGGCCGTTCTTTCACTGCTTTTGCTCCATGCCAGAATTGACACCTACAGTGAACACTTTCAGAACAGGTTTGCGAACCAGAGTGCTTGAACTTGACTCCTCCTCTGTGCAGGTTTCACTGAGGTGTTGTGTGACGCAGCAGCATGTGAGCAGTTCAGAGGTCGTTTCCATGGTTACAGCCTCCTGACCTTGCAGCACTCCTCGGCTCTGGGCGGGGCGAGTCTGGGTGCTCAGGCACTGGGGTCCACCATCACAATGGACTACTCGGCCAATGCCAAAGTCTTCTACAGACACTCCTTCAACAGCAGCCAATGAGAAGAGAGAGTGGAACCATGTGCCTCTTACTGGACCACACTGGTGCTGCATCCAAAATACGCCCTCCTCAAAGTGAGCGCGTCGTTCAGTCATAGAGCTCCTGCACCATATGACTGTCTGACAGGGGTGCCATGTTGGCAGTGGTGGGTTATGGGTAATGAATGGCATGAAGTTTTTTTTATGTCTTTTAAATGAAATCGCAGACGATGATTTATCTTAAAACTAATCAGATTAAACATGAGTGACCCTAAAGAGAATAGATCTAGTTTTCCCCTGCAGTATCTGGACATCTGGTTTACTTTTCACTTTCTTCTGTCATCAAAAAGGATTCCTGGAGATGTTTGTGAAAAATAGGCTTTATTATAAAGCCCTGTACTGATAATGTTTGCTGATACTGACAGTTTAAATGATGTGAGATGATGAAAATACAATGTGTTCTGACTAATATGCAGATGCTGTAGCTAAATAGCCAATAAATAACTCATGTCAGTGTAATAAACACACAAAAATCATTAATCTAACTTTAATTTGTGATTTTATTTTCCTCACTCTACTTCTAAGCAGTGAACAGTGTTGAGCAGAAAGCATTTGGGATTGTTTCTCTTTAGTCGACTCTCTGCCTTATTAATAAACTATTTAATGCTAATCGACAACACACAAATCTACAGTTTTTGAATCGTTATGAGACCATCGCTGAATCATTTAAATAAAACCAAATTAAAAAACCCAATGTCAGTATAAAAATGCATTCATCACTTAATTAAGTTTGCTGTTAACCCTTTTGGCTGCAGAAATGCTCTTCTATCGTCTTGTAAATCCAGTAAAAGGCTCAGGCGTTCTTCTATTTTAATAATGTGTTCATCCTGGTGTGGAACAATAATCCACAGTCTTTGAAACTCCATAAAGTTTGTTCATTACGGCCCATGCCATTTCTATAGGAATTCTCTTCCGCTCCATTGCCAGTGTGGGGTTTGGAGGTGCATGCTGGGATTGTGTGACTGCAGGAGCTCTATAACGCTCTCACCTTGCAGCGTTCAGTGACGTGGAAAAGAGCTCCTCCTCCTCTGCCTCCACAGAGCCCAGAAGAAAGCAAAGTTCACTCTCCTTCAGCAGCACAAACTTGAAAACCAAACAATTACAGCACAGAACAATTAAATAATAAAATATCTGGAAGAAAAAGCAATAACTACAACAGGTGGTGAACACACTGACCTTTAGCAGGGGTGAGGTAAGGAAGAGAGCTGTGCAGATTCAGCAGGTGAAAACTGTGATAGTTGTTATGCTGAAGCAGTGAAGAAAGTTCAAGGAAACGGGTCAGTACAGAACACTGATCATGATTAGTCGATTAATCGATAATTGATCATTAAGAATTTCGTTGATCACGTTCATTTTAATCAACAAACCGATTGTAGGTGTCTGTGTGTAACGTAGCGTCAGGAGTTGAGGCTGCGTCTCACAGCACAAACACTGGAGCTGTGGCCCCACAGTCCCACGTCTCGGCTCTGGCTCCTTGGAGATCCCTATATCCCTCAGAGTCCGTTTATCTGCACATCAGTGTCCCGGTTATGAACGGGTTTTTTGAGTATCCTGGTTTCGCATGTTTACGCAGTGTCTCCAAGGCGACATACACACAGAACAGACTCACCAGCCTCATCACATCCTCTGTCACAGGGAGAACACTCATATTCCACTGAGTCGTGTCCTTTAGTCCAACAGAAGCTGAAGCATCAGCACAAGGAAAGAGCTGCTTTTTTCGCTTACACAAATGAGCCATGAGGTTTTAAGTTTAGTTTCTGTAAGACGGAAACAAATGTTTAAAGCTGCATTAAACACATTCTAATGTCACACTGATGTGGCTCTGGAGTGGTGATGGTTTGTATGTTGTAAACTTGAGTTTATTTATGCAGATTAGTAATAGTAATAATAGTGATGATAATTATAATATAAAATGTTAATGATTAATCAAAAATCGATCGTTAATTTTCCCGATGATTGATTAAGACAATTTAATCGAATGTCCATCCCTAGATTATACAAATTAAATATTGAGCGCTTTTGAGTTTACATTCAAGCAGAATTGTAGATAACAATCTAGTTTCATTCATTCATTATTTTCCCCTTTTGAATAGATTTTGACAACTTTGATAACTTTTGAGCGAACGCTAAATAAGCTATAGATTTCCATTTTGTTTTTCCTCATTGAATGTGAATGAACTAATGTAGCTACAACTTTTTGATTTGTTGTGCAACTTTAATGATTAATTTGATCATCTGCTTGAATATTTTGGTCTCTACTTAAGTCATTTGATTTAGTGAGTAGAAGTATTTCTGAAATATGAAAAAGTGCACTTCCCTTATTGATTAATGCATGCATTATTGATTGATGGCTGTGTTTAATAGTTAATTGATTGCAGGATGAAATTGAAATAAAATTGATTGAACATATTAATTCAACCCTTCATAGATTAGGTTTTTTGTATGGACTGAAACTGAACCTATGGGCTGCAGCCCTTCAACTCTTCATGATGCAAATGCCCCATATCTGCGTGTGTGCTCGGATAAAACTACACCTGCACACATCTTTCTGTACACCTTTGGAACTTATTACTGGAACTGTTATTCTTTTATATTCAACTGCTGCTTCACACAATAATACAAATACTGTCTATTACTGTTCCTGTCCTGTTTGTTTCATTATTATTTAATATATAACAATACATTTAGCTTGAAATCTTGAATCCTGGTTGTCTGTGTTTTATTCACACCTCAGGCTCCTTTAAGAACCAGCCTTCTGATGCAGCCAGTTGTAATTACCCCTTATTTACCATGGTCATAGCCTACTAGAGATACAACTACATCCTGGTAGTAATGGATCATTTTACGCACTTTGCACAAGTGTACGCCACAAAGAACAAGTCAGCTAACACAGAGGTGAACAAGATTTTGCCTTCAAGTTTGGTTTTCCAGTGAGAATCCATCACGACGACAGCTCCAACAAGTTTGTGGTCTCCACGGCTCACACACCACACCGTACCATTGGCAGGAGAATGGGCAGGTGGAGCGTTTCAACAGGACCCTGCTCTCCATGCTGCCCCTCACAAACAGTGAAAAGGCACACTGAAAGAATCACTGGCAAAGGTGGTGCCCACAGGGTTCTCGCCATATTACTTGCTTTTCGGGCGCACCCCCAGAACCTCAATACGCATTCTGTTTAACCTGCCAAGCAAACAACAACGAGCCAGATATGAGGAGCATGTGAAAAAGTGGTGGTCACAAATGACAAAGGCGTATGAAATCGCATCTAAAGCAGCACAGAAAGAAGCTTCACGGGGTAAACACTATAACACATGATGTGCAGCTGTATCCAGGAAACAGGGTCCTCCTTCACAACTTTAAAGAGAGGGGGTCCCGATAAACTGTGTTCATACTGGGAAGATTCTGTGTATGTGATAGTTGCCCAGAAAAACCCTGGCATGCCTGTTTATCAGATAAAACCAGAAAGGGGGGAAAAAGTCACAAAGCACACAGAATCCTGTTCCTCCCACGTGACTGCTTACCTGGTGAAAAACCTGACAGCAAAACAGCTGAAGAAACAAAAGAACAACACAAACAAAGTAAGACGACAACAAGAGACATTACAGGAAAACACAGACTCAGACAGTGATGAAGAAGGTGCCCTGTGTGGAGATCTCCTCACCTGCAGAGCTGTGAGGACAGCAGACCTCAGGGGCACATTACCAAGCCTGAGCAGCAGTTGGGGGTTCCTAAGGACCTGCAGGGCCCTCATCACCCTGATGACCAGGCCAGCACAGCAGAAGATGGTCCAGAGGCAGCGGAGGCTGAGGAACACCAGGAGCAGCTCACCAAACATCCTTCTGATGTAGAAGTGAGAGACAGAGAGCCAAGGTCGACGTCTTCATCACATTTACCCACAGGGACAGCAGCGGCTTACAGTCCTCCCCTATGACCAGCTCGGACAGCCAACTACAAGAATATTGAGGTGAATGGAGACCAGGGGTGTCCCACTCCTCACAAGCAGCTTATTAAGACTGGTTTAATTACAGAAACACTTGAAGACTATAAACAGAAATGCTAAGGGTTAAGAAAAAGTGTAATGAGAGACTAAGTTGAGTCTATTACATGTGCCAAAAATGGTCTGATTTAAACACTGTGATGGTGTGGTAACAAAGAAAAAATGTTTGTGTGATACAAGCTAAAAAGCTCTTGTTTCACTTAAACTCTGAAAAACTATTACTACTATCAATCTTCCCTTACAAAAGACTATATAATGTATTGGAAGGAACTTTGGCCTGTTTTGTTAAGGACTGGCTACCTCTGAGACTTTCTTGGCTCTGAATGGCAGACACTAACCAGTATGAACTGAAAAGGAATATAAAGATAATGCATAGTCTCTGTTGTTAATGTTAAGTTAGTACTGGATAAAGACAGAGCAGAGTGTCTTACCCCAGTGTCTTGTCCTGAGATACCCCAGGAACAGTAGATTACACCATCACTTCGCAGGAATACAGAAATACTTTAGCAGTTGTTATCTAACAGTTCTCTAAACCCATAAAATACATTCTTCAGCTTAAGTAGGCCACAACAGAAAACAAAGTAAAAGATTTCCATCACAGGGTGACGAGACAGGCACAGGGCCCGGAACGTGTACAGAAATGGTGTTGAAAACAACATGCAAATGCCCACTTGCTCTGCTGTGTGACTTACAAGCCTCAATTTCAGATAATATCCATGGTATAAATGTTATGACAATAATTTACAAATATGTAGGTTATACTCTGCACTGCACAGGCAACTGAACACAGCACCACAGGGGGGACGTACAGCACACAGTCAGCAACTCATTTCTTAACAGCTCTAACTTGTAAAACATAAAAAATCAGGGCTTACAATAAATCACACAAATCTTCCATTATTATTATTTAAAGATTGGCACAGTGGCCTATTAATAGACAGTATGCTTACCACATTTAGTCCAAAATACTCCACATCACGAGCATGTCTGGATTCTCCTCTCTCTCTCTGATTCGGGTCTTTGGCCAGTCACGAGCTCACATATGGGACTTGACTGAACTTAGCCGGGGGGGTCCAACAAGATTTAGGAAGAGTAAGGATGATATGGTAGGTATGAGCAGAGAGGCACGATTGGGAGTGCAAATCAAGTTCATCTGAGAAAATCCGCACTCACATTCAGCACTTGCAATGGGAAAGCTGTTGACAGCAACAAGTAACTCTATCAGTTTATCTGGCATGTCATTTCCATCTGAGTCTCTGTGCTTTCTGTAGGCCCACACACTGCGTGTGGGTTTGCAATGTTAAAGCGCTGACATAGCTACTCCGTCTCTCCATACAGCGCACCTGTGTCCTCGGGCCAATACTGTGCATAAAGCACCTTCAGCTCCGCTTGGATAATTCTTGCAATGCACCGCACATTATCCCTAAGTTATTCACAAACGCATGTGAACATATACGCATAGCAAGCCCACTGTATGTTTGCTTCGTGATGCTATCACGGGAGGAATCTTCTGATGCAGTTTTGAAATGCTTGTAAAGTGCTGGGTAGTTCTTCCACACTGCTTCAACTGTTCTAGAACTTGATGCCACCCATCTAGTGTCTAAAATCTGACCTGTCTTGCATAGTTGGACATCTAGGCTCTCGGCAGACTCTCTCAGCTCCATTCGTTTTTTGTTAGATGTGCAATACAGTGCATAAAACTTGTCCATCAGTATTTTAAAGTGATTTATAGTGGCCATGTCTTTCACTACGTCTGCAACCGCAAGCTCAAGCCTGTGGGCTGAACAGTGCCACAGCATAACAAGCGCCATCACAAGTTACTCCAATGAGTGTTTGAGAGAGAGAATCCTGAGTCAAATGCAGGTGCTGCTGAGCAGATAATAGTTTGTAGACAATACCTTGAGCAGTTAGATCATCTAGCTCCATGAGTTCAGTAAAAATGTTTGCAGGTCCATTGGTATCAGGCAACTGAGCCCTAACATATATTATCAAGCAGCTCTTTTTGCTTAAACTGGTGGACTCATCCAGCATTAGACTGAGTTTGGGTGCACACTGTACTATTTTTTCTTTGTTTCTGTATGTTTACACACGCAACATTGAAGTGTAAAATCCTCCCCATATTGAGCCCATTTAACTCTTGCCAATCAATCTCGTGCCGTTTAGCCTTGTGCACCATGCGAAATACGCAAGCTGTAGTGGTCATCTGTTCAGACAGACTATTCATTATAGAATGTCCTAAAGTGTCTACTTTAGCCTTCTCAAGAATGCTGCTAGGTGAGACTTGGTACGAACATGTTCAAATACTTTTTTTCGGAGTGCGTGTTGCTGTTTTTTAATATCTGGAGCAGTTGAGGTGACAGTTTCATTCCCCCCGTCTTCTCTGGCCCCTAAGTCCCCACCACCTTACAAATTGTGGAGCCCAAACGCGAATTTTCCATAAGAAGCCAGGGGTAGTAAGTCTGTTTCACCTTGAACTGAACTGCATCCCATCCCTGACCTGGACGTCCCACATTCTTCTCCACTCTCCTTTCCTTCTGAATCTTCCCTTAAGCTGATGGTGCGGTTCCCACCTCTTGCTCCATATTGCTGTACCGCCTGGCTGACTGCTAGCGCTGTAGCCGGCCCCACTCCGGCCGCCAGTGAACCTGATGAGCTGTTGTGGAGCTGCCTCCTGCTGCAACGGATTCTCCCCGCTGCCAGCCTGACCACTGCAGCTGCCCTCATCGCCGCTGGTTGCTTTTCTGGCTCATTTTGAAGCATCATGCACCTCTTCCTTCTTCTTGAAAAAAGACAGTAAATTCAGCTGTTTTCTTTTCTTTTTTTTTTTTTTACATGTTTGCGTTGATATAGCCTACTGTTGAATACTGCTTGCTCCACAAAAGCGAGTTTTCAAGTTTTTTTTTTCTGTCAGTGATGTGGTTTATTGGCCTCTGACTCTCTCAAATGACATTAAATATTAATCTCTGGTGCTGTTCACAAATGGTTCACATCCTACCTCACAGACAGAACATTTATGGTGAGTTTAGACACATGCTCCTCCAAGGTCCATAAAATCACATGTGGTGTGCCCCAGGGCTCCATTTTAGGCCCTGTGCTTTTTAACCCGTACATGCTCCTCCATCAGGAGACATGGGATCAACTTCCACAGTTATGCAGATGATACGCAGCTCTACATCTCCATGTCTCCTAATGACACCAGGCCAATGGACGCTCTCTTTAACTGCATTTTAGATATCAAATCCTGGATGGCAGAAAACTTTGTCCAGCTTAACCAGGACAAAACTGAGGTTTTAGTCATTGGTCCTGAGGCCCAGAGAGAGAAACTTTTACCCAAACTAAAGGCACAGTCTTTTAACCCCTCTCCACAAGTGAAAAATCTGGGCATCATTTTTGACTCTGAGCTGATTTTTATTCCACACATTAAGAACATTACAAAAATTGGTTTCTATTACCTAAAAAACATTGCCTGAGTCTGCCCCGTTCTCCCTCTGGCCAACACTGAGACACTGATGCTTTTATCACCAGTCGAATAGACTCCTGTAATGCCCTGCTCTCGGCTCTTCCCAAAAAGAATATTTCAGGTTTGCAATTATTACAAACTTCAGCAGCTCATGTCCTGACTTGGACCAGAGGGCGGGGCCACATTACACTGGGTTTGAAATCACTGCATTGGCTCCCTGTGAGTTTCAGGATCAATTTTAAAGTTCTTTTACTAGTTTTTAAATGTCTTAATGGTCTTGGGCCTTCTTATCGTTCAGAACTGCCTTTATCCTATGAACCCTCGTGGACCCTGCGCTCCTCCGGCAGCTCCTGGTCATTCCCACAGTCTGGACACTCAGGGAGAGGCGACTTTCCAGTACTACGGCCCTCGTCTATGGAACAGCCGCAGCTCAGGGCCAAAGAGTTCATGTTTATAAAAGGAGGCTCAAAACTCACCTTTTTAGCTTAGCTTTTGATTAAAATTTTATACATTTACTTGTTTTTATTATACACATTTTATTCTATTTATTTATTTTAGATATATTTTTTAGGATTTCCAGTGTTTCCTCTGCAGGAGCCTCTGCACCAGGAGCAGTGTTCGGCTGTGGCTGCCGGGGTCTGTCCCGTGGGCCCCTGGTGGAGGGATGGCCCCTGGGCCTCGTCTCTCCCCTGGGCCCTGTGTCCTGGTGGAGGGATGGTGCTTGGGCCTCTGCCTCTCCCCTGGGGCCTACAGTGCTCCCTGGTGGCAGCGGATGGCTCTGCTCCTGGTGTAGACGGCTCCTCTGCTTTCTCAACTGGTTCACCTGTACCCAGCCTCATGTTTTACTTTGTATTTTGTGTGTGTGTGCATATGTGTGTGTGTGTGTGTGTACATGTGGGTGTGTGTGTGTATGTGTGTGTATGTGTGTGTGTGTACGTGTGTGTGTGTGTGTGTGTGTGTATCTGGGTTGTTTGGTGGTGTGGGGTCAGGCAGCTTTGGGGTTGGAAAAGCGCTTTATAAATAAACTTTAATTTAATTTGATCTGCTGTAGAGCTCTCTACTCCACACATGTATTTATTTATTTGATTTTCAGTAAACTGATGTAAAGGTTTATATTTGCTAAATTCACCCCACCATTTTACAGGAGAAGCTTCAGTAGATTGTGAAGCCCAGAGCTGTCTCCTCTGTTTTCCTGTAGCAGCAGGAGGGTCTGAAGGTCAAAAGGTGGAGATGGAAGTTGTTTGCAGGGTTCTTTCAAATGACTTTTTTTGTACAAGTATGTAGTAGATAAGCTGTTATGTCAAATCTACATTTATATCTTTTATTGTATTTCCTTACCAAACCTCTTGTACAGAGCCTATATTCATTTAATACTTTCTATATTTTAAAAGTTCATATATAAATCTATATTTGTGTATTATTTAACAGCTATTTTTATTAATACTTTTGTTTCTGAACAGCGTCCAAGTCGTTTTCTTTGAGTCTTGCTTTTTAGAATTTATGACTTTTGGATGTATGGGTAGCGTATGTAAACATTTTCTTATCCTTTATCTTGAAAATATCCCAGTTTTGTGAATTTTGATCTTTTTAACCACACAGTTGAAGAGGAGCCAGTGATGCTTCGCAGTCAAGAGGAAGAACATGTCCACAAGCCCAGGGTCACAGAAGGATTATACAACAGTCAGAACAGCTTAATAGCAACTTTGGAAATTTAAGGGCCGATTATTCTGCACTCAAAGAAGAGAGCAACCAACTGAAATACCGTTTTTTGATAACATGGTAATTGTTATGTGTGGTTCATCCTAATCTCTGTAGATCTGTTACCCCCAACAACTTTGTCCAGAGTGTGTAAAAAGTATAAGACTGTGTGTAGATACAAATGTAACCAGAATTACAATATGCTCTTCCCCCAAACTTTGCTGCCCTCACTGTTGTCAGACTATTTATTTGTTAACTATTTAGCTATTAACTATAAATGCAAATTCATAAACACAAAATCCTTGTTCAAAATTCATCTGAATGATTTTTTACAAATTAAGAGAGCCTTGTGCCATATTAAATTTAAGCAAGCTATAATAAGTACTAATTTTATGCATAAGACCTATTGTATTGCATATTGTATTGATTATTTATTATTGTAAAAAGAAATGTATGAATGAAATCAAAAGCTTTGTACTTTTGATGTATCTTGTATTGCCAGCATTGGTTTAAAATAAAGGAAAGGAAAAAAGAAAGAAAAAACTGCTCTCCTGGTTCTGTAAGAATGTGTAACCCAGGTGACAAATCCTGTAAAACCTATGCCTTTCTCTTTGCATTTTCGCTGTGGTTCTTAAATCTCGCAGTATTTGGATGTGTTCTCGCGGGATCTCCGCATCACATGAGCACGTGGAACAGCTAAACCAATCAGTTACACTCTCTGTGATGTCACACGGTCACGTGACGCTGCGCACCCAATCACATGTTTTCCGCTTTAGACGCTGTTGGAAGATGCAGGTCAGTTTCAGGAATCTGTAAGTTTCCTCGTCTTTTCCTACTTAATTCCGCTTGACATTTAATGAGTTATATTGTGCCTTTGTAGGAGCTTTCAATCTGGTCTCAACATTGTGTTAAAGGGCTTGTATGCAAGTGTAGATCGCGGAAACTGGTGAGTGTTTAATTGTTATGCTAACGATAGCTTAGCTGCTCCCATTCATTTCTATGGTCGCGGTTAGCATACTGATTCGCCACCTTTATGCCTGTTTCTGTCAAATGTAATTTACAAAATGAGATTATGAGATGCCGAGGGACTAAAGGTGGAAATGAGCATTTCTTGCTATAACCTAGTACAATGCGTCTTTCCTTTTGGTCAATGTTTGTTGTACACTGTCCCCATATAAATAAATACCATACCATTACTTGAAAGCAAATTATCTAAAGCCTATGATGTATGGTATTATATTTGTTTCATTATTCGTGTTATGCATTTTAAGTGTCTTGGCTAACCAGTGTTAACCAATAACAGCTGTAGCTACATGAGCACTTGAACTAAGCACTTTTGACTTAAATAGCTTCGTAAAGTATATTTATTTGCTAAATGACAAAGATAAAATTCATACCAAATATGAATACAATTTAATGTATTGCTATAATCTTCCTACTGTTGTATCACTGTATTTAAACTAGTGCAACTAGTGCTATTTTACCTCTGCTGTGTGCACACGGAAAAGGATATTAGCCTACTTGTTATTTGGCTTAAAGTAACAGTTGATTGATTGAAACTTTGGTACCCACTGACATTCACACATTCCCCTCACAAACTCTTGTTGCACTTCACCTCTGGACATACGTTCAAACCCAGACGTGAGTTACGTGAACTGTGTGTGGGCAGGGTCAGTGCTTTTGTATTGCTGATTGCACTTATTGTTGTTGGACTCTCAATATATTCTGTGCAATCGAATACTTCATTTATTATTGCTGGTCTCTCAATATATCGTAACTTAGCATTTCTGGACCCTCGATATATTTTGCACTCAATTACCCATTGTTGTGTCTTCATTGAAGTTCATTATTGACACTGTTGTATATTACTGAATGGCCATTCATGCTGAACTGTCTGTTATATGTTTGTATGTCATTTACTATTTACTATAATATATTGTACCAAACCAAAAGCAAACTCCGTCTCCTGTCACTCCCTCCTTGAGTTGATTAAAGTCTTCTGGTCACTTGCCTATATTACTATATTACTAAATTGCCTTTCTATTACCATGTCCCATCATATTTATAACATATCCAGTGACACAGGTGTTATATACGACTCAGTAAAAGTCCAGTTAGGAATACATTTGCTGGGCTCTAATACCATTTCAAAATCAAATTTAGACATTCATGGTAAGAAAGTATTTCTACATACCACTCAACTGAGATAAGTCTCTTGCATACATAAAGCATTATGTACTGTAAATATTTCTAATATTGTATTTTTATTCACGTAACTTCTTTTTCTTTGTTCTTACAGAGGGCTACAAAACTCACCACCAACAGAATGGTGTTCACATGTGACCAGTGTGGAAGGAAATGCCCAAAAGCTTCAGCACTCAAAGTACACTACAGAACTCACACTGGAGAAAGACCATACAGCTGTGACCAGTGTGAGAAGACCTTTACACACTCTAGTGCACTCAGTGTACATAGGAGAATCCACACTGGAGAGAAACCATTCAGCTGTGATGTTTGTGAGAAGACATTTTCTCGGTCAAGCAATTTAGTATCACATATGAGAGTCCACACTGGGGAAAGACCATACAACTGTGACCAGTGTGGGAAGGACTTTACACAGTCTGGTCACCTTATTAAACATATGAGAATCCACACTGGAGAGAAGCCATTTGAATGTCATCAGTGTGGGAGCAGTTTTACTAATCCAGGAGATCTCCAAAGACACAGCAGAGTCCACACTGGAGTGAAGCCGTTCATCTGTGAAGTCTGTCAGAAGACATTTTCTCAGTCCAGCTCCCTAGTGTCACATATGAGAGTCCACACGGGGGAGAAGCCATACAAATGTAACCAATGTGAGAAAGCTTTCACTAGATCATCCCATCGGAAAACACATATGAGACTTCACACAAGAAAAGGCTATTAGAGTGTGGCCAGTTCAGAAAACCTGCTCAATTGAAAATGCACTGTTTTGAACAAACTCAAGGAGACAGATGTGAATCTAAAGTCAGCCTCAAAAAACTGGAGATCAGGCTTCACAGACTGCAGAGTTGAGCTCAGTGTGGAGCCAGTCCACCAGATATGTTCATTATTGTTTTTCATTTCAAACTTGTTCTTCTTAATAGTAAACAAACAAATCTGGTGTTGTACTGCTTTACATTATGTTTGCTGAGTCAAAATAAATGATAAAATCTTACACCATGTCAGTGGTCCATCTCCAATTTAAAGATGAACTCTGGCACGTTTGAAGCTAAAGTCCGTTGCTATAGGTGGTGGAATTCTGTCAGAAGCCAAAAAACGGCACAGATCAGTGTTTCCTCGGTGGAGATCTCACTGTGGCAGTGAGTCTGTCAAGGCAATAAACTAGTGTAGTGATGGGGCCAGTTCATAACTTCCAGGTAAAACACCAATTTGCTTCACACTGAAGAAGCTTAACACCACTTTAACCCATCTTACAACAGCCACGAGTCTAACAAACAAAATGCTCTGCCTGGTTCACTCATTAGTGTCTGGAAACGTTAGAAAACAACTTTATAAGCACCTCACACTTCCCTCTGTTGATTTCCCACTGCACAGGCCAAAGCCCAAAAGACTCAATTGCCAATAGATTAAAATCAGGGATTTCACAAATGATTTCAGATACACAATCCGGCTTTATTAAATTCAGATCCATACATGATGGATCTGACTAATCATCAGTCACTTAATAGAGAACCAAGGATTTATCCTCTTTCTTTATTTCTTCAAGGCATTTGACATGATAGAACACAAATTTATCTTTCAAACCTTAGAAAATTTCAGTTTTGGGAATCATTTTATTAATATTATAAAAAAAACCTCTATAAAGAACAGTTCAGTGTCTGTAGCACTTCTCAAAGATTTCATATAAATAAAGGGATTAAGCAGGGCTGTTAGTGCTCTTCTGTTTATTTCCGCTGCTGAAATTCTGTCAATTTACATTAAAAACAGTGACTTTGGTAAACTTAATGTGATGGGACAGCTACGATCTTTATGCCAACTCGCAGATGACACTATTATTTTTCTAAAGCATCTGGACGAAATTCCCCAAATCCTACAAATAATTAACACTTTTTCTAAAGCCTCAGACTTGTACTTGAATATCAATAAATGTGAAATTTTGCCCTTAAAAGACTGCTCTACTCAATCTACATGTAATATCCCTATTAAAGATACCATAAAATACCTGGGTATGATTAGAACCAAAAATAACAAAGAGAGCGATCATAAAAAACATCTGGAACAAACTATCAGAATGTACAACTCACCTCTTCAAATGGACTCACAGACACCTGTCCTCACAAAAATGGAATGCATTTCTAGAATGATTTACCCTGTGGAAAATTCAATTAAAGCAATCAACCAAATTAATTTAGCCTAAACTCTATCCTAAAACTAAACTGGTTAAAATAATTTCTTCAGCACAAACTCTGGTTTCTATTCCCTAATCACCTCTTCTCCAAATTAGGAGGAACTGATTTCCTTTTATGCTGTGATTTTGATGTTAAAAACAAAACAAAAAACTGTCTCCTTTTCACCAACAAATTCTGATGTATTAGAAAAATGATTTATAAGCCTAACTTCAGTCCCCACAACACAATTAGAAACAAATCACTGTTTAACTAAAAGAGGATGGAAGTAATATTTGGTCTGTGGTACATTTATTAAATGATAACACATTCATGCCCCACAGTGAATTTACAACTAAATACAAAGTGAATACCTCGTCTAATGACTAGAAAAAGATCATTAATGCTATACCTAAAAACATTTAGATTGCAATCAACAATAGTAATAATCTCACAAATGATAATTATTTACAAATTCCAAAACTGTGGATTCATGACAAAGAATTCCCAAAAGGAAAATTTATTAACTCTGAATTATGAAAATGTTTTAACAAAATCTTATATCTGGTCATACAGGACCCAAACAATGTTCCCCAGTACTCCCCATTCCCCCAAAAGCAAAAGAAGTTCATCCTAAAACTCTGTCTGGTATCAGCCCTTCTAATGAATTCATCAGAACACGCTTTGGTATAGACAGTAATAAATTCAATTCAATTCAATTTATTTTGTAGCGCCCAAAATCGCAACAACAGTTGCCTCTAAGGGCGTTCCAAGATATGGATGAGTAAAACATACACACAGACATATCAAAACAGGAAAAAAACAACATTCATGTAAAGCAGCAAATGAAACATTGTCCAGTCATCCCCTGTCCTTAGACCCTCCTTCTCAGCAAGGAAAAACTCCAAAAAACCCAGGGTCCTGGGAAAAAGAAGAAACCTCGGGGAGAACTACAGTGAAGAAGAGATCCACTCCCATGGACGGACAGGCTATAGATGTCCAGGCCCGTGGGCCAGTTCGGTAAGGCCACAGCTACCCAGGTGGGGAAGAGCAGGGCGAGGAGGAGGAGGAGAGGGGCGAGGAGGAGGAGCCGGGCGAGGAGGAGGAGCCAGGCGAAGAGGAGGAGCCAGGTGAGGAGGAGGAGCCAGGCGAGGAGGAGGAGCCAGGCGAGGAGGAGGAGAGAGGTCCAGCTGCCATCAGGCGCCTGAAAGAGTTACACTCCACAGGGGGAGTGGGACAGGGGACAACATGTGAATAGCAATGAACAAACTACAGATGAGAACATAGTAAGTGATGCTAATGAGAAAATAGGAGGAAACAGAGGACAGTGCTCAGGTTGCCACACTTCCCCCAGCTTGTTATCTCCTGCGGCAGCTTATCTTAGTGACATAAATGAGGAGGCAACAAGGAAAGCGGCTACGGCCAAATACCTGCAAAGAGTACGACAGGTCCTAAGAAGCTCAATGGCAAGAACAAGGCGCAGGCAATAAACAGCTACGCCCTGCCAGTGATCAGACGCAGCAGGAATCAGGCACTGGCCAAAGGAGGAGATACAGACCACGGATGTTAAGACACGAAAGCTCCTGACCTGCATGGAGGGTTCCATCCCAAGTCCAGCACCCTGAGACTGTACACGAGCCGGAAGGAATGAGGCCGAGGACTAGTGAGTGTGGGAACCACTGTCCAGGATGAAACATCCAAGCTCCACAAGTACATCAGTGACAAGGCCCAGACTGATGACGCTCAGAGAATGTCTCAGACAGTGGGGCAGAGGAAGTGGTGCTGGAGGGACCATCATGGCAGGACAAACCCCTACATGGGGCGTACCACCGGAACATAACTGAAGTGGCTAATATCAAGAAATCCTATGAATGGCTGGAGAGGGCTGGTCTGAAGGACAGCACGGAGGCACTCATCCTGGCTGCACAGGAGCCTTGAGCACCCGAGCAATAGAGGCCCAGATCTACCACACCAGACAAGACCCAAGGTGTAGGTTGTGCAAAGAAGCGCCTGAGACAGTCCAGCACATAACTGCAGGGTGTAAGATGCTGGCAGGGAAAGCGAACATGGAGCAACATAACCAAATGGAGCCATAGTCACAGAAACATCTGTGCAGAGTACGGGCTGGAAACCCCAGGATCAAAGTGGGCAACGCCTCCAAAGGTTGTGGAGAATGAGCCAAGATCCTCTGGGTCTTCCAGATACAGACTGACAGAATGGTGATGGACCAACCAGACATGGTGGTTCTGGATAAGCGAGAGAACAAAGCCGTGGTGGTGGACATTGCAATACCGAGCGATGGCAATGTCAGGAAAAAGGAACATGAGAAACTAGAGAAATACCAGGGGCTCAAGGAAGAGCTGGAGAAGCCTGGAAGGTGAAAGCATCGGTGGTGCCTGTGGTGATCGGAGCACTCGGGGCCGTGACCCCCAAACTGGATGAGTGGTTACAGCAGTTCCCAGGAAGGACAACGGACATCTCAGTTTTCTCTTAAATCTGAATCCCATTACAAGTTTAAATGTTATACTGCAGACACTGAGTCTTGTGCCATGTTCTGGTCTGAACCTTCAGGAGGCTGATGATGGTGACAACAGAGAGGCACAGATCCGTCTGAACTTCAGCAGAGTGAGCGCTCTTTGTGCTCGGCTTCAGAGCTGATCTGTGACCTGTGTACAGTTTTTACCTGACGGAGCGGCTCTGTGTTGTGACAGACGGCTGTGGATGTGAGTGTGAGCTGCCTCTGGTAAGTCTGAATGTGTTTGTGTCTTTGGTGCAGAAGGTTTCAGTCAAATCCAGATTTTTCAAATGTGTTTTTTCACTTGTGAACATGACGTGTCTCTCTGTACTGTACATACACGTGGAATGAGGGACTTCCACCTCCACAAAAACATTATGGACGATCACAGACTGGATCTGTTCTACTGCCACTGGCACAGAGCCAAATAAAGCAGGAACTTCTTCAGTGTCTTTAATGTGGACTGTTCCAGACTGGACCAGACTGGGTTAGAACAGACTGGACCAGACTGGACCAGACTGGGTTAGAACAGACTGGACCAGACTGGAGCGTCTCTCAGTCCAGCACAGGGCTGTGCCTGTGTCACAAAGAGGAAGAAAGCAAGAAAGCTGTAGGACTGATTCTACTGGTTCTGTGTTATGTGTTTTACTGAGTAGACACACAAACACACACAAATGCACACTCTATAACACACACACACATTCTATAACACACACACACACACACACACACACTCTATAACATACAAACACGCACACATTGTATAACACACAAACAAGCACACACTCTATAACACACACACTCTATAACACACACACATGCACACACAAACACACACACACTCTATAACACACACACTACAACACAAAAACACACACACACTGTAACACACAAACACACACACACTCTATAACACACAAACACACGCACACTCTATAACACACACACTACAACACAAAAACACACACACACTGTAACACACAAACACACACACACTCTATAACACACAAACAAGCACACACTCTATAACACACACATGCACACATAAACACACGCACACTCTATAACACACACACTACAACACAAAAACACACACACACTGTAACACACAAACACACACACACTCTATAACACACAAACACGCACACACTCTATAACACACACACTATAACACAAAAACATGCACACACTGTAACACACAAACACACACACACTCTATAACACACAAACATGCACACACTCTATAACACACACACTACAACACAAAAACATGCACACACTGTAACACACAAACACACACACACTCTATAACACACAAACATGCACACACTCTATAACACACACACTACAACACAAAAACACACACACACTGTAACACACAAACACACACACACTTTATAACACAAAAACATGCACACACTCTATAACACACACACTACAACACAAAAACATGCACACACTGTAACACACAAACACACACGCACTCTATAACACACAAACATGCACACACTCTATAACACACACACTACAACACAAAAACATGCACACACTAACACACAAACATGCACACACTCTATAACACACAAACAGGCACACACTCTATAACACACAAACACGCACACACACACACACGCACACTCTATAACACACACACTACAACACAAAAACATGCACACACTATAACCCCCCCAGGGCTCCGTGCTCGGCCCAACCCTCTTCACCATTTACATGCTTCCCCTCAGCCGTGTCGTCAGCAAGCATGGAATAAATTTCCACTGCTATGCTGACGACACACAACTCTACCTCACCATCTCTCCTTCTCGTACCCCCTCTGCCACAGTCTCCCGTCTCAGCTCCTGCCTGGAGGAGATAGAGGTGTGGTTGAGTCAAAATTTCCTGCAGCTAAATGGCTCCAAAACGGAAGCCATCCAAACTGGTACCTTTCATCAACTCCGCTCCTCTCCAATCACTTCTGTTTCATTTTTCGGACACACCATTCCCCTCTCTCCCTCTGTAACAAACCTGGGGGTCAAATTTGACCCCCACCTCTCCTTTGACAATCATGTCACCTCCATCTGCAAATCTGCCTTCTTTCACCTCCGTAACATCTCCAAACTTCGCTCTTCTCTCTCCCTCCCTGCTGCGGAAAAGCTCATCCATGCGTTTGTCTGCTCCAGGCTGGACTACTGTAACGCACTCCTCATCGGGATCCCTGGCAGGAGCATCCAAAAGCTCCAGTATGTCCAAAACAGCGCTGCCAGGGTCCTGATGAGGGTGCGTAAACACGAGCACATCACCCCTATTCTTCACTCCCTGCACTGGCTCCCCATCCACTTCCGTATTCAATACAAAGTCCTCTTGCACACCCATCACTGTCTCCACGGTGCGGCCCCCACTTACCTCACTGAACTGCTCACACCACACACCTCCACTAAGACCCGGTCAGGCCAACAGCACCGTCTGGTCATGCCCAGGACACGGCTCAAGACCATGGGCGACAGGGCCTTCTCAGTGGCTGCTCCCCGTCTGTGGAACGCCCTCCCAGACCACCTCAGGGCTCCACAGACGGTGGATGCTTTTAAAAAAGGACTAAAGACCGACCTTTTTACCCTGGCCTACAGCTAATACCTGCTATTGTTTTATTGCTTTTAAATTGATTTTTAATTGTCTTCTGTTTTTAAAGTCTTTTTGCACTGTAGCACTTTGAGATTTGTTGTCAAATGTAAAGTGCGTTATAAATAAAATTTATTATTATTATTATTATTATTATTATTATAACACACAAACACGCACACACTCTATAACACACAAAAAGACACACACTCTATAACACACAAACACGCACACACGCTATAACACACAAAAAGACACACACTCTATAACACACAAAAAGACACACACTCTATAACACACAAACACGCACACACGCTATAACACACAAAAAGACACACACTCTATAACACACAAACAGGCACACATTCTATAACACACACACACACTCTATAACACACACACTCTATAACACACACTCTATAACACACACACACACACACACACACACACTCTATAACATACAAACACGCACACATTGTATAACACACAAACAAGCACACACTCTATAACACACACATGCACACACAAACACACGCACACTTTATAACACACACACTACAACACAAAAACACACACACACTGTAACACACAAACACACACACACTCTATAACACACAAACATGCACACACTCTATAACACACACACTACAACACAAAAACATGCACACACTGCAACACACAAACACACACACACTCTATAACACACAAACATGCACACACTCTATAACACACACACTACAACACAAAAACATGCACACACTAACACACAAACATGCACACACTCTATAACACACACACTACAACACAAAAACATACACACACTAACACACAAACATGCACACACTCTATAACACACACATGCACACACAAACACACGCACACTCTATAACACACACACTACAACACAAAAACATGCACACACTATAACACACAAACATGCACACACTGTAACACACAAACATGCACACACTTTATAACACACAAACACGCACACACTCTATAACACACACACACACACATTCTATAACACACACACTCACTCTATAACACACACACTCTATAACACACACACACTCTATAACACACACACACACACATTCTATAACACACACACATTCTATAACACACACACACACACACACTCACTCTATAACACACACACACACACTCTATAACACACACACACACACACACACACACACTCTATAACACACACACACTCTATAACACACATACACACACTCTATAACACACACACACTCTATAACACACACAAACTCTATAACACACACACACACACTCTATAACACACACACACTCTATAACACACACACACACTCACTCTATAACACACACACTCTATAACACACACACACATTCTATAACACACACACACTCTCTATAACACACACACACACACACACTCTATAACACACACACACACACACACACTATAACACACACACACATTCTATAACACACACACTCACTCTATAACACACACACACACACATTCTATAACACACACACACTCTCTATAACACACACTCTATAACACACACACACTCTATAACACACACACACACTCACTCTATAACACACACTCTATAACACACACACATTCTATAACACACACACACACACTCACTCTATAACACACACTCTATAACACACACACACACTCACTCTATAACACACACTCTATAACACACACACACATTCTATAACACACACACACACTCACTCTATAACACACACTCTATAACACACACACACATTCTATAACACACACACACACTCACTCTATAACACACACTCTATAACACACACACTCTATAACACACACACTCTATAACACACACACACCATAACACACACAGACCGTATATTCTTTTTCATACAGTCTGTGGTCCTCACAGATCTGCTCCGTCAAACCTAAACCACAACCGAGTTTGTTTCATTTCAGGAAAATGGAGAAGAGACTAGCACCAGCTGAACCAGGACTAAACCAGGACTATATCAGGTCTAAAGTAGGTCCTGGACCCAGTGGAGTCTCTCTGAGCAGTAACTTCTCCAAAGACGTATTCATCACCTTTAAGAAAGGCCAAAGTGGAGCCTCTGCACAGCTCAGGTCAGTGCCAGTTTAATGTTTCAAATCAAAGTTAACTTCAAGTGTGACACTTTTACAACACTCCAGAAAGACTGACAAAAAGAGAGGAGGAGGAGGAGGAGAGAGGTTAGAGTAACGCCGAGTTTGCAGCAGGAGCGTCAGCGACACCAGCCTCACGTTTAAACACCAGCCTCTGTGTATTCTCACGTTTAAACACTAAACTTATGAAAGGGACAATGCTTTGCAGCCATAACCCGCCTTATCTGCAGTGCTGCATTAATTAAGCCACTCACCATTTAAATTTGGCTGCCTGCTCCACGCACCTTTTCCTTCAGAAGTTGTTCTTGTAACACACACACCTACACAAAACACACCCCATCAAACACACACCTACACAAAACACACCCCATCAAACACACACCTACACAAAACACACCCCATCAAACACACACCTACACAAAACACACCCCATCAAACACACACCTACACAAAACACACCCCATCAAACACACACCTACACAAAACACACCCCATCAAACACACACCTATACAAAACACACCCCTTCACACACACACCTATACAAAACACACTGACTTAAATAACGTTTCTATACTTTTCTATAGTATTTTGAGCATCAAGTCTTTCCAAGTCAAGGTTTTTAAAGTCCCAAGTCAGTGGTGTTCAAGTCCAAGTCTAGACTCTGTGAGTGACCAAAGGAGCAGTGAACTGTGAGGAGAGGCTCAGAGCAGCAGAGGCAGAGAAAGCCCTGCTGTTCACCTCGGCACAACACTGGCTCCTCTCCTGTTTTTCTCCATGTGGAGAAACTCAAACTCAACTCACGATGACCTCCTCAAAGCAGCACATCTCCTCTCCTCTCACAGCCTTGCGGCATCTCGTATTCTCTCAGGAATCTGCAGATAAAACACTCACATTCATAAGCTCCCGTTGTGTTTTATCAGAGTTGTGATGGACAGCGTTAATTGTCCGGCGACGTGTGGGTTCAATGCGTGTGCTGTGGCATGCCACGTTTACGACAGGACACACATTCTCCGGTGTGGCACTGTTAGGTGTGACCAGCACCTTCTGTAGCACTCACCTTGTGCAGTCTCCACAATGTATGATCTGGGTGTGGAGCTGCACCCTGGACAACGGCTGGCAGTGTCCACTGCTTCTGTCCATCCAGTTTTGTGAGCACAGCGTCTGTTGGGCTCAGCGGTGGCAGGATCCTCACACTATTTCTGTGATTGAAGAGGTCATGGCTCTTTTCTCTGCGTGTTTTTGTTTTGTGTGCAGTATGGACACTGTTGCATGTCCTGTCACATTTTGGGCCACCATACAGCCTGTAAAGCTCTTTCCCTTCACTTGGTTAGACCCGGGTTTCCATCTGCCTAGGTCTGGCTCTCTCAGGTCTAAAGGAAGCACAATGCAACACCCTCTCAAAATAAGCCCATCTTGCTCTGACTCTCCTTTCACTTGGTAAAAGTCTCTGACCAGTTCTGCAACATGTTTGATATACTCTGGCCAGCCTGACCTAATGAAGCTGCAAACTGTCTGCAGCTGTGGATTGATAGCAGTGCTGTGCCTTATTTGACTGATCCTCTGAGGTGTGGCTGGTACCAGATTTATTATAAAATCTATGTGAGCAGCTACATCTTCTTGTGAAGCCCTGTCACCATAACACTGCTCTGGGCCTCTGGGCAAAACATCTGCTACTGCTAAAGTTTTCCCTCGTGCATACTCTGCCACTAAAGTGCATGAGTCTCATTATCAGTCTCTTGGACCTGATCAGAATTTGCTAATTATCAATGGCACAAGGGGCTTGTGGTTAGTTATCAGCCTGAAGTTGCTGAATCCAAACAGGTACTTCTCAGACCTCTCACACGCCCAGATGCTGGTCTCTGTGTTGCTGAGCTGCCTGGACGCATAGGCCACGGGTCTCCATTGGTCCCCATGCAGCTGGAGAAGAACATCCAGGCCCGGCCCTAACCATTTTGACACCCTAGGCAAGATTTCAGGTGGCGCCCCTTGGATTGCAAAAAAAAAATAAAAATACTGCCAGAGTACAGATACTCACAAGAAATCAAACAGTTCATAGTGACGATGTTTTAGACCAGGGGTGGGCAAACTTTTTGGCTCGAGGGCCACAAAGGGTTCTAAAATTTGATGGAAGGGCCGGACCAGGAGCAGATGGATGGAGTGTTCTAGTCTGACTACGTCAACCCAGCAAATAAGACGAAAATAACTTGCAGGATCCAACAATTTACATGTGACATATTCAAACATCTCAATTCAACATGTGCACCATATATCGGGCCGATGATTTTCCACTTCAAAAATTAACATTTTTCGTTTCAGAAGTTTTGACTTCCGTTTGATTGTGACACATTTGATAATTCTGTTGACAGTGTTGGGAAGGTTACTTTAAACTGTATTCCCTACAGATTACAGACCCCAAAATGTAGTTTGTAATGTAATCCATTAAATTACTTAAATAAGTAACTGGATTACTTGATATTGTCATGTTTTTTTTTTAAACTACATGAATGTAGCAACCACCTCCTGCAAATTCTTGTTTGGTTTTAGACCTGGTTTTAGTCCTGGTTTAGACCTGGTTTTAGACCTTGATTAGACCTGGTTTAGATCTGGTTTTAGTCCTGGTTTAGACCTGGTTTTAATCCTGGTTTAGTTTGCCCGCCCCTGTTTTAGACAGTGGAGGATTTTATCCCCCATCGCCGATTTTTGCGCTCGGCGCCCCCTACTGGAGCGGCGCCCTTAGCATTTGCCTATGTTGCCTAATGGGGGGGCCGGCCCTGAGAACATCCCTAGGCCAGGAGTCACGGATTGGCGGACCACGGTCCGAGTCCAGACCCAGACACCATTCCATACGGGGTCAGCCCTCTGGTCCATACGGAGCCTTTCCTATTGCGAAAGGTACCGATGTTCCCTGTTAACACCGTGGGCCACCCTCATCTCAGGTTATCATCATGAACTTAGCTCGGGTAACAGCGGTAAAGACACAGTAGTACCATAGTGCCCCACAAGACGGGAATGGGGGTCCAGTCCTTGGTCTTGTGCCATCCTCTGAATGTGCTGGTCAGATAGGTCCAAAGGCTCCGTCCTCCATGTGCTGGTTCCAGACAGGGGTGAGCAAGACTCGTGTGCAGTGGAATGGGTCTGTGTGGTTTCATGCCGTCCTCTGTGCACTGGCTCCAAATGGCGAAAGCGAGAAAGCTCTGTGGACTACAGGTTTGGGGGGGTTGCTCCGATCCTCCGTGCTCGAGGACTGCAGCTGGTACCGAGGTGGTGCAATTTGCACAATGCAAAGAATCCAGACAAAAGCGTGAATCTGATCTGTTTTTGTTATATCTTATCCTGAGCGGTACATCCTCTGCACACTTGGTTCTTCTCCTGCTTGTTCAGGAGTCTGGATCTAGTCCGACTGTAGCATTTCTCACACTCGTGTAAATGTAGTCCATTTTATAAGCTGAATCCATTGAATAGGGCCTATTCAGTTTAGAGTCTACACTTTATAGCACTGTGTTAATGGACCAAGGAACATACAAACCAATTAAGTCGAGATGAGAAAAGCAAAGAAAAGCGGAAACTCAAGATGCTGAT
This sequence comes from Odontamblyopus lacepedii, assembly GCA_034769755.1. Taxonomy (NCBI): domain Eukaryota; kingdom Metazoa; phylum Chordata; class Actinopteri; order Gobiiformes; family Gobiidae; genus Odontamblyopus; species Odontamblyopus lacepedii. Next base: position 4,276,728 of record CM068363.1, read on the forward strand.
TTTTTTTTCTCTAAAATGAAGCACTTTGTTTTAAGATGCACAATTTACCCATTTTATTTATTTTCTTTAATTCATTTTAAACTGCAGCCCTATGTCTAATGTAGGCCTACTGTGTGTTTCAGTTTTAGCAATACATTTTGTTGAAATGTTTTTAACTTGTATTTTCATTGATTTGAGTCTATTGAGTCTCTTTTTCATACATACAAACATTGATACTAGGCTACTTCTGTATCACAATCATAATGCAGGTTAAATATTATGATGTCCTGAACCTCTGCTTGAGGAGATATTCTCTAAGTGGACCGCCTCAAATTTACCCCTGTCCTAGTTCGTAACTGTTTGTGCCTGCTGAAACTACAGTAGGTTTGTTAGCATCATAAAAAGCAACAAATTGAGAGTTGTAGCTAGCAATGATTTCAGTTTCTGGGAGGCTGTGTGCTGGGCAGCCTCCCAAACCCACACTATGTCTTTTTTCAGCAGTGCATAGAGGCCCACAGTAGACTGTTCTGGCACATATTTAGCTAAATAGTTCACCATACCTAAGAACCTTTTCAGCTCTGTTACATTGTTTGGTTGTGGGTTGATTCCGGGACCCTTGTCTGGATTGTGTCGAACATCCTCCTTGTCGATGACGTGACCAAGAAAGCATACCTGGTCCTGCCGGAACTTGCATTTACTTTTATTCATCTTGAGGCTGGCTGCCTCGATTACTTGAAGTGCTTTTTCCAAATGTTGAACTCTGGTGCACTTGTGATCCCAAACGAAAGACATAAAAAGGCATACCTCCCAAAGGGGTGATGAAGGTGGTGAGCTTTTTATTGTCCTCATGGAGTGGTATCTGGTAAAACCCACTGGCTCCATCTAATGAAGTAAACACTCTGGACCCGGCCAGTCTAGGCAGTATTTCATTGACTGTGGGGAGTGCATACTTTTCACGTTTCACTGCTCTGTTAAGCTTCCTCAGACCTGCACAAGAGCGAACCTCGTGCCTGTTGGACTTTGGCACCAGCACCATGGCTGCATACCACTGTGTTGGCACTGTCACCTTTTCTATGATGCCTTCATTTTCCAGTCTCAGCACCCTGTTTTGATGAGTGGTGGGAGAGACAGGGGAATGCACCTGGCAAAAGGCTGCACCCCTTCAGGAGGGCTGTCTTTACCAGCTCACTTTAGCAGACCACCTGACCCAACCATAGTACTGACCTTGCTCACTTTTTGCACCAGGCCCTGACATTTCTTCTGATGACATAGACCTTGAGTGTGTATGATTTCTCTTTGTACTTAGTGGTGGGTTAGTAATGGGAAACAGTCCCATGCATGGCAGGTCTCGATCTGGACTTACAAACCTGAATGTTGGGTGGTTGCAGTTTGATTTCTGGCTTCATCATGTTGTATGCGCCTTGACTGATGACTGTGACGTCTGTGCCAGTGTCTATTTTAAATGTTATTGACACATTGCTTATTTCCATATCAACTGTCCATTTATCATGTTCATCAACTTCTGTTGAAGTTGATTTTTCCAGCTACTGTTGATTTTTCCAAGGAAATATGTCTGCTCCTCGGTCACGTCACTCACTTGTGTGAGTGCTGACGGCCACTGGCATCCTGGCATTGCCTCTGTCAGCCCGTCCAGTCTGTGTGAGGGTCGCACTGCTGCCATACCATATTCACTGCAAACTGAATGTCTGGTGGGTTGAACTGGAGGTTGACCTGCTTTGCTATCTCCTCCGCTTGGTGAACACTTCCAGTAGCATTAAGTCCGCCTTGGGTTGGAACCTTTGGGACAACTCTTTATCATGAATGCCCACAACCAAGAGATCTCTGATGTGCTCTTCCTGTTTATCTCCAAACTCAGTGTTCTGCCAACTCATACAGAACACAAAGGTACCACTCTGCTGTTTCCACTGGTTGCTTGCCGCACTGACAGAAGCATGCCCGCTCATGTATAATGTTACAGCGGGAATAACGTTCAAGTCAAACTTCTGCAGCATCACATCAAAGCTTTTCCTGTTATCTTCGCTAGCAAAGTGGAGAGAGCTAAATATCTTTTCAGCTTTGCTTCCTTTTGAATGTTCCCATTGTCTTTGCTGTCATTCTGGTGAGACGGCGGGACGGTCAAACTTAAACTCACACAGTGGATTAAACTTCGCCACCGTGGAGATCGTGTGTCCTCGTTACCTCTGACACCATGTAATGTCTATGATTTATACAAGACATAAATAATGAGATGACAGCATGCGGTTGCTTAGCGTGTAGTTTTTACTCTGTACTGTATACTCTGTACTATATAAGAATGAACATATATAGGACAGTTCCTCCCAGAACACCTTGCGCTCAGGTCTTTTAAAGTGACAGAACCTTTTAATGTCAAGCAAACATTACAGTAAGTGTGTGTGTTGTGTGTATATGTGTTGTCTCTGTGTGTGTTGTGTGTGTGTGTTAGGTGTTTATGCTTCACACTCCAAAGTTTTCTTCAGTTTTACACTTTAAATAATACATCTGTGAATGTTCCTCAGAGACAACAGTGCCCCCTATGGACCCGCCGCGGAGTCTCTAAAAAGTGACCGCTCCAAAGACTGGATCATAGACTTTAAAGGCTCACATCAGAGGTATGGACCAAACCAGGACTAAACCAGGACAAAACCAGGACAAAACCAGGACAAAACCAGGACAAAACCAGGACAAAACCAGGACAAAACCAGGACAAAACCAGGACAAAACCAGGACTAAACAGGACTTTTTTTATTGGTCAACAGAGACGAGGAATTGAGCGTTCTCATTGGTCAGGAGCCTCAGGTGGAGCTGGATTCCATCTTCCAGGTCTGTGCTGAGAACACACACGTCTCTCATATACACACACGTCTCTCATATACACACACGTCTCTCATATACACACACGTCTCTCCTATACACACGTCTCTCATATACACACGTCTCTCCTATACACACACGTCTCTCATATACACACACGTCTCTCATATACACACACGTCTCTCATATACACACGTCTCTCCTATACACACACATCTCTCATATACACACACGTCTCTCATATACACACACGTCTCTCATATACACACGTCTCTCCTATACACACACGTCTCTCCTATACACACACGTCTCTCCTATACACACACGTCTCTCATATACACACGTCTCTCATATACACACACGTCTCATATACACACACGTCTCTCATATACACACACGTCTCTCATATACACACGTCTCTCCTATACACACACGTCTCATATACACACACGTCTCTCATATACACACGTCTCTCCTATACACACACGTCTCATATACACACACGTCTCTCATATACACACGTCTCTCCTATACACACACGTCTCTCATATACACACGCGTCTCATATACACACACGTCTCTCATATACACACACGTCTCTCATATACACACGTCTCTCCTATACACACACGTCTCATATACACACACGTCTCTCATATACACACGTCTCTCCTATACACACACGTCTCTCATATACACACGTCTCTCATATACACACACATCTCTCATACACACACGTCTCTCATATACACACGTCTCTCCTATACACACACGTCTCTCATATACACACACGTCTCTCATATACACACGTCTCTCCTATACACACACGTCTCTCATATACACACGTCTCTCATATACACACACGTCTCTCATATACACACGTCTCTCCTATACACACACGTCTCTCATATACACACACGTCTCTCATATACACACACGTCTCTCATATACACACACGTCTCTCATATACACACGTCTCTCATATACACACACGTCTCATATACACACACGTCTCTCATATACACACACGTCTCTCATATACACACACGTCTCTCATATACACACGTCTCTCATATACACACACGTCTCTCATATACACACACGTCTCTCATATACACACACGTCTCTCCTATACACACACGTCTCTCATATACACACACGTCTCTCATATACACACACGTCTCTCATATACACACACGTCTCTCATATACACACACGTCTCTCATATACACACACGTCTCTCATATACACACACGTCTCTCATATACACACGTCTCTCATATACACACACGTCTCTCATATACACACACGTCTCTCATATACACACACGTCTCTCATATACACACACGTCTCTCATATACACACGTCTCTCATATACACACACGTCTCTCATATACACACGTCTCTCATATACACACACGTCTCTCATATACACACACGTCTCTCATATACACACACGTCTCTCCTATACACACACGTCTCTCATATACACACATCTCTCATATACACACACGTCTCTCATATACACACACGTCTCTCCTATACACACACGTCTCTCATATACACACGTCTCTCCTATACACACACGTCTCTCATATACACACACGTCTCTCCTATACACACACGTCTCTCATATACACACGTCTCTCCTATACACACACGTCTCTCATATACACACACGTCTCTCATATACACACACGTCTCTCATATACACACGTCTCTCCTATACACACACGTCTCTCATATACACACACGTCTCTCATATACACACACGTCTCTCCTATACACACACGTCTCTCATATACACACACGTCTCTCATATACACACGTCTCTCATATACACACACGTCTCTCCTATACACACACGTCTCTCATATACACACGTCTCTCATATACACACACGTCTCTCCTATACACACACGTCTCTCATATACGCACATCTCTCATATACACACACGTCTCTCATATACACACGTCTCTCCTATACACACACGTCTCTCATATACACACACGTCTCTCAAATACACACGTCTCTCCTATACACACACGTCTCTCAAATACACACACGTCTCTCATATACACACACGTCTCTCCTATACACACACGTCTCTCATATACACACACGTCTCTCATATACACACGTCTCTCCTATACACACACGTCTCTCATATACACACGTCTCTCCTATACACACACGTCTCTCATATACACACACGTCTCTCAAATACACACGTCTCTCCTATACACACACGTCTCTCATATACACACGTCTCTCATATACACACACGTCTCTCCTATACACACACGTCTCTCATATACACACACGTCTCTCAAATACACACACGTCTCTCATATACACACACGTCTCTCCTATACACACACGTCTCTCATATACACACACGTCTCTCATATACACACACGTCTCTCATATACACACACGTCTCTCATATACACACACGTCTCTCAAATACACACACGTCTCTCATATACACACACGTCTCTCCTATACACACACGTCTCTCATATACACACACGTCTCTCCTATACACACACGTCTCTCATATACACACGTCTCTCATATACACACACGTCTCTCGTATACACATGTCTCTTGTACACATACATGTCTCTTGCAAACACACACGTCTCACATGCAAGCACACACACACGTTCATGTGTAAATTAGTTGCTTGTGACCAATTTGCTTGTTTCTCAGGTGTAGTTCAGATCTGTCACAGTTTACAGTCTAAAAGCAAAGTTTACAGTCGAAATGTAAAGTTTACAGTCGAAATGTAAAGTTTACAGTCGAAATGTGAAGTGCAGCTCTACATATGTGTAGGGAATATTCTACGTGTGTGAATGGTGTAAATGGGGTGTGTGTGTAGGTATAATGCTCTGCTATTACAGAGACTAATTTTATACTACTGGGGCACCAGATTCCATGAATCACAATAAAAATAACACATCCAGTTTACACTAGTTTCTAAATCTGAAGGATTGGAATTCTAACGGTCAGGGATCTTAAGACAACTCTTCAGAAACACCGAGGCCGAAATTAATTTGTGTGGTTTATTTTGGCAAATGAACGAGGTCATGGGAGTGGATCTCTCCTTCACTGTAGTTCTCCCCGAGGTTTCTTCTTTTTCCCAGGACCCTTTTTGGAGCCTGGGACCCTTTTTGGAGTTTTTCCTTGCTGAGAAGGAAGGTCTAAGGACAGGGGATGACTGGACGATGGTTCATTTGCTGCTTTACATGAATGTTGTTTATTCCTGTTTTGATATGTCTGTGTGTATGTTTTACTCATCAAAATCTTGGAACGCCCTTAGAGGCAACTGTTGTTGTGATTTTTGGCGCCACAAAAATAAATTGAATTGAATTGAAAATATTGTGACCTAATGTTCAGGTCATAACAATGAGGCACTGATTTTAACATTGAAGTCGTTTACCCGGGGTTTATCTTATCTTAAGTCCAGCTGAGGCGCTCTCTTTTCAGGTTACTTTACTAACGGGACGCAAATTTAAGGACCAAAAATGCCAACCTCTGCATAACAACACTGCATGGATCAGACCTTACTGGTTCGGCGTTTTTTGTTGGAGGTGATTGGATTCCGATGGATGGATCACCAGAGTGGGCAGTGTGAGCGCAGGGCACGGCGGGAGGGTCCAGCGGGTGACCGAGGTGGCACAGCGGTGACGAGCCGGGTCCGTGCAGATCCAGCTCAAGCCGAAGCGGTCTGTGTGGTCTGCTCTTCCCTCTTCATCTCCGGTCCTCCCAGCCTCCTGGAGAAACTGTTGGAAGACTGGCTGGGACCATGTATGAGAGTGTTTTCTTTCACGCACAAAATGGGCGGAACCGCCTCTGCTGGACTTAAGGTTTTAACTTTTAAGATCAAAATCAAACTTTATTGCATATTAGTTTCCAGAATTATACGACCACATTTCATTCGTCAAAAGCCTACAGCATTTCCTAGTCCATTATGTAACACATCGTAGCTGGGTCGGTAGTAAACCTGGAAGAGAAATGTGAAACAGTGGTGTGCTTACTCTCCCTCTTTCAGAGGAGACGTGATATCAAATTTTAGCATTTCTTGACAATACATGAAAACAATACAGTTTGCAGTTTTTATCGTTAATCTGTTTTAGTAAGAGCCAGTCCAGAAAATCCTGGCGGTACTTGGCGCCACTTTATCTGTGGTTTTGGCCAGAGGAGTCGTAAATGCTGAGTGTGTAGTGATAATGAAAATAGCACTAGTCGGAGTAATTCTCATTGTCTTTGACCAGAGTCATTTGCTCAGTCTAGGGTCTGATAAGAAAATGTTTGAAGCTTCAGCAGGATCTGGGAAAGGGTCTGCTCCTCAGTGAATGGTTTCCTTATCACGGATTAATATTAGTTCTGAGTTCAGGGGGACATGACTCTTGACTCCCCTCCTCCTATATGTCTTTTAGTTTAACACTAAATACCACAAAAAACACACTAGAGCCATTTTCACACCCAACCACTGGGCGAGGTGTGGAGGTGTGGACTGTACGGCCCAGTAGTGGAAAATAATGGCTAAATTAATCCAGAAGAGAATAATAGTGAGAGAGTAATGGCTCCCGACTAGCCTGAGCTTCATCTGGAGCTGAACTTTGTGGATGACGTCACACTCAGAACTTCCTCAGACAGTGTGTGGTTCCAGGTTCTGGAGGAGCAGGTCCTGAGGTTTGTCCAACAGCAGCTGCAGAGGCTCCACAGGCTCCTGGCCTCAGATTACCCAGAATGCCCAGAGAGTGAGGAGGAGGAGAGCAGAGAGGTTCTGACCATCACCCTGGACTTCCTGAAGAGGATGGACCAGGAGCATCTGGCCCAGCGCCTGCTCAACAGTAAGAACCTCCAGATGCCCTCCCATCCTCCTGTATCCCTGTGTGTCAGATGCCCTCCCTGTGTGTCAGATGCCCTGTTGTATGAAATATTTGACATGTTTCACATTCTAGCTCTTGTGTCTTGTTTAAAGGGAGTAAAGTTGGGTTCAGAGATAAACTGAAGTGTGATCTGCAGCAGAGGTTCAGCCATGTGTTTGAGGGCGTGGCTAAAGCAGGAGACTCCGCCCCCCTGACCCAGATCTACACAGAGCTCTACATCACAGAGGGTGGAGCCTCAGAGGTCAACCAGGAACATGAGGTCAGACACATAGAGACCGTGTCCAGGAGACCGGCTGCTCCAGAGATCAGCATCACATGTGAAGAGCTCTTTAAACCCCAACCACTTTCCCCAGAGCTAATCAGATTTGTGCTGACAAAGGGTGTGGCCGGCGTGGGGAAAACAGTGCTGACTCAGAAGTTCAGTCTGGACTGGGCTGAAGGCCGGTCCCACCAGGACCTCCAGCTGCTGTTCCCGTTCACTTTCAGAGATCTGAATGTGCTCAGAGACTCACAGTTCAGCCTGGTGGAGCTGCTGCACCACTTCTTCAATCTATCCAAAGATCTCTGCAGCCTCCACCAGCTCCAGGTGCTTTTCATCTTTGACGGTCTGGATGAGTGCAGACTTCCTCTGGACTTCAGCCGAACCCGGGTCCTGAGCGACCCCACAGAGTCGGCCTCAGTGCACGTGCTGCTGGTGAACCTCATCAGGGGGAGGCTGCTTCCCTCCGCTCGCCTCTGGATAACCACGCGCCCCGCCGCGGCCAATCAGATCCCTGCTGAGTGCGTCTCCATGGTAACAGAGGTCAGAGGGTTCGCCGACCCACAGAAGGAGCAGTACTTCATGAAGAGGTTCAGAGACCAGGCCACAGTCGTCATCTCCCACATCAAGAGCATCCGCAGCCTCCACATCATGAGCCACATCCCGATCTTCTGCTGGATCCTTTCCACAGTTCTACAGAAGCTTCTGGAACAAACAGAGGAACCAGAGCTGCCCCGGACTCTCACACAGATGTATGTCCACTTCCTGGTGGTGCAGGCCAAAGTCCAGACCATCAAGTATTACCAGGGATCAGGGGAGGACCTTCACTGGACTCCAGAGACCAAGGAGATGGTGAAGTCTCTGGGAAAACTGGCCTTTGAGCAGCTGCAGAAAGGAAACCTGATCTTCTACGAGAGTGACCTGAGCGAGTGTGGGCTGGACGCTGCAGCGGCCTCAGTTTACTCCGGAGTGTTCACACAGGTCTTTAGAGAGGAGCCAGGCCTGTACCAAGACAAAGTTTACTGCTTCATCCATCTGAGTGTGCAGGAGTTTCTGGCGGCTCTTCACGTCCATCAGACATTCATCAGCTCTGGAGAGAACCTGCTGGAGACACCACACCCAATCCCTGAGACCTTCTACCGCGCTGCTGTGGATCAGGCCTTACAGAGTCCAAACGGACACCTGGACCTGTTCCTGCGCTTCCTCCTGGGGCTGTCTCTGCCGACCAATCAGAAGCTGCTGCAGGGTCTGCTGACTGTCACAGAAAGTGAACAGACCAATCAGGAGACAGTAAAGTACATCAAACAGAAGCTGGATAAAAAGAGTGTGTCTGCAGAGAGAAGTCTGAACCTGCTCCACTGTCTGAACGAGCTGAACGACCACAGTCTGGTGCAGGAGATACAAAAGAACATGAGAGAAGGACATCTATCTGATAGGAACATGTCTCCTGCTCAGTGGTCAGCTCTGTCCTTCATCTTACTGTCCTCAGACTCAGACCTGGAGGAGTTTGACCTGAGGAAATATCAGGGCTCAGAGACAGCTCTCCTGGGTCTGCTGCCGGTGGTCAGAGCCTCCACCAAAGCCCTGTGAGTCCAAACTGTATTTAAACTCTTGTGTGGAGGTTCTCGTCTCTAATGTCCCTCTCCCCAGACTGTATTAACTCTTGTGTGGAGCTTCTCGTCTCTATTGTCCTCTCCTCAGACTGTATTTAAACTCTTGTGTGGAGGTTCTCGTCTCTAATGTCCCTCTCTGTCCTCAGACTGTATTTAAACTCTTGTGTGGAGGTTCTCGTCTCTAATGTCCCTCTCTGTCCTCAGACTGTATTTAAACTCTTGTGTGGAGGTTCTCGTCTCTAATGTCCCTCTCTGTCCTCAGACTGTATTTAAACTCTTGTGTGGAGGCTCTCGTCTCTAATGTCCCTCTCTGTCCTCAGACTGTATTTAAACTTTTGTGTGGAGGTTCTCGTCTCTAATGTCCCTCTCTGTCCTCAGTCTTTGTGGCTGTGGCCTGTCTCCTCAGAGCTGTGCTCCTCTGGCCTCAGTCCTCAGCTCCTCCAGTCTCTCACATCTGGATCTCAGTCACAACGACCTCCAGGACTCAGGAGTGGAGCTGCTGTGTTCTGGACTGAAGAGCGCCCCCTGCAGACTGGAGATGCTAAGGTGAGACGCTCCCATGATGCACTGTGCCCCCTTGTGTTCACATTAGTGTAATGCTGTGTCTTTAGGCTGTCTGGGTGTCTGGTCTCAGAGAGCGGCGGGGCTGCTCTGGCCTCAGCTCTGAGCTCCTCCTCCCACCTCAGAGAGTTCGACCTGAGCTACAACCATCCAGGAGCCTCCACCAAGCTCCTGACCGCTCTACAGGACCAGCACCCCCTGCTGTCTGTCAGGTGAGAGCATGCTGGTCTCTGATCTGTTGCTGGTCTGGTTTCTGGTTTGGTCCTGGTCTGGTCCTGGTCTGGTCTAAACTGGACTTGTGTGTTTCAGGTTGGATCCTGCTGGAGAGTGCTGGATGGTTCCAGGTCTGAGGAAGTGTGAGTCTGTTTGTTTCCTCCACACAGTAAAGTGCAGAGAACAGCTCAGATCTCTCCATTCACTGTTTCAAATGGGTTTAAATCCCAGTATCTCAAATCAGGGGCGTGACAGGTTTGTGACAGATGTGTGACAGGTGCATGACAGGGGTGTGACAGGGGTGACAGGTGCGACCCTCTAAATGTGTACAATAGTGTTTAAGACAAGACATGTGCATGTCTTAATATAGATCGCTTGGGGAGTTACTATCAGACTTTATCTTTTTTGATGATTTTGATGATGATTTCTCTTCTTTCCTCTCGCTGCGTTCACACAGGCTCGTGTTCAGCCTCGTCTCCAGCAGTAGCAGAGACAGACAGTAGCTCCTCCCATGCTGCCCTGCTCTTTTTACACACACTGCGTGCTCCCAGCTTCTTTCTGAACACTCAAACTATATTATATGGAAATGTGTCAACAGACCATTTTCTGACTAAAACTTATGAGATGGAGTCTGAGAAAAAGATCGCGTCTATCCTGAGTCGCGTTGTGGGTGCATATACGAACGCAGTTGATTAAAGCCAATGTAAAGCCAAACGTGATTCTAAAGTAATTAAAAGTTAGTATCTTTGTCATTCCTGGGTCTATCAAGTCCCTATAGAACTGTTTTCTTGCTGCGTCTGAGGGGCATTTACACGACAACAGTAATGGGTGGAAAACACAAAACATTTGCCAGATGTCCATATGGTTTAGACGGCAATGGTGTATTGAAAACGCAAAAATCTGAAGACTCCAAAGTGAAATCTTGAAAATGCTTCACCCTGTCGTCACCGTGTAAACAGTTGAAAACGGAAAACGGTGTTTTCGTGGGCCATGGTATAGAGATTATGTCATGAGAACGTTCAGGAAAACAAACAAACATGCAAACTCCTTTCAGTTTGGATGCGATCTGTGCTGCTCCGTCTGACTGAAGAAAGAAGAAGAAAGGACGCAGCAGACGCCATGTTTGGAGCTGAGCGGAGAACAGAGGGAGAAAAGAGGAGAGAACAGAGGAGAGAACAGAGAGAACAGAGGAGAGAGCAGAGGAGAGAGCAGAGGTGAGAGAGCAGAGGAGAGAACAGAAGAGAGAGCAAAGAGAGAGAGCAGAGGAGAGAACAGAAGAGAGAGCAGAGGAGAGAGCAGAGGAGAGAACAGAAGAGAGAGCAAAGAGAGAGAGCAGAGGAGAGAACAGAAGAGAGAGCAGAGGAGAGAACAGAAGAGAGAGCAAAGAGAGAGAGCAGAGGAGAGAACAGAAGAGAGAGCAGAGGAGAGAACAGAAGAGAGAGCAAAGAGAGAGAGCAGAGGAGAGAACAGAAGAGAGAGCAGAGGAGAGAACAGAAGAGAGAACAGAAGAGAGAGCAAAGAGAGAGAGCAGAGGAGAGAACAGAAGAGAGAGCAGAGGAGAGAACAGAAGAGAGAGCAAAGAGAGAGAGCAGAGAAGAGAACAGAAGAGAGAGCAGAGGAGAGAACAGAGGAGAGGGCAGAGGAGAGAACAGGAGAGAGAGCAGAGGAGAGAGCAGAGGAGAGAACAGAAGAGAGAGCAGAGAGAGAACAGAGGAGAGAACAGAAGAGAGAGCAGAGGAGAGAGCAGAGGAGAGGGCAGAGGAGAGAACAGAAGAGAGAGCAGAGGAGAGAACAGAGGAGAGGGCAGAAGAGAGAACAGAGGAGAGAACAGAAGAGAGAGCAGAGGAGAGAACAGAGGAGAGAGCAGAAGAGAGAGCAGAGAGAGAGCAGAGGAGAGAATAGAGGAGAGAGCAGAAGAGAGAGCAGAGAGAGAGCAGAGGAGAGAACAGAAGAGAGAGCAGAGGAGAGAGCAGAGGAGAGGGCAGAGGAGAGAACAGAGGAGAGAACAGAAGAGAGAGCAGAGGAGAGGGCAGAGGAGAGAACAGAGGAGAGAACAGAAGAGAGAGCAGAGGAGAGAGCAGAGGAGAGAGCAGAGGAGAGACAGGGAGGTGTGGTCAGGTGAAACATGTGAGGTAGTTTTTTCCCTATATGACGTTTAGCGCTCTGTTAAGTCACTCGTCTTAGTGCGGACACTCCGGGTTCAAGACCCCCACATTTTTATTATTTTCTTTCTTCCGTTTTCTGTGTAAACAAAATAATTTATTAAGACTAAATGTTTTCATTAGTTAAGGTGATATTTGTGTGCCCCCCCCACCTGAATTTGAGCCAATCTCATCTGGTCACCCAAAACACTTGTGTAAACACGGAATAAGAGTGAGAATGAAAACGCACTTTTGCATTTTTGCTTCAGACTGTTTCCATGTAAACATAGCCTGAGGAGGACGCTGTGATAACTGTTTTCCTTTCAGACCAAAATAAATGACAACACAGTGCACATAGAGGGACGCATGTATCGACGCGTGTATCGACACGTATCGACGCGTATCAACCAAATGTGTATCGACCAAACATGTGACACCAGTATCAAATGATTTGATATATCGAATATCGTTGCATCCCTATGGAATAGCATTTAGGACAGGTGCATGACAGTTGTGCGACAGGTGTGATCCTCTAAATGTGTCCAAAGGTGTTTAGGACAGGTTCAGTCCACTAAATATCGGCACAGTCAAAAGAATGAGATGAGTGTGTGTGTTTCAGACTCCTGTGACGTCTCTCTGGACCCAAACACAGCTCACAGACGCCTGCTCCTGTCTGAGGACCATCGGACTGTGACACGTGTGAAAGAGCAGGAGTATCCAGATCATGAGCACAGGTTCACAAACTGGGCTCAGGTCCTGAGCTGCACTGGCCTGAGGGGGCGCTGTTACTGGGAGGTGGACTGGAGCGGGGCGGTTGATATAGCAGTAAGTTCCAGAAAGATCAGACGGAGTGGACGAGGACGGGAGAGTGGCTTTGGATTCAATGATCACTCGTGGAATCTGGGGATCTATGAGGATGGAGAGTACTTTGTCATTCACAACAGCAACTTAACACAACTCAGCCGCTTCTGTCACTCGGCCAGAGTGGGCGTGTTCCTGGACTCTGAGGCTGGAGCTCTGTCCTTTTATGAGGTCTCCTCTGATGGAGAACTGTTGCACATCTGGACCTTCTCTTCGTCCTTCTCTGAGCCTCTGTTTCCTGGGATTGCACTGGGGAAAGATGGTTCCTCTGTGACTCTGGTGAAAGAGACGAGAGAAAACTGAAGAGAAACTGGACTTGTCCCACGATGAGGACACAACAATGAGAACAAAAGATATGTGACTTCTGTGGGGTATTACAGAGGGGGTATGTGACTTCTGTGGGGTATTACAGAGGGGGTATGTGACTTCTGTGGGGTATTACAGAGGGGGTATGTGACTTCTGTGGGGTATTACAGAGGGGGTATGTGACTTCTGTGGGGTATTACAGAGGGGTTAGGTGACTTCTGTGGGTTATTACAGTGGGGTTATGTGACTTCTGTGGGGTATTACAGTGGTGGTATGTGACTTCTGTGGGGTATTACAGAGGGGGTATGTGACTTCTGTGGGGTATTACAGAGGGGGTATGTGACTTCTGTGGGGTTTTACAGAGGGGGTATGTGACTTCTGTGGGGTATTACAGAGGGGATATGTGACTTCTGTGGGGTATTACAGAGGGGGTATGTGACTTCTGTGGGGTATTACTGAGGGGATATGTGACTTCTGTGGGGTATTACTGAGGGGATATGTGACTTCTGTGGGGTATTACTGAGGGGATATGTGACTTCTGTGGGGTATTACAGAGGGGGTATGTGACTTCTGTGGGGTATTACAGAGGGGGTATGTGACTTCTGTGGGGTTTTACAGAGGGGGTATGTGACTTCTGTGGGGTATTACAGAGGGGGTATGTGACTTCTGTGGGGTTTTACAGAGGGGGTATGTGACTTCTGTGGGGTATTACAGAGGGGGTATGTGACTTCTGTGGGGTATTACAGAGGGGGTATGTGACTTCTGTGGGGTATTACTGAGGGGATATGTGACTTCTGTGGGGTATTACAGAGGGGGTATGTGACTTCTGTGGGGTATTACAGAGGGGGTATGTGACTTCTGTGGGGTATTACAGAGGGGGTATGAGACTTCTGTGGGGTATTACAGAGGGGGTATGTGACTTCTGTGGGGTATTACAGAGGGGGTATGTGACTTCTGTGGGGTATTACTGAGGGGATATGTGACTTCTGTGGGGTATTACAGAGGGGGTATGAGACTTCTGTGGGGTATTACAGAGGGGGTATGTGACTTCTGTGGGGTATTACAGAGGGGGTATGTGACTTCTGTGGGGTTTTACAGAGGGGGTATGTGACTTCTGTGGGGTTTTACAGAGGGTGTATGTGACTTCTGTGGGGTTTTACAGAGGGGGTATGTGACTTCTGTGGGGTATTACAGAGGGGGTATGTGACTTCTGTGGGGTATTACAGAGGGGGTATGAGACTTCTGTGGGGTATTACAGAGGGGGTATGAGACTTCTGTGGGGTATTACAGAGGGGATATGTGACTTCTGTGGGGTATTACAGAGGGGGTATGTGACTTCTGTGGGGTATTACAGAGGGGGTATGAGACTTCTGTGGGGTATTACAGAGGGGGTATGTGACTTCTGTGGGGTATTACAGAGGGGGTATGTGACTTCTGTGGGGTATTACTGAGGGGATATGTGACTTCTGTGGGGTATTACAGAGGGGGTATGAGACTTCTGTGGGGTATTACAGAGGGGGTATGTGACTTCTGTGGGGTTTTACAGAGGGGGTATGAGACTTCTGTGGGGTTTTACAGAGGGTGTATGTGACTTCTGTGGGGTATTACAGAGGGGGTATGTGACTTCTGTGGGGTTTTACAGAGGGGGTATGTGACTTCTGTGGGGTTTTACAGAGGGGGTATGTGACTTCTGTGGGGTATGATCTATAACACATCACATATTTAGATCACCATGTTCCTTTTATTGGTTTGAAAATTCTATAAAACAACATAGTCAAAAGTTTCAGTTTTGTTTTTGTTGCTCTGAGGGTTCGTTTACACAACAGTAACAAGTGGAAAACGCAAAACATTTTGCCAGATGTCCGTATCATCGCAGACATTTTTGATGCACCGCAGAAGCAGCGGGGAGAAAGACAAATATGGACAAGACCTGGGAGGACTTCTCAGTGGTGGGACAACTTTATTGAAGATGTAGTGGATGATCGAGCATGGCAGGAAAACTTCCGCATGTCAAAACAGTCTCTTTTTGGCCTGACCGAATGACTCCGTCCTCACATCGAGGGTCAGTCCACCAATATGAGAGAGCCAGTGGCCGCGGTGAAGAAGGTGGCATGTACCCTTTATTACTTAAGCGACGAGGGGTGCCTTCGTAAAACTGCCAACACACTTGGCTTGGCAAGATCCACCGTGTCACTCATAAGACAAACATGCCAGGCATCCCTTCACCTCGGGCAAAAATACATTAAGCTGCCATTCACTGTCCCAGATGCTGAGGAGCTAGTGCTTGGTGCTTGGGCAGTAGACGGGACACACATAGAAATGAAGCACGCCTTCTGTGCGTGTCATGGACTACAGTAACAGGAAGGGAAAATTCTCCCTTAATGTTCAAGCTGTATGTGACTACAAATATAGGTAAGGCCTACATGTAGGTCCCACACATGGGCTACACACACACCACCATCACTCACTCACACGCTCACCCTCTCCCTCCCTTGGGCACAGAACAGTCACTGATACCGGTCAGTCTCTCCCTTCCTCCAACACCTACACAACATGAATTATTTGTTATATGAATGTTATTACACTGCATGTATGTCTGTGTGAGAAATAAATACTGCATCCGTTATTTTGTGTATTAGTAAAAGATAATTGTATTGCAAGTTTATTGCTATATTCGCCTGTTTCACAGATTCATGGATGTGGTAATCAAATGGCCAGGGAGTGTTCATGATGCCCCTGTGTTCACCAACTTCAAAGTGAACAGCTTCCTAAAGAGTGGGAAGATACTGTCACTCCAGAAGCAGTTAGTGGATGAGGAGGAGGCCATCCCCATCTTTCTGTTGGGGGACTCTGCATAGCCCCTCCTCCCCTACCTCATGAAAGACTATTCCAATGGAGGCTCAACCCTGTCAGAGCAATACTTTGGGCTTTGTTTGTGCAAAGCCCACACGGTAAGAGAATGTGCGTTTGGTTGTCTGAAGGCCAGATTTTAAACCCTGAGGCGACCAAAGGACATAAATCTTAGTGACCTGCCTAGTGTCATTTACACCTGCTTCGTCCTTCACAATTACTGTGAGGCCTGTAACGAGACAGTACATCGAGGAAGCTATGCAGAGTGACCAGGACCTCCAGCCTCCCCACATACAAACAATTATGTCACTGACTGTAATAAGGCAGGTGGAAAGTGAGTGAGGAGAATCTTCACCAGGTATCTTGACCCTTAAATGCATAACATGGCTCCAAAGTGACCTGTCTGAGTGTACATTTTCTATGTTGTTCCAAGACAATGTCAATATCTGTTGAAAATGTTTTTGTTATGGCTTCTAATTTGACTTTAGCTGTAAGACATGAATAGCCATCCTTGAGGTGTCCGCTTCTTGACTCAGACAAAATGTTATACAAAAACTCACGTAGTCCGTTGTAGTTTGATTTCTTTTATTTGCAGATTATCATCATTTCGACGTTCGTGTGCGTGCGGTCAAAGACCGTGTCGGTCACCCTCCACAATAGCACAGACCTCTCCTCCCACACCTGTTTCCCTATTTGACCTAATTTCCTTAAACCCGCCCTCTTACGTTCCAAACAAAAGGACCTAAATTGACTGAAATTAACTTAATTTAGGACACTGAAAACTATACTTTTATAATTGTTTTTAAGAAAGAATGAATTTGTGGTGAATTAAATAACTTCTTTAAATAAATTAAATTATGGCTCTAACATCTCCAGCCCCTAATTGCTGGTCTAGCAATTACAATAGTATTAAATAATTCTACATTCTATTTCAATTTTTCACAATTTATTACATATTTTTCAATTTCTGGATAAAGTGGAGTAGTCGAGTAAGGTCAAGTCAGTCAAGTTTGGGTTTGAGAAAAGTTCAATGTTCATCCATTATTCTTCATTTTCCAATATCAAGCAGAGTTTGGTCACAGGTCGTTGGAGGAAACCAGTCTTCATTTTAACAAGGGCACTTCACACTAATCCTTTACTTCCAGGCTGTGTTTGCAGGACTCGTCCTAAGGTCCATGAGTTCCTGGGAGCTGTATGATCGACAATGACAACATCACCTGGTTGTAAATTTCTTTTCACTTTATTCCATTTAACTCTTTGTTGCATGATTGGGAGATATTCTCTAATCCATCTTTTCCAAAAGAGGTCAGCCAAATACTGGACCTGCCTCCATCTTCTCCTGCAGTAAATGTCTTCTTTACTGAATAGTCCTGGGGGCATAGCAGGCTTTATTTTAAGCAGCAGGAGATGGTTTGGTGTGAGCGGTTCCACGTCATTTTTATCATTTGTCACTGTTGTGATGGGCCTGTCATTCATTATTGCTTCCACTTCACAGAGCATCGTTTGCAGAACTTCATCATCTATAACTTGTTCCTTTGTAATAGAGCACAATATCCTTTTTAGAGTTCGGATAAGTCTCTCCCATACTCCACCATGATGGGCTCCAGCTGCAGGATTGAATATCCAGTCTATGCCTTTATTCAGGAGTGTTTCACTGATTTTGTCATGATTTAATTCTTCAAGTGACCTTTTCAGTTCTTTATCTGCTCCAACCAAATTTGTACCTTGATCTGATCTGATGCTCAACACTGTTCCCCTACGACATATGAATCTTCTGATTGCATTTATGCACGAGCTGGTATCTAGACTACTGGCTACTTCCAAATACACTGCTCGAGTATTTAAACAGGTGAAGATCACGCCCCATCTTTTTACAGTAGTTCGGCCACGTTTGGTTTCAAATGGTCCGAAATAGTCCATGCCTACTGTAGTGAATGGTGGTATGTCTGGTAACACTCTGTCCTGCGGAAGATCTGCCATCTTTTGCTCTCCAGCCGCAGATTGCATTCGCCGGCAATAAACGCAGTTTCTTATAATGTTTCGTGCGGCAGCATTAGCAGAAGATAACCAGTACTTTTGATGTAATTTTGACAGCATGTGGTTTCGGCCAGTGTGACCAATTTGCTCATGTATGTTTTTGAGTATCAGTTTAGATATATAGGACTTTTTAGGCACAATTATGGGATTTTTTTTTATCTCTGTGGGCATTGATAGTTTGTTAATTCTGCCACCAATTCTTAATAGCCCATCTTGATCCAGCTTTGGGTCCATTTTGTAGAGTGGACTGTTCTTTTGGCAGTACTTTCCCTGATTAATGAGGTCCATTTCTTGTTTATAATATTGTCTTTGTTCATATGCGAGAATGCATTGTTCTGCCATTTCTATATCTTTCACTGTCAGCTTCTCATCTTTACTCAGTTTTTCATCTTTCGTTTCTTTTGTCTTTCTCATAAGCAGTCCCTTGAACTTCAACATCCATGCAACACTTCTTTTTAATTTATTCCAATCTGAAAAATACTCCATTAGTTTGCTGGTGGGACTCTTTTGTACAATACTGACAGTGTTTACAAAGACAGCTTTCTTAACCTCAGGGTCCTCATTTGATACAGGATATTGCATTGCCTCTGGAATTGGTGGCCACTGTGTTTCATCATGTGACAAAAAATCAGGTCCATTAATCCACTTTTTAGATTTTAGGAAAGCCTCAATGTTCAAACCACGAGAGGCATCATCTGCAGGATTGAGCCTGGAATCCACATATCTCCACTGATCCACTGAAGACAGTGCCTGGATTAATGCAACTCGATTTGCAACAAAGGTTTGAAATCTTCGTGACTGGTTTCGAATGTATTTCAATACAGACTGACTGTCTGTCCAATAAACAGATTCCTGTAAATCAAACTTCAGCTCTGATTTTAACATGCGATCAACACGAACTGCAAGAGTGGCAGCAGTGAGCTCCAGTCTGGGGATAGTCATTTTCTTTAGGGGCGTTACTCTTGATTTGCCCATTATTAAAGTCAAGTGAATGTGTCCTGAGCTGTTGGTTAATCGTACCCTTGCTCGCTTGCATCAGAAAAGTGATGTAACTGAGCTGTTGTTGTTTTACCAAAGTTTTCTGGTTTCAGACATCTGTTTATTTGAAAATGTTTTAGATGTTCCAATTCAGAAAGCCACTTTTCGTAACATTGTGACAATTCACTGGGAATTATTGTATCCCATCCACACTTTATTTGACAAAGATTTTGTAGAATGAGTTTTGCTTTTAGCACGAATGGGGCTACGAGGCCCAAGGGGTCATAGACAGAACTTACAGTGGACAGAACAGCTCTTCTGGTAAGTGATTTAGTTTTGATAGAAATCTGGAATCCAAATGTATCATTTTCTATATTCCATATCATGCCCAGAGCTCTTTCAACTGCTAGTTTATCTCTGTCAAAATCAAGTTCTTTGATCTGTTTTGCCTTGTTTTCCTCTGAAATGGTAGACAAAACGGCACGATTATTACTGACCCATTAGTCAGTTTGAATCCTCCTTTTGCACACAGTATACTCAGCTCTTTGACTAGCTGAATAGCTGCTTTTGCTGTGGGAACAGATTTGAGACAGTCATCTACATAGAAGTTTGATTTTATTGTCTCAACTGCTGCTGCTGCGAAACTGTGCTTGTTGTCCTCTGCTGTCCTTTTCAGTGCAAAATTGGCGCAGCTTGGTGATGAGATGGCACCAAATAAATGCACTTTCATTCTGTATTGCTGCAGTGGTTGGTTCACGTCTCCATTTGGCCACCATAGAAATCTCAGCAGATTTGAGTCTTCTTCATTCACTCTCACCTGGTGAAACATTCCTTCAATATCTGCCATTAAAGCAACCTGTTCTTCACGGAACCTGAGCAACACTCCAAGCAGTGAGTTGGTCAGATCAGGTCCTTGGAGCAGCTCTCTATTGAGGGACGTGCCCTGGAACGAGGAAGTACAATCAAATACAACTCTGAGGGTCCTTTTGCGCTTATGGTACACACCATGGTGGGGGATATACCACACTTTGCCCTTTTTTATGTGCAGATCTTTTAATGGCACCTTTTCTGCATAACCTTTAGCTATGATGTCCTCCATAAATGTTTTGTACTCATCTGCAAAACTGCCATTGTGTTTGAACTTTTTGGCCAGATATTGAGCTCTTTGTTCAGCAATGTGATAGTTATTTGGCATCACAGTGTCTTTGTAGCAGAGTGGCAATGGTAAGTAGTAATGGTTGTCTTTTAATGTGGCCTCTTGTGACATCATATTCATAAACTTTGTGACTTCCACTGACATTTGGGGCCTTTCCCCATATTCTTTTTCAGGAAAGTCATGACTGTATTGTTGCTTCAGAATAGATTCAAGTTTTTCAATTGAAATGCGGTTTACTGATGCCACAGGTCTACCATGTGTGTCCACGGCTGCAGAATTGAGCGGTCCATTCAACACCCATCCAAGTAACGTTCTTACAGCATAGGGGCCATTACCTTGGCTGTTTATAATCTGCCAGGGTTCCATTGCCTTTGGCACATCTACTCCAATCAGGAGTTCCACATCCGCATCAATCTCTTTAATTTGAATGTCTTTCAGGTAAGGCCATTTATCAATGTCAGTTTGTGTGACTATGTTTGCTTTTGTCACAGGAATATTTGTCTGGGTATATGTCTTTTCCAGTTCAATAAAGTTATTGCCACTCACATCACCAACTTGTAAACCATTTATTTCATAACTGTTAACTGGCTTTCTTTGGCCCATTGTTTGCAATAAAACCTTTGTCTTTTTTCCATTGATGTTGAGCTGTCTCATAATATTTTCTGTACAAAATGTAGCTGTGCTTCTGGGGTCAAGGAAAGCATATTGTCACGGGGTCCTCTTCAAAACACTCAGGCTGAGTCGGGATGCTCGGTTTAGGATGTTTTATTCCACAGTGCAGAACAGGAAAACAGGCGCAAAAATGTGTGCAGGAAATATTTACATTGAAACAGTGAGAAAAAAGGTCTATTTACAGAGCAGGCCAAAAAAAGGGTTGACTTCTCCTTCAAGTCTCTCTCTAGTTTTCGCTCCACCCTCGCTTCTCCCTTAGTCTCTCAGTCGTTTGCTCGCTCGCTCCCTCGCTTGTCCAGCGAAACACTACCTTCATTGGAGCTAGGACACGACCCGACCAGACACGACGAGAGTAGAAACTAGATTGACACCCGGTGCTGAGCGACAGGGCGCACCTTTATACACCCCTCGCCCCCCCCACCTTACGTAACTCCCCTCTAAAAGCTTAATTAAATCATTTCTACAACTAAATGATTATTACTGGGGCCAACAGTTACACAGAGAATTGCTTTTATCTCACCTCCATAAATGCCCGAAAATGGGTTAAACTCAAATAAAACACAGTTAATTGTCCATGCCAGTCACCTGTGGCTCACATGACCCCAGAGCGCGCACAACGGGAGGATTTAAGCTCCTGACGTGGCTGTGTCCGGGTTTGCCAGTGCGCACCGGGATGCGGCAGCAGCGGCAGCGCGAGGGCAAGTAACAGCCGACCACCGCGGGTCTCTGAAGGACAGCTCCGGCGCTTCCAAGTGTGCACCCTTAGTCGCGGCCGAGAACACGCAAAAGCGAAGTCCACTGCGCGCCCGCAGCGCAGCGCCCGCAAACAAGGAAACAGGTGAGCACGCGTCTTCCCACGTTTTCCCCCGGGGACCGTGCTCTCAGGGACGGACCTGCTCCTTCACACATATGTTAAGATTGTTTTGTCTCCTTTTGCTGCTTTTAGTTGGACAGGCACTATTGACAATTTGCAGCCATTTCCAGCCCCAGTATCGCAACTTGTCTTCTTTTCCACTGAGAATAATGTGCCACTGACCGATTGTTTCTGTTGCACATTTTGATTGTCAATTGCATTGTGTATATGTAGCACACTGGGATGTCTGCCTTGACAGTACTCACAAATCATCCTTCTTTTACATGATTTACTTAGATGACCCTTGTTTAAGCAACCAAAGCAGATACCATTGTTTTTAAGCAGTTGTACTTTTACTTCATGTGTCTGTGATTTAAATTTTTCACATTGATCCAGAGAATGATTTGATTTTCCACAAATATAGCACAGTGTTTTACAGTTATTTATTGACATGGCAAAACTGCTGCTTTTGTTTTTCTGAGGGCGCAGCTGAGGCCTAGAGTCTACTGCCACTGTGGGTTTTGAATGGGCTTTTTTGAAGACCTCCTGGATTTCACCAAACAGCGGGTCTTGCAAGATACTGGCCTGTTTTTCAATAAATGCCACAAGATCAGGAAAACCTGCTCGTTTATTGTTTGTCTCTAAGAAATCATATGCCTCTGTTCTCCACTCACTTTTCTTTGAGTTTATATGGCAGTTTGGACAGAATCAGCTTTAAATTAGATGGTAGATTTAATTCTTGCATTGCTTTTAACCGTCCCATTGTGTTGCAGCATCCTCTCAGATAAAGTGCATATGCCTGCAGAGCATTGCCATCATCAGTTTTGATATTGTTCCAGTTAAGAGCCTTTTCAATGTTTGCATTTGCTATTTTGATCTCATCACCAAAGTGTGTTTTTAACAGGTTTTGTGCTTGTTTATAGCCCATATTTGCATCCATGTGAAAAAAAAGCTCTCAGCTCTGGCTTGGCCACTTGTATATTGTTCCAAATAATAAAGTCTGTCATCATCATTATTTGTTTTACTCTCAATGCCATGTTTAAAAGCTCTCACAAATGTCTGAAATTGTAAAGGATTGCCATCAAACACTTGTATGTGTCTGGAGGGGAGTGAGGACTGTTGCTGCTGTGACATTAGGAGACTTGTGATGTCATTTTGTTTTTGAATAACAGTAAGCAGCTCTTTAGAAAGAGATGATTTGTCTGTTCTTGTGTTACTTTCAGAGCCACTGTCACTTTCAGATTGAGGAGCTCTGAAATGTACAGGTGTAGAGTTAACTTTGTGTCCTTTGGACGTTCCTGCATTGGCTGGTTCGTTTACAAAACGTTGAAGAGGAGTCTTAGGTATTGTACCTATATCAGGATATTTAGCAGATGAAGTTTGAGAAATACCCATGGACACATTGTATTCTTTGATACTGGTTATATTTTGATCATGTTTACTTTTACTTAGTGCTTTGTGTGGAATTACATTTCCAGGGCTTTGAGCAAAGCTGTCCAGAACATTTAACCTCGCATCAGATGCAGCTATATTTGTTGCCAGCTCCATTTCTTCCAGTTTCGCAGTTATTCTGGCCTTTTCTATGTCCATTGCATGCTTCTCTGTTAAAACAGCCATACGAGCTTCCATAGCAGCCTTTTCAGAGGATAATCTCAAACGTTCTCTTGAGGCACTGGAGTTTTGAGATTTACCAGATTTTGTGCTCTTTTTAGACACATTTGATACACTGTCTTTTGGATCCACCAAGTCCTGTGGATCTGGATCCATAATCCAAGTTTCCACGTCCATGATAAATACATTGAATATTTCCATTTTAGGTTCATACCAGTCAATTGTTTCATTTTCCTGTATTTCTTGGGGTAAAAGGTTTTGCACTGCTGCATGACATGCTTTAAATTCATTTAATGACACTTTAAATTGGTCAAAATTATTTGCAACATGATCCATATTTTGAGGATTTGACATGAGTGCTTTAATTTCATTCATTCGTCTTGTACCTGCACCCAGCTTCCCTCTCCGACTGGCACTGAGCCTTTTTAGGTCATTTTCAGTTTCATTCTTCTCCGCAACGTCATCGCCGTCGTTTTGAGCATTTTCCTCCTCATTTTCTTGTTCTACCGTTTCATCCATTTTTTTTTACAAATCAGTTCCAATTTTATTTTCTTTACAAACCGCGTACTTGGTAATTCAGTGCATAATTGTTCACATTTCCAGGGCGCTCGATAGCGCTTTCCTTTACTCACGGCACGCGGCGCCTTTGATTCATTCATAATTCCAAACTTGCGTCCGCGTCGCAGCGTCTTTACTCCATTCTGCAGCCCGGATTCCAGCGTAGCCGAGGTCTTTGACTTTGTTATGGCTTCTAATTTGACTTTAGCTGTAAGACATGAATAGCCATCCTTGGGGTGTCCTTCTTGACTCACACAAAATGTTATACAAAAACTCACGTAGTCCGTTGTAGTTTGACTTCTTTTATTTGCAGATTATCATCATTTCGACGTTCGTGTGCGTGCGTGCGTGCGGTCAAAGACCGTGTCGGTCACCCTCCACAATAGCACAGACCTCTCCTCCCACACCTGTTTCCCTATTTGACCTAATTTCCTTAAGATGGCTTGCCATAGTTGCGCGCTGATTTCCTCTCTCACTATCTCACCTCTGCCCCACATGGGGCCCACCGCCGAAATCGTCTTTTCATAGGCTATTCAGATCTGTCAATCATTTCCTGAAAGAACCAATGACTGAAGAGCTTTTGCCGTGGAACTTTCCCTCGGTCATGCGCAATACGCCGCTAACTGGACGCGCTCCTTTTGTTTCCCCGAGCTGTGGCGCGCCCCCGCGTAGCCGTACCGAACCATGGATACGCTTGTTTTGTAGCTAAGAGTGTGGAGAAAACAAAACATACCCCACACCGCTAACAGGAGCTAAGCGTTTAGCTATGCTAAGGACGCAGAGCGAGAGAAGTAGAGAGATGCGTCGCTCATCCATTCAGACAAACACGGACTTTCTGGATTATTTCTCCACATGGAATTATTTTATGAAAAAAACAACTGGGTATTCTTTTTCTGTGGATTGTTACGGACTAATTGAGCACAGCTGGACCCGTTTCGGACCAACAGAACTGACTCAAAGGTAAGAAATACGCAAATGTTTTGAATATTTTCGGGAATTATAAGTTATGGCTCTTTGGGCTCGCTGTGTGGCATAACGTGAATGATATGGTTGTTTTACTGAGGAATTAAGCTTTCAAACGATGTGTAGCATGTCAATAGTGGGAAAAATAAGTACGGTGAATATCTGGCTTGACTTTTTAATGTTGTGTAATCGCCCGCCGGCGGGCGGGTGGCATGAGGTTTAAACCACATTCCACATACAGAATGTTTATAATGGAACCGTTACCATGACGACTCAACTTGGTGCTTCTAGATCAGGGGTGTCAAACTCATTTTGGTCCGGGGGCCGTATGCAACCTACTTTGATCCCAAAAGGGCCGGATCAGAAAACTCAGTTCTCTCTTCAAGTTATTGTATTTTTCTCCGTGTCTCGTAGTGGTGTTTAAGATTATATTCCTCGAGCAACGCCACTTGTTCCAAACACACTGAGCACAGATTTCCCATTCACCTCTGTCAACAAATAAGAATTAGACTATTTTTCTTGGGAAATCCTGAACTCAGCATCTGCTTTTCTCATTTTTTGACATTTTGCTGATGAGGGTCACGGTCGACAGTCAAAACGATCATCCTTTAAGAGCGTTTGGAAAGAGGAAAGTCTTCATTTGTGCTGCTCTGGTGGGAGTTGCAATGTACATAAACGCCGGAGACGCTGCTATGCTAAACGGTGCAGAAAATTAACAGAAAAATCAGAAAATTTTAAGTATTTTAATAGAAAAATCAGCCGAGGGCCAGATTAAAGGTCTTGGAGGGCCGGATCTGGCCCCCGGGCCGCATGTTTGACACATGTGTTCTAGATCTTCACCTCCGTTTGTCTCATTTCACCAAATCTGCTCAAAGCAACACGCTTTTTTCACAGCTCCTACATTTTTCACTCAATCTCTCCCAAAGTTTGACCAAAACAGCGTTTTTACCTGAGATACAAAATGGTAAGAAGGTTTTTGAAAGAAATATTTGAAATTTTGTCACGTTTGTTGGGTGGAAGGAGTAAACTAGTCCTGGTGCCAAAAAGTGTGTTTTCATAAAAAGTATATTAGCTACAAAATATTTAAAGATATTTCCAGATTTATTACATGTTTGTTCGTAAATATAAGAGAAAATTTCATGGATTTAAAAATTATTTATGAAAACACGTCCAGTTTACCAGGGCTCTACACTAACTTTTTTTTTCCAGGAGCACACATGCCCCCAAGTTAAACATTTTAGGAGCACAGAAAAAAAAAAATGGGGGCACAAGTAGGTTTTCGTTTTGAACGTTTACTTCAGTGCAGAACTTGCGCGCACTAACACCAACTTATTTGAATTAATTTTATACAAAAAACAAAATTATGATGACTGCACTTTTCCTGCATGATCGCAGTGTTTTTATGAATCTATCTCCATTTTATCTGATTAATATCCATTTAAGACTTAAAATAAGCCAAGCAAACTGTACTGCATTTAAACACTCTGTGGCCCTTTTTGGACCCTCACCCACAGTTTGAGAACCTCTTCTTTAAGAGAACTTCCACTGGCACTTTACACAAAACTGCTTCAAAGTGAATAAAGTGGGTAGAATTTTTAAACCTGTATTTGCAAATTCTTAACTGGAGTTACATTCTCTTACTGGTTTTAAAGTGGTTTTTAGCCTCTGCACATTTACCACACCAAACACACATTGTGCCAGATTTATTTGGCATTTTATTAGGCAAACTTCAGCCCACATATCGCCTGCTTTGTGTCGTAGGTCTGCTCTGTGCGGGCATTGACATAAAATGATTAGTTTTTACTTCGCGTTTCGTCCTGCTCTTCTAATCAGCGCTCATTGAGGAGAAGGTGCGCTCAAGGTGGAGAGAAGAGAGCGTGAAAGGCGAAGAGCGGCGCAGTGACGTGAGGCGGATGGACACGTGGGATGTTTAACCTGCCCTGATGCATGCTGGTACACGAGGGTGCGCGATGTGAAGAAGCCGGACGCTGGCGGTGCCGCGCACTGTCTGCGGGCTCCAGCGCACAGGTCCCGCACATCAGTACATCAGTTTAGCGCCGACAGCAGCGGCTGTAATGAAATAGCCTATGACTGCACTCAGTATTCAGACCTTGATTCCGTGACAAGACAGAGTCCAAATGCGCTCGAGTCCGAGACAAGACACAAAGCTCTCGGTTTAGCAGAGAAGTAAGTCCAGCGGCGTGGGGGCATCTACTGAGTGGGACAGGTGTGGGGACAGGTGTGGGTTCTGCTGCGGTGCGCACTCCTCGTTGAAGCTGGGCGTGTTTTGAAGCGGAGTTTGTTAGTATGAGTGACCTCGGCGCACACGCGGCGCTCGTATGTCGGGGTCCTGCGCGGACGATGGTGTCGTGCCTGGGTTCGGTTGCGCTCGCGCTGGGCAAGCGTGCCGCGCTTTAGGGGCGATCCGTGGTTGGGCACGATTCTAAAGTGTGAGTGCGCTTTAGAATCGTTCTAAATTTAGAACGTTTAACTTGT
Source organism: Odontamblyopus lacepedii (assembly GCA_034769755.1). NCBI lineage: Eukaryota > Metazoa > Chordata > Actinopteri > Gobiiformes > Gobiidae > Odontamblyopus > Odontamblyopus lacepedii. Next base: position 4,304,569 of record CM068363.1, read on the forward strand.
CACGTCACGTCTGTGCGCAGCTCTCCTTATTGTGGGCTACAGAAGCACTCGCACTGGTGCGACTGTTTTGTTTTCCTCATTCGCACGCCGAAATATTTGCTCGCAAATGCGAGTGAAATGAGCGCACTGTAGAGCCCTGCAGTTTACTCAAGTGGGTATATTTTGTCAGATTTCTAAGATGTAAAGCTGTTTTATCTTTTATTTTTCACATATTTTCATTTGTTACTATGACTACTTTAAGGAAACAATAAGATTGAAACGGTTACTTCCTCTGTACTTTACTAAACATGGGCCCGGGGTGGAGCCTTGAAACATACAGTACTACTAATACTACCTTGTAGTAGGCTACACTGAATATTAGTTAGTATTATTTGCTTTATGTTGTAATACTTTTATTTGTTGTGTTCGTTCACTACTTTATTGATAGTCGTAATATTTTAGTGTCAGTCTAGTCCCACCCACTCGTACGACTGGTCAGCCTCCTTCAGCCGTTAAATGAGTGGCAGGTGAATTTAACCAATCACAGAGAAGTGGAAACTCGCACAAGAAAATATTTTTAAATAAAAGATCCACCGTTTAGTCCTGGTTTAGTCCTGATGTAGACTCTGTTTAGTCCTGGTTTAGTCCTGATGTAGATTCTGCTGGTTTAGTTCCAATTTAGCCTTGGTTTGGTCCTCTTCTAGTCCTGTTCTAGTCCTGTTTACTTTAGTAAAAATGGTACATATCCCTATTAAAAACAAACAAAGTTTTGCTCTGGAGACATTCCTGGATGAAAATCCAAAAACAGAAATGTCCATATTAAGTCATTGGATTTACAGTGGACAAGCTGTGACATGGTGACCTGCTTATGTTTTCATTTATTGAATTATTTTATGAAGTATTTTATCCTGACGATGGTGGTATTTGGAAAATGTTCTTCAATAAAGTGTTCACTATGAAGTACCAGCCTAACATTTCTTCCTTCCTTCCTCAGAGCGACTCTCCCATAACCATTACCTTTTTGGACCTGGTTGCCGTGGGTGACATCGTCGACTCCGGGTCTGAGCGTTACGAGGTGGAGAAGATCCTGGGCTCGGGAGCATTCGGGGTGGTCTCCCTGTGCCACAAGGTCTCCACCGAGAAGGTGGCGCTGAAGATAATCCTGGACGACCCAGGAGAGGAGGTACAAGATCTGAGCAGGAAATATGTGACATTCACACATCAGCAAATGTCATAACATTCTATACTTTAAAGTGTCTCTGAGCTCTCCTCTGCCTCCCCTTCACAGGCCGCCACGCTCCGGACCCTCATGAACTACGGAGGGGCCAAGTCTCACATTGAGTGGTTCGGCTCCTTTAACTTCAACAGCTACTTAATCCATGAGTTTGAGGTCCTGGACATGAGTTTGGTGGACTACATCGAGAAGAACGGAACGCTTCAACTCAAACAGCTCCGACCAATTCTGCACCAGGTCAGACTTTTCACACACTCATCCACACAAAACTGCATCAGTGTAACTGTGAAAATACAAGATTGGGACAGATTCAGTCTTCTGCAGAAAGCTTTTATACAAGGATCTAAATATGACCTAGGGGTGGGCGATATCTCGATATTTAAAATATATCGAGATATTTTTGAAACTCGATATGAATTCTGACATATCGATATATCGCTATAATGCTTACGTTTACTTCTGGTTTCGCCGCTTCGCTTGTTTTGCCTTCTCTGTGCCACGCTCGCCTCCGCCTCCTGCTTTTGTCCCCCGAGCTCCTCCGCGGAGCCCGGGGCTCGGCCGCGGACTAAACCAGGACTAGGACTAAACCAGGACTAAACGCGGCTGCAGAGCCCGGGGCTCGGTCGCGGACTAAACCAAGACTAGGACCAGGGCTCTACAGTGCGCCCATTTCACTCGCATTTGCGAGCAAATATTTCGGTGTGCGAACATGGAAAACAAAACAGGCGCATCTGTGCGAGTGTTTCTGCAGCCACAATAAGGAGCTGCGCACAGATGCAACGTGATGAGTTAAACTTTCTAAATGCACGTTTCACAGCGCGAGCGCAACCACATGACAGCTCCGACCACGCACGACTCCAGCGTACGAGCTCCGTGTGTGGCGATATCACTCATACAAAGCGTGCGGGGCTTCTCTCTGTGCCAAATGCCAAATAAATCTGTTTGTCACAATGTGCGTTTGATTTGGTAAATGTGCAGAGACTAAATACCACTTTAAAACAAGAGAATGTAACTCCAGTTTGGAATTTGAAAATACAGGTTTAAAATCCTGCAAACTTTATTCACTTTGAACTGTGGGTGAGGGTCCAAAGTGCAGAGTGTTTAAGTGCAGAACTAAATGAATATTAATCAGATAAAATTTGTTTTTTTGTTTTAGCAGTAGTTTGCGGGGGTGTATTTTTTCCTGTAAAGATATCGAGATATATATCGTATATCGAGATATAGCAAAATATATCGAGATATATTTTTTTGTCCATGTCGCCCAGCCCTAATATGACCTAAGGATCTAAATATTCTACCATGTTATAACATTGTCCCCTCATCAAAAACGTGCCTGAAGAGGTTTTAGATGTCATCCACGCATGTTTGACTCATTTAGTGATCTCTCCCAGGCCCGATTCAAACCCTCAAGCCTTCAAGCATGAAACAAAAAATGATTTATTAGCTTCAAAGCATGGATGCAAAACAGTTCTCGGGAGACTAGAATTATCTGAGAATTTCTGAGTTTGCAGAATTACAGGTCAAGTTTGGGGGAATTTTTACATTTTACGTGTATAGAAACACAGATAAAATTAGTAATTAATACAAATTACCAGTGGACCCCTGGTAAAACACTAATCCCGTGCGTATAGGGCTCAGGATTCTTTGACTTGATATTTCTAATGCTCGAGCCCTTGTGTTGCCGGTCCTGTTTGGCTCCGCTACAGCCGGATGATGGACATGACCTATGTCCCACCTGTCTAGGGGAGGGACATCTGCGGGAGGCTCTCACCGATGAGGCCTGTGCTGACTGCAGTATTTTGCCCCGGTCTGTGCGTGTGGCTCGTTTAGCTGCATTTGAGCCCTCCACCTGGATGTCCGCGGGACCGTCAGACCTTTTACCATCTGGCCAGCCTCTTAACCGCAAGCGGCATTATACTGGGGAGGAATGCGTTCCCGTAAGAAGCCCAAGAAGGGGGCTCAGGGGAAGTTGTCTGCTAAGGTAGATACATTGACATCTGAATTGGCCCAAATGCGGACCTTAATTCGGGACCTTCAGGCGGATACCAGGCGTATAGGGGGTCCCCAACAACGGCATGAGGCGGCCTCTGTATGTGACGATGCCATGTCGGTGGCCGCTTCGGACACACATTTTCAATTGGGATGTGATGACCTGAGTTCTAAAGTCTCAGACTCCGAGTCTCTGCGCTCTGCCTGCTCTCAGGCTGGGACCGATGAGTCCGTCACTACAGCGATACGCACAGCTCTCGCTCTTTTAAAACTGGATGTGCCACTGGCGGAGACAGCGCCCTCCAGTGCCTTCTTTCACCGGCACTCTACTGCTTCCCACTTTGCAGTTCCTCCTTCAGCGGAATATGTGGAAAGAACTTCATGCCTGTTGGACAGACACTAAGGCATTTTCAAAGCCTACTTCGGATGGCCGGGCATTGGCTGCAATGCAGGATCCGCACAGGTTTGGTCTGGGTCACATGCCGGCGGTGGAGCCGGCCATCGCCTCACTTATCGTTCCCCCTGAGGAGACACTGAGGACAAATGCCCGGTGTCCACGCCCACAATGTCATGTTACGGACGAGCTGCTCTGTAAAGCATACGATATGGGAGCTCGTATGGGTCGTATTGGGAACTCTATGTCCCATCTGCTACTTGGCCTGTCCACTTCACTGGAGGCTTTTCCTGTGGATCAGCCTACGCAAGGACTCCTCGATGCGTCCTTGCAAGCTTTTGCCTTCATGTCCCGGGATCTGGGGTGGCTACTGTCGACATTAGTTCAGGCTCGACGCCAGGTTTGGTTGGCACAATCCCCTCTATCGGAGGCCAGTCGGCGGACCTTGAGGAGTGTTCCGGTTCTTCCTGGGGAGTTGTTTGGCTCAGCTGCCCTGGAAGCCTTGGAGCATACGGCTCAGGCCAGCCGAACAAGACAGCAGTTGGCAGGGCTTCATAGAAGAGCCCCTCATCGGACTAACCTGGTTGCCCTTCCTCCTCCTTCCTGGAGGTATTCAAGACCACACCACTCTGTTACTGTACCTCATAGCGTGGATAGTGGGACGACTCCAAGGGCCCATACCCGAGATTACCACCCTCCTCGGCTTGTTCAGGCCAGGCGCCGCCCCCCTGAGCCCTCAAAAGGCCGGAGGGCAACCAGGTGAAGCTGTGGTGCCGGCGGTGGGACATTTTACCCCGGAACAGCTCGACTACTGGGCCAACCACAGCCCCGATACTTGGGTTGTGGCCACTTTATCCCGGGGATATCGACTCCAGTTCCGCTGCCGGCCACCTGTTCCAGGTCAAGTCAAGATCACAGTCATCCGGGACACAATAAAAGCACAAACACTGGCTCAGGAAATTCGTGCTTTGCTGGACAAAGGCGCTATAGTTCCGGTGGACCCCCTGCTGGATCCAGGGGGCTTTTATTCTCGATATTTCCTGGTACCAAAGAAGACGGGCGATCTGCGCCCAGTCTTGGACCTCAGGGGTCTGAACATGTTTTTAAAAGTCCTCCCATTCAAAATGTTGGGGGTCAGACAGGTCCTTCAGGCAATCTCTCCCGGAGATTGGTTCACTACCATAGACCTGAAAGATGCCTATTTTCATGTCCCCATTGCTCCTCACCATTGGAGGTTTCTTCGCTTCGCTTTTCGAGGGGAGCACTTCCAATTCAGGGTCCTTCCATTCGGCCTCTCTCTATCCCCTCGTGTGTTCACAAGGTGTGTTGCCGCTGCCCTGTCCCCCCTGCAGGTTCAAGGGTTAAGGATTCTGCCCTATCTGGACGATTGGCTCGTATGTGCTCCCACACACAATCAGGTCCTTCGGGATACACACACGGTACTCAGGCATGTGAGCAAACTGGGTCTAAGAGTGAATGTGGCGAAGAGCTGTTTGGCGCCATCCCAGGTGGCCACCTTTCTCGGGATGGTTCTCGACTCACAGGCGATGACTGCACGTCCGTCACCCAAGCGGATAAGGGACATTCTGGACATGCTTCCGGACTTTCAGTGTGGGAGGGCTCTCCCTTACCTGAAGTTCCTCAGCCTTTTCGGCAAACTGACAGCTGCCTCAGCTGTAGTTCCCCTGGGGCTCCTTTCCTTGTGCCCACTTCAGGTGTGGCTCAATGGCCTACACCTGGACCCTGCATGTCATGCTCACAGAAGGCGACGGTTACTGGTCACCTCTCAGTGCATGGCATCTCTGTCTCAGTGGAGGAACGAGGAATTCATGCTGCAAGGTGTTCCTCTGGGTCCTCTTCCCGCCAGGAGGGAAGTTGTACACACAGATGCGTCCCTAGTGGGTTGGGGTGCAACGTGGCAGGGACGGACAGCACGCGGGTTATGGTCCCCACGCCAGAGCGGGCTCCATATCAACGTGCTAGAGTTCATGGCCGTTTGGTTTGCTCCACATCGGTTTCTCCCATATCTGCGAGGACGTCATGTGGTGGTGAGGTCCGACAACACCAGTGTGGTTTTTCACCTAAACCACGAGGGGGGCACCTGGTCAGAGAGTTTGCTCAGGATGGCGCAACTTATCCTGACTTGGGCCACGCCGCGTTTTGCCAGTCTGAGGGCTGTGCACATTCCTGGGGTTCGGAACATGTCGGCAGACTTCCTGTCTCGACAAGGACCGTTACCAGGAGAATGGAGGCTTCACCCAGAGGTGGTGGAGCACATTTGGGCGATGTTCGGCAGGGCAGACGTGGATCTCTTTGCCTCCCAGAGGACGAAGCACTGCCCTCTGTGGTTTTCATTGGCAGAGAGCACCAGCCCTCTGGGTCAGGATGCACTGGCCCACGACTGGCCCAGAACTCTTCTCTATGCATTCCCACCGTTTCCTCTGATCTTTCAGACACTGCTCCGGGTCCTTCAGGAAGGCCACAGTCTTCTCCTGGTGGCTCCATTTTGGCCAGGGAGGACCTGGTTTCCTTTGCTGCTGAGGCTTTGCAACAGCCCTGCAAGACCTCTTCCCTCCAGGAGGGATCTCCTGTCACAACTGGGGAGTCAGATTCTGCATCCCGACCCCAGTCGTCTGAAACTTTGGGTCTGGCCCCTACAAGGCCCGGTCTAGCCTTCTCAGAGTATACTGGAGAAATAGGGGACACAATGACCAATGCGCGTGCCCCGTCTACACGGTTGCAGGTTGTATTCTTGCAAGTGGAAGGTCTTCGACACATGGTGTCGTGACAGGGGGCAGGACCCGGTTCACTGCCCTGTTCCTATGGTTCTTGCCTTCCTGCAAGGCTTGCTGAATCAGGGGCGTACACCTTCTACTCTGAAGGTATATGTTGCTGCCATTAACTGCTGGCATGCAGGGTGGAGTGGTTCTACTGTTGGTCATAACCGGGACGTTTCAGTGTTTCTGAAGGGTGCTTGCCGCATGCATCCACCCAACCGCCCTGTTGTCCTGACATGGGATCTTTCCCTTGTACTCGAGGCCCTGCGGTCTCCTCCATTTGAGCCACTTGCACAGATTGACCTTAAGTGGCTCTCGATGAAAACTGCGTTCCTTCTGGCCATGGCTTCCGCTAAACGGGTGAGTGAGCTACATGCTCTGTCCGTTCACGAATCCTGCTGCCGCTGGCATCCAGATGGCTCTGGGGGGTTTCTCTTTGGCCTAATGCAGCTTTTGTCCCAAAGGTGCCCTCATCTACACAGCATAAGCTGCCACTACAGCTTTCCCGCTTTGAGGTCGGAACTCCTGCTGAATCACTGTGTCCCATTCGTGCGCTCGAGGCATACGTCCACTCCACAGTTTCTGTGCGGAAGTCGGATAGCATGTTTGTCTGTTTTGCTGGCTCGCGCAGAGGTCGGGCTCTGTCAAAACAGCGCCTCGCGCATTGGATCGTGGGGGTCATAAAGAAGGCCTATGCTTTGCAGGGGCAGTCGTTGCCATCTGGGGTGCAGTGTCACACCACAAGGGGCCTCTCGACATCATGGGCAGCTGTCAACAGCGTGTCGCTCGATGTCATCTGTTCGGCAGCCTCCTGGACCTCACTCAACACCTTTGCAAGGTTCTACAGGGTGAACGTAGCTTCCCCACATCCACTGGAGGGGGTTCTCCGGCAACACTCCTCTACATCACAGTAAGGTACGGTTTCTTAATTGAGGATCCCTTGTGACCTTGCTGGTATTCATCATCCAGTGCTTGAAGCACCGCCTCTGGCGGTCAGTAGGGACGAAATAGAACGAGAGTTACGACTGTAACTGCGGTTCTATGAGTCCCGGATGACCGCCAGAGTGCCCGGTCCCTCGGAATCCTCGTGCTTTCGCGAGAAGGTTTTAGGGACTGGGCTTCCGGTGTCGCGTGATGATATAGACTCACCTGAGCCACCGGAGGTCAAAGGTGACTTTGTTGATATTAAATTCTTGACCTGCGCATGCGCAAGGATGATCATCCAGTGCTTGAAGCACCGCCTCTGGCGGTCATCCGGGACTCATAGAACCGCAGTTACAGTCGTAACTCTCGTTTTATAGCTCAAAAATACGTAGAAAAACAGGCGTTCTGACTGTGAGCGGGTTCACCTCTCTACAGATCTGACCTGTAACTTGGTCTGGCTTGATCTCCATGAAGATGGAACGGTTTAATGCCATACTGTGAAACATTCCAGACAAAGCAATAACATTTCCATGGAGAAAAGCCTTTAACTTTGCACAAACGTAGTGGATTAATAAAGACTTTTACTGAACCGTATCAGATCAGTTTGAAATCACTCGTCCTTATGCGTCCTTCTGGTTTTGTCCGTGTCGTGTGCAGAGCTCCTGAGGTGTTCCTGGGGGCTCCATATTATGAAGCCATAGACATGTGGTCCATCGGCTGCATCGTCCTGGAGCTGTTCCTCGGACGCCTGCTCTTCAAAGGCTGCAACGACCATGAAGCCGTAAGACCAGTACGTATATGTGTGTGTGTGTGTGTATATATATAGATATAGATATAGATATAGATATATAGATATATAGATATATAGATATATAGATAGATAGAGATAGATAGATAGATAGAGATAGATATATAGATAGATATAGATAGATAGATATATATATAGATATAGATAGATATAGATAGATAGATATATATATATAGATATATATAGATATAGATATATAGATATATATATATATCTATATATATATATATATATATATACACTCAACAAAAATATAAACGCTTTTGTTTTTGCTCCCATTTGTCATGAGATGGACTCAAAGATCTAAAATTCATTCCAGATACACAATATTACCATTTCTCTCAAACATTGTTCACAAATCTGTCTAAATGTGTGATAGTGAGCACTTTTGCTTTGCTGAGATAATCCATCCCACCTCACAGGTGTGCCACATCAAGATGCTCATCAGACACCATGATTAGTGCACAGGTGAACCTTAGACTGTCCACAATAAAAGGCCACTCTGAAATGTGCAGTTTTGTCTCACAGCAAAATTCCACAGATGGCGCAAGCATTGAGGGAGCGTGCAACTGGCATGCTGACAGCAGGAATGTCAACCAGATCTGTTGCTCGGGCATTGAATGTTCATTTCTCCACCATAAGCCGTCTCCAAAGGCGTTTCAGAGAATATGGCAGTACATCCAACCGGCCTCACAACCGCAGACCACGTGTAACCACACCAGCCCAGGACCTCCACATCCAGCAGGTTCACCTCCAAGATCGTCTGAGACCAGCTACTCAGACAGCTGCTGAAACAATTGGTTTGCATAACCAAAGAATTTCTGCACAAACTGTCAGAAACCGTCTCAGGGAAGCTGAACTGCATGCTCGTCGTCCTCATCGGGGTCTTAACCTGACTCCAGATCGTCGCCGTAACAGACTTGAGTGGGCAAATGCCCACATTCGATGGCGTCTGGCACGTTGAAGAGGTGTTCTCTTCACGGATGAATCTCTGTTTACATTGTTCAGGGCAGATGGCAGACAGCGTGTGTGGCGTCGTGTGGGTGAGCGCTTTGCTGATGTCAATGTTGTGGATCGAGTGGCCCATGGTGGTGGTGGGGTTATGGTATGGGCAGGCATCTGTTATGGACGAAGAACACAGGTGCATTTTATTGATGGCATTTTGAATGCACAGAGATACCGTGATGAGATCCTGAGACCCATTGTTGTGCCATACATCCATGAACATCACCTCATGTTTCAGCAGGATAATGCACGGCCCCATGTTGCAAGGATCTGTACACAATTCTTGGAAGCTGAAAATGTCCCAGTTCTTGCATGGCCAGCATACTCACCGGACATGTCACCCATTGAGCATGTTTGGGATGTGCTTGACCGGCGTATCGACAGCTGCATCCAGTTCCCACTAATATCCAGCAACTTCACACAGCCATTGAAGAGGAGTGGACCAACATTCCACAGGCCACAATTGACAATCTGATAAACTCTATGCGAAGAAGATGTGTTGCACTGCATGAGGCAAATGGTGGTCACACCAGATACTGACTGGTTCTGAGTCCCCAGACCCCCAATAAAGCAACAACTGCACATTTCAGGGTGGCCTTTTATTGTGGACAGTCTAAGGTTCACCTGTGCACTAATCATGGTGTCTGATGAGCATCTTGATGTGGCACACCTGTGAGGTGGGATGGATTATCTCAGCAAAGCAAAAGTGCTCACTATCACACATTTAGACAGATTTGTGAACAATGTTTGAGAGAAATGGTAATATTGTGTATCTGGAATGAATTTTAGATCTTTGAGTCCATCTCATGACAAATGGGAGCAAAGACAAAAGTGTTGCGTTTATATTTTTGTTGAGTGTATATATCTGTGTACCAGTGGTGGAAGTACAAATGTAAAAGGACAACACTGATGTACCTATTTTACATATATGTACTTCACTTTTGACATTTACTTCACTACATTTGAGAGCATGTATCTGTACTTTCTACTCCATTTTGGATCTGGACTGAAAAGTGAAAAGTACTTTTTAATGCATTTAATTTGATCTTTAGTCAAAACATTGAGGAACACAAAACCCAAAAATACAAGAACAGCTAGAAAAACATAAGAAGTCAGTTGAATCACTTAAAATCAGCTTAATTCTTCATCAAAATCAAATCAAAATCACAAAATTTCTTCCTCTTGTTTGAAAAATCTCTGCAAAATACTTTTACTTTTTGCTCGTTAAGTACATTTTTAAACAGGTACTTTAATACTTTTACTTAAATACATTTTTTCATGTGATACTTTTTCTTGAGTAACTTCTTGCCCTTGTATCTGTACTTTTACTTAAAGGCTTTCAATGTCTAATTTTTTTTATTTTTTGTTTTCTCCAGTTGCTTAAACCCAGTACACAAGCACAATCAACTCACTTGTTTGGCAGGGTAAGAGTTGGGGTCAGACAGGTTCATAGATTAGGTGAAGGGGGGGCTTCAAGATGGACGGGATCTACAAGATGAGGCCTGTATGGTAGGAATAGTTGCAGTAGTAGGACTAGTAGTAGTATTAGTAGTCGTAATATTGTAGGCTAAGTGGGGGCTTCAAGATGGTGGAGGACTGTATCGTAGGGTTACAGTTTTTTAGATTGGAAGTAGTGGTAGTGTCGAGGATTATATTAGTATTAAGATAAGGTAAGAAATAGGGTCAGACAGGCTCACATAAGGTAGAAGGGGAGGAGGGGTTCAAGGTGGTCCTGCCCACCCTGTTCAAGGTAAAATGCAATTCTTTTATTGATTCATCCTGTTTCACGGCTTTCACTGTCTAATTGTTTTATTTTTGTTTCCTCCAGTTTCCTTAAACCCAGTACACAAGCACAAACAACTCACTTGTATGGCAGGGTAAGAGTTGGGGTCAGACAGGTTCATAGATTAGGTGAAGGGGGGGCTTCAAGATGGACGGGATCTACAAGATGAGGCCTGTATGGTAGGAATAGTTGCAGTAGTAGGACTAGCAGTAGTATTAGTAGTCGTATTATTGTAGGCTAAGTGGGGGCTTCAAGATGGTGGAGGACTGTATTGTAGAGTTACAGTTTTTTAGATTGGAAGTAGTGTTAAGTATTAGTATTATCATTAAGATAATGTAAGAAATGGGGTCAGACAGGCTCGCATAAGGTAGAAGAGGGGGAGGAGGGGTTCAAGATGGACAACAACTCTGAAGATGGACAACAACTCTCAAGACAGACTAGCCCACCCTGTTCACGTCCTGGCCCTGTTCAAGGTAAAATCGATTTTATTCATTTTTTATTGATTAACCCGATTTCAAGGCTTGCAATGTCTATTTTTTATTCTTTTGTTCCCTCCAGTTTCCTTAAACCCAGTACACAAACACAAACAACTCACTTGTATGGCAGGGTAAGAGTTGGGGTCAGACAGGTTCATAGATTAGGTGAAGGGGGCTTCAAGATGGACGGGATCTACAAGATGAGGCCTGTTTGCTAGGAATAGTTGCAGTCGGAGGACTAGCAGTAGTATTATTGTAAGCTAAGGGGGGCTTCAAGATGGATGAGGACTGTATTGTAGGGTTACAGTTTTTTAGATTAGAAGTTGTGGTAGTGCTAAGTATTATATTAGCATTAAGATAAGGTAAGAAATAGGGTCAGACAGGCTCACATATAAGGTTGAAGGGGGTGTTCAAGATGGACTATGCCAGACTGTTCGTCACCTGGTCCTGTTCAAGGTGAAATGCGATTCTTTTATTGATTCATCCTGTTTCAAGGCTTTCACTGTCTAATTGTTTTATTTTTGTTTCCTCCAGTTGCTTAAACCCAGTACACAAGCACAAACAACTCACTTGTATGGCAGGGTAAGAGTTGGGGTCAGACAGGTTCATAGATTAGGTGAAGGGGGGGCTTCAAGATGGACGGGATCTACAAGATGAGGCCTGTTTGGTAGGAATAGTTGCAGTAGTAGGACTAACAATAGTAGTCGTATTAGTAGTCATATTATTGTAGGCTAAGGGGGGGGGGCTTCAAGATGGTGGAGGACTGTATTGTAGGGTTACAGTTTTTTAGATTGGATTTTAGATTTTTAGATTTTAGATTGGAGTATTATATTTGTATTAAGATTAGGTAAGAAATAGGGTCAGACAGGCTCGCATAAGGTAGAAGAGGGGGAGGACGGGTTCAAGATGGACAACAACTCTCAAGATGGACAACAACTCTCAAGACGAACTAGCCCACCCTGTTCACGTCCTGGCCCTGTTCAAGGTAAAATCGATTTTATTCATTTTTTATTGATTAACCCGATTTCAAGGCTTGCAATGTCTATTTTTATTCTTTTGTTCCCTCCAGTTGCTTAAACCCAGTACACAAGCACAAACAACTCACTTGTATGGCAGGGTAAGAGTTGGGGTCAGACAGGTTCATAGATTAGGTGAAGGGGGGGCTTCAAGATGGACGGGATCTACAAGATGAGGCCTGTTCGGTAGGAATAGTTGCAGTCGGAGGACTTGCAATAGCAGTAGTATTAGTAGTAGTATTATTGTAAGCTACGGGGGGCTTCAAGATGGATGAGGACTGTATTGTAGGGTTACAGTTTTTTAGATTAGAAGTTGTGGTAGTGCTAAGTATTATATTAGTATTAAGATAAGGTAAGAAATAGGGTCAGACAGGCTCACATATAAGGTTGAAGGGGGTGTTCAAGATGGACTATCCCAGCCTGTTCGTCACCTGGTCCTGTTCAAGGTGAAATGCGATTCTTTTATTGATTCATCCTGTTTCAAGGCTTTCACTGTCTAATTGTTTTATTTTTGTTTCCTCCAGTTGCTTTAACCCAGTACACAAGCACAAACAACTCACTTGTATGGCAGGGTAAGAGTTGGGGTCGGACAGGTTCATAGATTAGGTGAAGGGGGGGCTTCAAGATGGACGGGATCTACAAGATGAGGCCTGTTTGGTAGGAATAGTTGCAGTAGTAGGAATAGCAGTAGTATTAGTAGTAGTATTATTGTAGGCTAAGGAGGGGCTTCAAGATGGTGAAGGACTGTATTGTAGGGTTACAGTTTTTTAGATTGGAAGTAGTGGTAGTGTTAAGTATTAGTATTATCATTAAGATAATGTAAGAAATAGGATCAGACAGGCTCACATAAGGTAGAAGAGGGGGAGGAGGGGTTCAAGATGGACAACAACTCTCAAGACGGACTAGCCCACCCTGTTCATGTCCTGGGCCTGTTGAAGGTCAAATGCATTTTTTTTAATTGATTAACCGTATTTCAAGGCTTTCAATGTCTGATTTTAATTTTTTGTTTCCTCCAGTTTCCTTAAACCCAGTACACAAGCACAAACAACTCACTTGTATGGCAGGGTAAGAGTTGGGGTCAGACAGGTTCATAGATTAGGTGAAGGGGGGGCTTCAAGATGGACGGGATCTACAAGATGAGGCCTGTATGGTAGGAATAGTTGCAGTAGTAGGACTAGTAGTAGTATTAGTAGTCGTATTATTGTAGGCTAAGTGGGGGCTTCAAGATGGTGAAGGACTGTATTGTAGGGTTACAGTTTTTTAGATTGGAAGCAGTGTTAAGTATTAGTATTATCATTAAGATAATGTAAGAAATAGGATCAGACAGGCTCACATAAGGTAGAAGAGGGGGAGGACGGGTTCAAGATGGACAACAACTCTCAAGATGGACAACAACTCTCAAGACAAACTAGCCCACCCTGTTCACGTCCTGGCCCTGTTCAAGGTAAAATCGATTTTATTCATTTTTATTGATTAACCCGATTTCAAGGCTTGCAATGTCTATTTTTATTCTTTTGTTCCCTCCAGTTGCCTTAAACCCAGTACACAAGCACAAACAACTCACTTGTATGGCAGGGTAAGAGTTGGGGTCAGACAGGTTCATAGATTAGGTGAAGGGGGGGCTTCAAGATGGACGGGATCTACAAGATGAGGCCTGTATGGTAGGAATAGTTGCAGTCGGATGACTAGCAGTAGTATTATTGTAGGCTAAGGGGGGCTTCAAGATGGACGAGGACTGTATTGTAGGGTTACAGTTTTTTAGATTAGAAGTTGTGGTAGTGCTAAGTATTATATTAGTATTAAGTTAAGGTAAGAAATAGGGTCAGACAGGCTCACATATAAGGTTGAAAGGGGTGTTCAAGATGGACTATCCCAGCCTGTTCGTCACCTGGTCCTGTTCAAGGTGAAATGCGATTCTTTTATTGATTCATCCTGTTTCAAGGCTTTCACTGTCTAATTGTTTTATTTTTGTTTCCTCCAGTTGCTTTAACCCAGTACACAAGCACAAACAACTCACTTGTATGGCAGGGTAAGAGTTGGGGTCAGACAGGTTCATAGATTAGGTGAAGGGGGGGCTTCAAGATGGACGGGATCTACAAGATGAGGCCTGTATGGTAGGAATAGTTGCAGTCGTAGGACTAGCAGTAGTATTATTGTAGGCTAAGGGGGGGCTTCAAGATGGACGAGGACTGTATTGTAGGGTTACAGTTTTTTTAGCTTAGAAGTTCTGGTAGTGCTAAGTATTATATTAGTATTAAGATAATGTAAGATATTGGGTCAGACAGGCTCACATAAGGTAGAAGGGGAGGAGGGGTTCAAGGTGGTCCTGCCCACCCTGTTCAAGGTAAAATGCAATTCTTTTATTGATTCATCCTGGTTCAAGGCTTTCACTGTCTAATTGTTTTATTTTTGTTTCCTCCAGTTTCCTTAAACCCAGTACACAAGCACAAACAACTCACTTGTATGGCAGGGTAAGAGTTGGGGTCAGACAGGTTCATAGATTAGGTGAAGGGGGGGCTTCAAGATGGACGGGATCTACAAGATGAGGCCTGTATGGTATGAATAGTTGCAGTAGTAGGACTAGTAGTAGTATTAGTAGTCGTATTATTGTAGGCTAAGTGGGGGCTTCAAGATGGTGGAGGACTGTATTGTAGGGTTACAGTTTTTTAGATTGGAAGTAGTGGTAGTGTTAAGTATTAGTATTATCATTAAGATAATGTAAGAAATAGGATCAGACAGGCTCACATAAGGTAGAAGAGGGGGAGGACGGGTTCAAGATGGACAACAACTCTCAAGATGGACAACAACTCTCAAGACGAACTAGCCCACCCTGTTCACGTCCTGGCCCTGTTCAAGGTAAAATCGATTTTATTCATTTTTTATTGATTAACCCGATTTCAAGGCTTGCAATGTCTATTTTTTATTCTTTTGTTCCCTCCAGTTGCCTTAAACCCAGTACACAAGCACAAACAACTCACTTGTATGGCAGGGTAAGAGTTGGGGTCAGACAGGTTCATAGATTAGGTGAAGGGGGGGCTTCAAGATGGACGGGATCTACAAGATGAGGCCTGTATGGTAGGAATAGTTGCAGTCGTAGGACTAGCAGTAGTATTATTGTAGGCTAAGGGGGGGCTTCAAGATGGACGAGGACTGTATTGTAGGGTTACAGTTTTTTTAGTTTAGAAGTTGTGGTAGTGCTAAGTATTATATTAGTATTAAGATAAGGTAAGATATAGGGTCAGACAGGCTCACATAAGGTAGAAGAGGAGGAGGGGTTCAAGGTGGTCCTGCCCACCCTCTTCAAGGTAAAATGCAATTCTTTTATTGATTCATCCTGGTTCAAGGCTTTCACTGTCTAATTGTTTTATTTTTGTTTCTTCCAGTTGCTTAAACCCAGTACACAAGCACAAACAACTCACTTGTATGGCAGGGTAAGAGTTGGGGTCAGACAGGTTCATAGATTAGGTGAAGGGGGGGCTTCAAGATGGACGGGATCTACAAGATGAGGCCTGTATGGTAGGAATAGTTGCAGTAGTAGGAATAGCAGTAGTATTAGTAGTAGTATTATTGTAGGCTAAGGAGGGGCTTCAAGATGGTGAAGGACTGTATTGTAGGGTTACAGTTTCTTAGATTGGAAGTAGTGGTAGTGTCGAGTATTATATTAGTATTAAGATAAGGTAAGAAATAGGGTCAGATAGGCTCACATAAGGTAGAAGAGGGGGAGGAGGGGTTCAAGATGCACAACAACTCTCAAGACGGACTAGCCCACCCTGTTCATGTCCTGGACCTGCTGAAGGTAAAATGCATTTTTTTTTATTGATTAACCGTATTTCAAGGCTTTCAATGTCTGATTTTTCTTTTTTGTTTCCTCCAGTTGCTTAAACCCAGTACACAAGCACAAACAACTCACTTGTATGGCAGGGTAAGAGTTGGGGTCAGACAGGTTCATAGATTAGGTGAAGGGGGGGCTTCAAGATGGACGGGATCTACAAGATGAGGCCTGTATGGTAGGAATAGTTGCAGTTGTAGGACTAGTAGTAGTATTAGTAGTCGTATTATTGTAGGCTAAGTGGGGGCTTCAAGATGGTGGAGGACTGTATTGTAGGGTTACAGTTTTTTAGATTGGATTTTAGATTTTTAGATTTTAGATTGCAGTATTATATTTGTATTAAGATTAGGTAAGAAATAGGGTCAGACAGGCTCGCATATAAGGTTGATGGGGGGGGTTCAAGATGGACTGGTCCAGCCTGTTCGTCACCTCGTCCTGTTCAAGGTAAAATGCAATTCTTTTATTAATCCTATTTCAAGGCTGTCGGTGTCTAATTTTTCTTTTTCTTTTTTGTTTCCTCCAGTTGCCTTAAACCCAGTACACAAGCACAATCACAACTCACTTGTATGGTAGGGTAAGAGTTGGGGTCAGACAGGTTCATAGATTAGGTGAAGGGGGGGCTTCAAGATGGACGGGATCTACAAGATGAGGCCTGTATGGTAGGAATAGTTGCAGTAGTAGGACTAGTAGTAGTATTAGTAGTCGTATTATTGTAGGCTAAGGAGGGGCTTCAAGATGGTGGAGGACTGTATTGTAGGGTTACAGTTTTTTAGATTGGAAGTAGTGGTAGTGTTAAGTATTAGTATTATCATTAAGATAATGTAAGAAATAGGATCAGACAGGCTCACATAAGGTAGAAGAGGGGGAGGAGGGGTTCAAGATGGACAACAACTCTCAAGACGGACTAGCCCACCCTGTTCATGTCCTGGGCCTGTTGAAGGTAAAATGCATTTTTTTTTATTGATTAACCGTATTTCAAGGCTTTCAATGTCTGATTTTTCTTTTTTGTTTCCTCCAGTTGCTTAAACCCAGTACACAAGCACAAACAACTCACTTGTATGGCAGGGTAAGAGTTGGGGTCAGACAGGTTCATAGATTAGGTGAAGGGGGGGCTTCAAGATGGACGGGATCTACAAGATGAGGCCTGTATGGTAGGAATAGTTGCAGTCGGAGGACTAGCAGTAGTATTATTGTAAGCTAAGGGGGGCTTCAAGATGGATGAGGACTGTATTGTAGGGTTACAGTTTTTTAGATTAGAAGTTGTGGTAGTGCTAAGTATTATATTAGTATTAAGATAAGGTAAGAAATAGGGTCAGACAGGCTCACATATAAGGTTGAAGGGGGTGTTCAAGATGGACTATCCCAGCCTGTTCGTCACCTGGTCCTGTTCAAGGTGAAATGCGATTCTTTTATTGATTCATCCTGTTTCAAGGCTTTCACTGTCTAATTGTTTTATTTTTGTTTCCTCCAGTTGCTTTAACCCAGTACACAAGCACAAACAACTCACTTGTATGGCAGGGTAAGAGTTGGGGTCAGACAGGTTCATAGATTAGGTGAAGGGGGGGCTTCAAGATGGACGGGATCTACAAGATGAGGCCTGTTTGGTAGGAATAGTTGCAGTAGTAGGAATAGCAGTAGTATTAGTAGTAGTATTATTGTAGGCTAAGGAGGGGCTTCAAGATGGTGAAGGACTGTATTGTAGGGTTACAGTTTTTTAGATTGGAAGTAGTGGTAGTGTTAAGTATTAGTATTATCATTAAGATAATGTAAGAAATAGGATCAGACAGGCTCACATAAGGTAGAAGAGGGGGAGGAGGGGTTCAAGATGGACAACAACTCTCAAGACGGACTAGCCCACCCTGTTCATGTCCTGGGCCTGTTGAAGGTAAAATGCATTTTTTTTTATTGATTAACCGTATTTCAAGGCTTTCAATGTCTGATTTTAATTTTTTGTTTCCTCCAGTTTCCTTAAACCCAGTACACAAGCACAAACAACTCACTTGTATGGCAGGGTAAGAGTTGGGGTCAGACAGGTTCATAGATTAGGTGAAGGGGGGGCTTCAAGATGGACGGGATCTACAAGATGAGGCCTGTATGGTAGGAATAGTTGCAGTAGTAGGACTAGTAGTAGTATTAGTAGTCGTATTATTGTAGGCTAAGTGGGGGCTTCAAGATGGTGAAGGACTGTGTTGTAGGGTTACAGTTTTTTAGATTGGAAGCAGTGTTAAGTATTAGTATTATCATTAAGATAATGTAAGAAATAGGATCAGACAGGCTCACATAAGGTAGAAGAGGGGGAGGACGGGTTCAAGATGGACAACAACTCTCAAGATGGACAACAACTCTCAAGACGAACTAGCCCACCCTGTTCACGTCCTGGCCCTGTTCAAGGTAAAATCGATTTTATTCATTTTTTATTGATTAACCCGATTTCAAGGCTTGCAATGTCTATTTTTATTCTTTTGTTCCCTCCAGTTGCCTTAAACCCAGTACACAAGCACAAACAACTCACTTGTATGGCAGGGTAAGAGTTGGGGTCAGACAGGTTCATAGATTAGGTGAAGGGGGGGCTTCAAGATGGACGGGATCTACAAGATGAGGCCTGTATGGTAGGAATAGTTGCAGTCGGATGACTAGCAGTAGTATTATTGTAGGCTAAGGGGGGCTTCAAGATGGACGAGGACTGTATTGTAGGGTTACAGTTTTTTAGATTAGAAGTTGTGGTAGTGCTAAGTATTATATTAGTATTAAGTTAAGGTAAGAAATAGGGTCAGACAGGCTCACATATAAGGTTGAAAGGGGTGTTCAAGATGGACTATCCCAGCCTGTTCGTCACCTGGTCCTGTTCAAGGTGAAATGCGATTCTTTTATTGATTCATCCTGTTTCAAGGCTTTCACTGTCTAATTGTTTTATTTTTGTTTCCTCCAGTTGCTTTAACCCAGTACACAAGCACAAACAACTCACTTGTATGGCAGGGTAAGAGTTGGGGTCAGACAGGTTCATAGATTAGGTGAAGGGGGGGCTTCAAGATGGACGGGATCTACAAGATGAGGCCTGTATGGTAGGAATAGTTGCAGTCGTAGGACTAGCAGTAGTATTATTGTAGGCTAAGGGGGGGCTTCAAGATGGACGAGGACTGTATTGTAGGGTTACAGTTTTTTAGCTTAGAAGTTATGGTAGTGCTAAGTATTATATTAGTATTAAGATAATGTAAGATATAGGGTCAGACAGGCTCACATAAGGTAGAAGGGGAGGAGGGGTTGAAGGTGGTCCTGCCCACCCTGTTCAAGGTAAAATGCAATTCTTTTATTGATTCATCCTGGTTCAAGGCTTTCACTGTCTAATTGTTTTATTTTTGTTTCCTCCAGTTTCCTTAAACCCAGTACACAAGCACAAACAACTCACTTGTATGGCAGGGTAAGAGTTGTGGTCAGACAGGTTCATAGATTAGGTGAAGGGGGGGCTTCAAGATGGACGGGATCTACAAGATGAGGCCTGTATGGTATGAATAGTTGCAGTAGTAGGACTAGTAGTAGTATTAGTAGTCGTATTATTGTAGGCTAAGTGGGGGCTTCAAGATGGTGGAGGACTGTATTGTAGGGTTACAGTTTTTTAGATTGGAAGTAGTGGTAGTGTTAAGTATTAGTATTATCATTAAGATAATGTAAGAAATAGGATCAGACAGGCTCACATAAGGTAGAAGAGGGGGAGGACGGGTTCAAGATGGACAACAACTCTCAAGATGGACAACAACTCTCAAGACAAACTAGCCCACCCTGTTCACGTCCTGGCCCTGTTCAAGGTAAAATCGATTTTATTCATTTTTTATTGATTAACCCGATTTCAAGGCTTGCAATGTCTATTTTTATTCTTTTGTTCCCTCCAGTTGCCTTAAACCCAGTACACAAGCACAAACAACTCACTTGTATGGCAGGGTAAGAGTTGGGGTCAGACAGGTTCATAGATTAGGTGAAGGGGGGGCTTCAAGATGGACGGGATCTACAAGATGAGGCCTGTATGGTAGGAATAATTGCAGTAGTAGGACTAGCAATAGCAGTAGTATTAGTAGTCGTATTATTGTAGGCTAAGTGGGGGCTTCAAGATGGTGGAGGACTGTATTGTAGGGTTACAGTTTTTTAGATTGGAAGTAGTGTTAAGTATTAGTATTATCATTAAGATAATGTAAGAAATAGGATCAGACAGGCTCACATAAGGTAGAAGCGGGGGAGGACGGGTTCAAGATGGACAACAACTCTCAAGATGGACAACAACTCTGAAGATGGACAACAACTCTCAAGACAGACTAGCCCACCCTGTTCACGTCCTGGCCCTGTTCAAGGTAAAATCGATTTTATTCATTTTTTATTGATTAACCCGATTTCAAGGCTTGCAATGTCTATTTTTTATTCTTTTGTTCCCTCCAGTTGC
Source organism: Odontamblyopus lacepedii (assembly GCA_034769755.1). Taxonomy (NCBI): domain Eukaryota; kingdom Metazoa; phylum Chordata; class Actinopteri; order Gobiiformes; family Gobiidae; genus Odontamblyopus; species Odontamblyopus lacepedii. The sequence continues at coordinate 4,325,212 of CM068363.1, forward strand.
CTTAAACCCAGTACACAAGCACAAACAACTCACTTGTATGGCAGGGTAAGAGTTGGGGTCAGACAGGTTTATAGATTAGGTGAAGGGGGGGCTTCAAGATGGACGGGATCTACAAGATGAGGCCTGTTTGGTAGGAATAGTTGCAGTAGTAGGACTAGCAGTAGTATTATTGTAAGCGAAGGGGGGCTTCAAGATGGACGAGGACTGTATTGTAGGGTTACAGTTTTTTAGATTAGAAGTTGTGGTAGTGCTAAGTATTATATTAGTATTAAGATAAGGTAAGAAATAGGGTCAGACAGGCTCACATATAAGGTTGAAGGGGGTGTTCAAGATGGACTATCCCAGCCTGTTCGTCACCTGGTCCTGTTCAAGGTGAAATGCGATTCTTTTATTGATTCATCCTGTTTCAAGGCTTTCACTGTCTAATTGTTTTATTTTTGTTTCCTCCAGTTGCTTAAACCCAGTACACAAGCACAAACAACTCACTTGTATGGCAGGGTAAGAGTTTGGGTCAGACAGGTTCATAGATTAGGTGAAGGGGGGGCTTCAAGATGGACGGGATCTACAAGATGAGGCCTGTATGGTAGGAATAGTTGCAGTAGTAGGACTAGTAGTAGTATTAGTAGTAGTATTATTGTAGGCTAAGGAGGGGCTTCAAGATGGTGAAGGACTGTATTGTAGGGTTACAGTTTTTTAGATTGGAAGTAGTGGTAGTGTTAAGTATTAGTATTATCATTAAGATAATGTAAGAAATAGGATCAGACAGGCTCACATAAGGTAGAAGAGGGGGAGGAGGGGTTCAAGATGGACAACAACTCTCAAGACGGACTAGCCCACCCTGTTCATGTCCTGGGCCTGTTGAAGGTAAAATGCATTTTTTTTTATTGATTAACCGTATTTCAAGGCTTTCAATGTCTGATTTAAATTTTTTGTTTCCTCCAGTTTCCTTAAACCCAGTACACAAGCACAAACAACTCACTTGTATGGCAGGGTAAGAGTTGGGGTCAGACAGGTTCATAGATTAGGTGAAGGGGGGGCTTCAAGATGGACGGGATCTACAAGATGAGGCCTGTATGGTAGGAATAGTTGCAGTAGTAGGACTAGCAATAGCAGTAGTATTAGTAGTCGTATTATTGTAGGCTAAGTGGGGGCTTCAAGATGGTGGAGGACTGTATTGTAGGGTTACAGTTTTTTAGATTGGATTTTAGATTTTTAGATTTTAGATTGGAGTATTATATTCATATTAAGATAAGGTAAGAAATAGGGTCAGACAGGCTCACATATAAGGTTGATGGGGGGGTTCAAGATGGACTAGTCCAGCCTGTTCGTCACCTGGTCCTGTTCAAGGTAAAATGCAATTCTTTTATTAATCCTATTTCAAGGCTGTCAGTGTCTAATTTTTCTTTTTCTTTTTTGTTTCCTCCAGTTGCCTTAAACCCAGTACACAAGCACAACCACAACTCACTTGTATGGCAGGGTAAGAGTTGGGGTCAGACAGGTTCATAGATTAGGTGAAGGGGGGGCTTCAAGATGGACGGGATCTACAAGATGAGGCCTGTATGGTAGGAATAATTGCAGTCGTAGGACTAGCAGTAGTATTATTGTAGGCTAAGGGGGGGCTTCAATATGGACGGGATCTACAAGATGGGGCCTGTATGGTAGGAATAGTTGCAGTAGTAGGACTAGTAGTAGTATTAGTAGTCGTTTTATTGTAGGCTAAGTGGGGGCTTCAAGATGGTGGAGGACTGTATTGTAGGGTTACAGTTTTTTAGATTGGAAGTAGTGGTAGTGTTAAGTATTAGTATTATCATTAAGATAATGTAAGAAATAGGATCAGACAGGCTCACATAAGGTAGAAGAGGGGGAGGACGGGTTCAAGATGGACAACAACTCTCAAGATGGACAACAACTCAAGACAGACTAGCCCACCCTGTTCACGTCCTGGCCCTGTTCAAGGTAAAATGGATTTTATTCATTTTTTATTGATTAACCCGATTTCAAGGCTTGCAATGTCTATTTTTTATTCTTTTGTTCCCTCCAGTTGCCTTAAACCCAGTACACAAGCACAAACAACTCACTTGTATGGCAGGGTAAGAGTTGGGGTCAGACAGGTTCATAGATTAGGTGAAGGGGGCTTCAAGATGGACGGGATCTACAAGATGAGGCCTGTATGGTAGGAATAGTTGCAGTCGTAGGACTAGCAGTAGTAATATTGTAGGCTAAGGGGGGGCTTCAAGATGGACGAGGACTGTATTGTAGGGTTACAGTTTTTTTAGCTTAGAAGTTGTGGTAGTGCTAAGTATTATATTAGTATTAAGATAATGTAAGATATAGGGTCAGACACGCTCACATAAGGTAGAAGAGGAGGAGGGGTTCAAGGTGGTCCTGCCCACCCTGTTCAAGGTAAAATGCAATTCTTTTATTGATTCATCCTGGTTCAAGGCTTTCACTGTCTAATTGTTTTATTTTTGTTTCCTCCAGTTTCCTTAAACCCAGTACACAAGCACAAACAACTCACTTGTATGGCAGGGTAAGAGTTGGGGTCAGACAGGTTCATAGATTAGGTGAAGGGGGGGGCTTCAAGATGGACGGGATCTACAAGATGAGGCCTGTATGGTAGGAATAATTGCAGTAGTAGGACTAGTAGTAGTATTAGTAGTCGTATTATTGTAGGCTAAGTGGGGGCTTCAAGATGGTGGAGGACTGTATTGTAGGGTTACAGTTTTTTAGATTTGATTTTAGATTTTTAGATTTTAGATTGCAGTATTATATTTGTATTAAGATTAGGTAAGAAATAGGGTCAGACAGGCTCACATAAGGTAGAAGAGGGGGAGGAGGGGTTCAAGATGGACAACAACTCTCAAGACAGACTAGCCCACCCTGTTCACGTCCTGGCACTGTTCAAGGTAAAATCGATTTTTTTCATTTTTTATTGATTAACCCGATTTCAAGGCTTGCAATGTCTATTTTTTATTCTTTTGTTCCCTCCAGTTGCCTTAAACCCAGTACACAAGCACAAACAACTCACTTGTATGGCAGGGTAAGAGTTGGGGTCAGACTGGTTCATAGATTAGGTGAAGGAGGGGCTTCAAGATGGACGGGATCTACAAGATGAGGCCTGTATGGTAGGAATAGTTGCAGTAGTAGGAATAGCAGTAGTATTAGTAGTAGTATTATTGTAGGCTAAGGAGGGGCTTCAAGATGGTGAAGGACTGTATTGTAGGGTTACAGTTTCTTAGATTGGAAGTAGTGGTAGTGTCGAGTATTATATTAGTATTAAGATAAGGTAAGAAATAGGGTCAGATAGGCTCACATAAGGTAGAAGAGGGGGAGGAGGGGTTCAAGATGCACAACAACTCTCAAGACGGACTAGCCCACCCTGTTCATGTCCTGGACCTGCTGAAGGTAAAATGCATTTTTTTTTATTGATTAACCGTATTTCAAGGCTTTCAATGTCTGATTTTTCTTTTTTGTTTCCTCCAGTTGCTTAAACCCAGTACACAAGCACAAACAACTCACTTGTATGGCAGGGTAAGAGTTGGGGTCAGACAGGTTCATAGATTAGGTGAAGGGGGGGCTTCAAGATGGACGGGATCTACAAGATGAGGCCTGTATGGTAGGAATAGTTGCAGTAGTAGGACTAGTAGTAGTATTAGTAGTCGTATTATTGTAGGCTAAGTGGGGGCTTCAAGATGGTGGAGGACTGTATTGTAGGGTTACAGTTTTTTAGATTGGATTTTAGATTTTTAGATTTTAGATTGCAGTATTATATTTGTATTAAGATTAGGTAAGAAATAGGGTCAGACAGGCTCGCATATAAGGTTAATGGGGGGGGTTCAAGATGGACTGGTCCAGCCTGTTCGTCACCTCGTCCTGTTCAAGGTAAAATGCAATTCTTTTATTAATCCTATTTCAAGGCTGTCGGTGTCTAATTTTTCTTTTTCTTTTTTGTTTCCTCCAGTTGCCTTAAACCCAGTACACAAGCACAATCACAACTCACTTGTATGGTAGGGTAAGAGTTGGGGTCAGACAGGTTCATAGATTAGGTGAAGGGGGGGCTTCAAGATGGACGGGATCTACAAGATGAGGCCTGTATGGTAGGAATAGTTGCAGTAGTAGGACTAGTAGTAGTATTAGTAGTCGTATTATTGTAGGCTAAGTGGGGGCTTCAAGATGGTGGAGGACTGTATTGTAGGGTTACAGTTTTTTAGATTGGAAGTAGTGGTAGTGTTAAGTATTAGTATTATCATTAAGATAATGTAAGAAATAGGATCAGACAGGCTCACATAAGGTAGAAGAGGGGGAGGAGGGGTTCAAGATGGACAACAACTCTCAAGACGGACTAGCCCACCCTGTTCATGTCCTGGGCCTGTTGAAGGTAAAATGCATTTTTTTTTATTGATTAACCGTATTTCAAGGCTTTCAATGTCTGATTTTTCTTTTTTGTTTCCTCCAGTTGCTTAAACCCAGTACACAAGCACAAACAACTCACTTGTATGGCAGGGTAAGAGTTGGGGTCAGACAGGTTCATAGATTAGGTGAAGGGGGGGCTTCAAGATGGACGGGATCTACAAGATGAGGCCTGTATGGTAGGAATAGTTGCAGTCGTAGGACTAGCAGTAGTATTATTGTAGGCTAAGGGGGGGCTTCAAGATGGACGAGGACTGTATTGTAGGGTTACAGTTTTTTAGCTTAGAAGTTGTGGTAGTGCTAAGTATTATATTAGTATTAAGATTATGTAAGATATAGGGTCAGACAGGCTCACATAAGGTAGAAGGGGAGGAGGGGTTCAAGGTGGTCCTGCCCACCCTGTTCAAGGTAAAATGCAATTCTTTTATTGATTCATCCTGGTTCAAGGCTTTCACTGTCTAATTGTTTTATTTTTGTTTCCTCCAGTTTCCTTAAACCCAGTACACAAGCACAAACAACTCACTTGTATGGCAGGGTAAGAGTTGGGGTCAGGCGGGTTCATAGATTAGGTGAAGGGGGGGCTTCAAGATGGACGGGATCTACAAGATGAGGCCTGTATGGTAGGAATAGTTGCAGTAGTAGGACTAACAATAGTAGTAGTCATATTATTGTAGGCTAAGGGGGGGGGGGCTTCAAGATGGTGGAGGACTGTATTGTAGGGTTACAGTTTTTTAGATTGGATTTTAGATTTTTAGATTGGAGTATTATATTTGTATTAAAATTAGGTAAGAAATAGGGTCAGACAGGCTCGCATAAGGTAGAAGAGGGGGAGGAGGGGTTCAAGATGGACAACTCTCAAGACGGACTAGCCCACCCTGTTCATGTCCTGGGCCTGTTGAAGGTAAAATGCATTTTTTTTTATTGATTAACCGTATTTCAAGGCTTTCAATGTCTGATTTTTATTTTTTGTTTCTTCCAGTTTCCTTAAACCCAGTACACAAGCACAAACAACTCACTTGTATGGCAGGGTAAGAGTTGGGGTCAGACAGGTTCATAGATTAGGTGAAGGGGGCTTCAAGATGGACGGGATCTACAAGATGAGGCCTGTATGGTAGGAATAGTTGCAGTAGTAGGACTAGTAGTAGTATTATTAGTCGTATTATTGTAGGCTAAGTGGGGGCTTCAAGATGGTGGAGGACTGTATTGTAGGGTTACAGTTTTTTAGATTGGATTTTAGATTTTTAGATTTTAGATTGGAGTATTATATTTGTATTAAGATTAGGTAAGAAATAGGATCAGACAGGCTCACATAAGGTAGAAGAGGGGGAGGAGGGGTTCAAGATGGACAACAACTCTCAAGATGGACAACAACTCTCAAGACAGACTAGCCCACCCTGTTCACGTCCTGGCCCTGTTCAAGGTAAAATCGATTTTATTCATTTTTTATTGATTAACCCCATTTCAAGGCTTGCAATGTCTATTTTTTATTCTTTTGTTCCCTCCAGTTGCCTTAAACCCAGTACACAAGCACAAACAACTCACTTGTATGGCAGGGTAAGAGTTTGGGTCAGACAGGTTCATAGATTAGGTGAAGGGGGGCTTCAAGATGGACGGGATCTACAAGATGAGGCCTGTATGGTAGGAATAGTTGCAGTCGTAGGACTAGCAGTAGTATTATTGTAGGCTAAGGGGGGGCTTCAAGATGGACGAGGACTGCATTGTAGGGTTACAGTTTTTTAGCTTAGAAGTTGTGGTAGTGCTAAGTATTATATTAGTATTAAGATAATGTAAGAAATAGGGTCAGACAGGCTCACATATAAGGTTGAAGGGGGTGTTCAAGATGGACTATCCCAGCCTGTTCGTCACCTGGTCCTGTTCAAGGTGAAATGCGATTCTTTTATTGATTCATCCTGTTTCAAGGCTTTCACTGTCTAATTGTTTTATTTTTGTTTCCTCCAGTTGCTTTAACCCAGTACACAAGCACAAACAACTCACTTGTATGGCAGGGTAAGAGTTGGGGTCAGACAGGTTCATAGATTAGGTGAAGGGGGGGCTTCAAGATGGACGGGATCTACAAGATGAGTCCTGTATGGTAGGAATAGTTGCAGTAGTAGGAATAGCAGTAGTAGTAGTATTATTGTAGGCTAAGTGGGGGCTTCAAGATGGTGAAGGACTGTATTGTAGGGTTACAGTTTTTTAGATTGGAAGTAGTGGTAGTGCTAAGTATTAGTATTATCATTAAGATAATGTAAGAAATAGGATCAGACAGGCTCACATAAGGTAGAAGAGGGGGAGGACGGGTTCAAGATGGACAACAACTCTCAAGATGGACAACAACTCTCAAGACAGACTAGCCCACCCTGTTCACGTCCTGGCCCTGTTCAAGGTAAAATCGATTTTATTCATTTTTTATTGATTAACCCGATTTCAAGGCTTGCAATGTCTATTTTTTATTCTTTTGTTCCCTCCAGTTGCCTTAAACCCAGTACACAAGCACAAACAACTCACTTGTATGGCAGGGTAAGAGTTGGGGTCAGACAGGTTCATAGATTAGGTGAAGGGGGGGCTTCAAGATGGACGGGATCTACAAGATGAGGCCTGTATGGTAGGAATAGTTGCAGTTGTAGGACTAGTAGTAGTATTAGTAGTCGTATTATTGTAGGCTAAGTGGGGGCTTCAAGATGGTGGAGGACTGTATTGTAGGGTTACAGTTTTTTAGATTGGATTTTAGATTTTTAGATTTTAGATTGGAGTATTATATTTGTATTAAGATTAGGTAAGAAATAGGGTCAGACAGGCTCACATATAAGGTTGATGGGGGGGTTCAAGATGGACTAGTCCAGCCTGTTCGTCAACTGGTCCTGTTCAAGGTAAAATGCAATTCAATTCAATTCAATTCAATTTATTTTGTAGCGCCCAAAATCGCAACAACAGCAGCCTCTAAGGGCGTTCCAAGATATGGATGAGTAAAACATACACACAGACATATCAAAACAGGAATAAACAACATTCATGTAAAGCAGCAAATGAAACATTGTCCAGTCATCCCCTGTCCTTAGACCCTCCTTCTCAGCAAGGAAAAACTCCAAAAAACCCAGGGTCCTGGGAAAAAGAAGAAACCTCGAGGAGAACTACAGTGAAGGAGGGATCCACTCCCATGGACGGACAGGCTATAGATGTCCAGGCCCGTGGGCCAGTTCAGTATGACCACAGCTACCCAGGTGGGGAAGGAGCCGGGCGAGGAGGAGGAGAAGAGGGCGAGGAGGAGGAGCCGGGCGAGGAGGAGGAGCCAGGCGAGGAGGAGGAGCCAGGCGAAGAGGAGGAGCGAGGTCCAGCTGCCATCAGGCGTCTGAAAGAGTTCCACTCCACAGGGGAGTGGGACAGGGGACAACATGTGAATAGCAATGAACAAACTACAGATGAGAACATAGTGAGTGATGCTGATGAGAAAAAGGAGGAAACAGAGGACAGTGCTCAGGTTGCCACACTTCCCCAGCTTGTTATCTCCTGCGGCAGCTTATCTTAGTGACATCAACTAAGTAACCTGGTCATAAGCTATTCCGAAGAGGAAGGTTTTAAGCCTGGTCTTAAATAAAGAGACTGTGGGTGCCTGTTTAACATCAACAGGAGTTGATTCCATAACACAGGAGCTTGGTAACTGAAGGCTCCCCCCCACTGTACTTTTAGACACTCTAGGAACCACTAATAGTCCTGCATTCTGAGAGCGAAGTGCTCTATTTGGCTGATAGGGGACAATGGCATCCTGAAGATATGATGGGGCCATATTGTTTAAGGCTTTGTATGTCAGGAGGAGAACTTTGAATCTAATTCTAAACTCGACAGGAAGCCAGTGAAGTGATTTTAACACAGGACTGATGTGATCACGCCTTTTAGTTCCTGTTAGGACTCTGGCCGCTGCATTTTGGACCAACTGGAAGCTTCTTAAAGTACCTTTAGTGCAGACGGTGAGCAGAGAATTACAGTAATCTAGTCTGGATGTAACAAATGCATGGATAAGTTTTTCAGCATCATTTTTAGGCAAAATTTTTCTGATTTTAGTTATGTTTCGCAGGTGAAAATATGCAGTTTTACAGGCTTGGTTTATATGAGCTGTGAATGAGAGATTTTGGTCAAATACGACTCCAAGGTTTTTACAGTAGAGCTAGAGGCTATACTCACATTGTCAAGTGAGATTATCTGGTCTGACAGAGAATCTCTCTGACCTTTAGGACCGACAACAATGACCTCTGTTTTTTCAGGGTTTAAAAGGAGGTAATTCAGGGTCATCCAGGTTTTGATGTCCTTCACACAGGCACTGAGCTTATCGATTTGATCGGTCTGATTAGGTTTCATTGATAAGTACAGCTGAGTGTCATCAGCATAGCAGTGGAAATTAATGCCATGTTTTCTGATAATGTTACCTAATGGCAACATATACAGAGTAAACAGGATTGGACCAAGCACAGATCCTTGTGGAACACCACAAGCTACTTTAGAGCAGGGAGAGGTGCACTGGTTTACACTAACAAACTGGTACCTATCTGATAGATAGGATTTAAACCATTTGAGGGCGGTCCCTCTGACACCTATGTCACATTCTAACCTCTGCAGTAGAATGTTGTGATCAATGGTGTCAAACGCTGCACTGAGGTCCAGTAGGACCAGGACTGAAGCCAGCCCGTTATCAGCAGCTAGTAGCAAATCATTTGTCACTTTAAGCAGAGCAGTTTCTGTGCTGTGGTGAGCTCTGAAACCAGACTGAAATTTTTCATATAAATTATTGCCCTGCAGATGGTGACAAAGCTGTTTCACCACAACTCGTTCCAGAATCTTTGAGAGAAATGGAAGATTCGAGATAGGTCTGTAGTTGGCTAGTTCATCAGGATTTAAGCTAGGTTTTTTCAAAAGCGGTTTAATTACAGCATATTTAAAGGACTGAGGAACAAAGCCATTTTCTAATGACATATTTATTATGTTATGGATGGAACCTATTATTAAGTGGAGAGCTTCTTTGAGGAGTTTGACTGGAATAGGGTCGAGCAAACAAGTTGATGGTTTGGACGACATGATGACTGAGGTAATCTCCGCCTCATCGACAGGAGTAAATTTGTCTAATTCTATTAGAGGATTTATGTGGGATATTGGTGTTACAAACTGGATTTGCTGAATTTGCTCGGGGCTGATTTTTGGAGTGGCTTCGTTGATCTTGTCTCTAATGGTTATAATTTTGTAATCGAAGAATTCAAGAAAGTCATCACAACTGAACTTCGAAGGGAGAAGAGACTCAGGGGCAGTATGCGAGTTTGTCAGCCTGGCTACAGTGCTGAACAGAAATCTGGGGTTGCTTTTGTTTACTTCTATTAGGTTTGAATAGTATCTGGTTTGTGCTTTTCGCAGAGCGGCCTTATAAGAGAGCAGGCAGAGCTTCCATGCCTTCAGAGACTGCTCGGAGCGAGAGCGGCGCCAGAGCTTCTCTGTGCGTCTCACGTGTTGTTTGAGTGATCGCAGTTCTGGAGTAAACCAAGGAGCCGGAGGTCTTGGTTTAATGCTTTTCTGTTTTAGCGGAGCTGCAACATCGAGAGCAGATTTTAAGGTGAGCATTGTCCTATCCACAAACTGATCCATGATAATTGGATTAAAGTTGTTCTCAATGTCACATGGCATATCATTTAATACTGGCTCGATTATTTCTTTGAACTCGGCTACCGATTTTTCTGATATTGTTCTTTTCATTATAGTTTTCTCCTGCTGAGCTGGATAGTCTTTTAGTACGAATTGAAAGGTTATTAAAAATGGTCAGAGAGTATAGGGTTTTGAGGAATTACAAGTAAATCACTAATCTCAATACCATAAGTTAGGACGAGATCGAGAGTGTGATTGTGACAGTGAGTCGGCTTGTTCACACTCTGGGTAAAACCGATCCCATCCAGGAGAGCACCAAAAGCACTGCTGAGGCACTCACTGCTGTTATCAACATGAATGTTGAAATCTCCAACTATAACAATCCTTTCCCATTCCAGAACTAAACTTGAAATAAAGTCAGAAAACTCTGTCAGAAACTCGGCATAAGGACCAGGAGGTCGGTAGATTGTTATAAATATAACAGCTTTTGGTTTTTCCAGTTGGTGCACGTAATCGATAGTGCGAGGCTTTCAAAGGAGCGGAATGTATAATTAGATTTGAGGCTGAGAATTAGGCTGGAGTGAGAAATGACGGCCACACCGCCACCTCGACCAGTGCTCCTGGCACTTTGAAAGTTCACGTGACTTGGAGGTGTAGATTCGTTTAGTCTAACATAATCATTTTCCTGAAGCCATGTTTCAGTTAAAGCTAGAAGATCAATATTAAAGTCGCCAATTAATTCATTTATTAAAAGAGATTTAGAAGAGAGGGACCTGATGTTTAGCAGTCCACATTTTACACACTTATCATTTTGTTTATTTGCGACACATGTATTTATTTTTATTAAGTTATGAGATCTGACGCCTTTCCTATCAGAGTTCAGTTGACTTTTATTTGTGCTTTTACATGCTTAAATTGTTTGTTTGCAACACAATTATTTATTTTTATTAAGTTATGAAACCTGACGCCTTTCCTATCAGACTTTAGTTGAGTTTTATTTGTGCTTTTTATACATTTATTTTGTTTATTTGCGATGCATGTATTTATTTCTATTGAGTTAGGAGATCTGATATCTTTCCTATCAGAGTTTAGGTATGTTTTGTTTGTGCTTTTGTGCGTGGGACATACACAACCTCAGCCAGTCTGGGAGAATTGTTCATGCAGGGTGGCTCAGAGGAGGCCCCTGTACGTGGCGCACACACAGTCTCAGCCTGTTTGGAGCTGTTCTCGCTAACAGAGCAGTGCCTCACTAGTCTACTCTGCTCCCTAGCGTCACTGACACTCCCTGAGCTAGTCTGTGTGCTAGTCTTACCTGATGGTCATCTAAGACTAACCATAATATTCTGCACTAGGAGGGAGGACCCAGCCGCGGTGGGATGAATGCCGTCACTACGTATAAGCCTGGGCTTCCCCTCAAATGCCCTCCAGTTATCTATGAAGACGACACCATTCTGCGGGCACCAATTGGACAACCACTGGTTGACAGCTGAAAAGCGGCTGAACATTTCACAATTGGCATAATTTGGAAGGGGGCCAGAGAAGTACACGGACTCCGACATCGACTTAGCCAAATCACAAACTGCCGCTATCTGCAACTTCACCACCTCTGACTGACCGCGCCGAGTATCGTTACCCCCCGCGTGTATAACGATCCGGCGGTACCTGTTCTTACTTCTCTTTAAAAGCCTAAGATTCCCCTCGATGTCACCCAGTCTGGCTCCAGGGTAACACCGTGTGGAAGCTGCAGGCAGTTCCACGTCCCTGACTATAGAGCTCCCTATCACTAGAGTGTCCCGCGTCCAGCTCAGGGAGAACCTGTTCCGGACGGGGAGCGCCCTGCTCTCAGCCCTGTGTCCCTGGTCTCCTGGAGTCCTGCACTCAGCTATGTGTCCCTGATCTGCAGTCCTGGTCTTAGCCCTGCGCCTGCGTCTAACTGTCACAAAACTGTCCTGGTCTGGTCCCGGCTGCACGGGATGCGCCGGGGGGCTACTCTCGCTAGCTACGCTCAAGCTAATGCGGTCCGCGGTCCCTGCTACTGCTTGACTATAACTCGGCTTCAGCGCCTCCAAAGAGCGGATCCGCGTTTCTAACTCTGTAACCCTGGCCTCGAGGACTGCCACTACGCTGCACTTAGCGCAACTATCCCTGTCACTATCAAATAAGCCAGGGTTCTCACTCCACATGTTGCAACTAGAGCAGGAAAGGGGGGCGAGAGTTTTAGCCATGATGCTAGGCTAGGCTAGATCAGGCTGAAACTACAAGCTGAAACTACAGAGAGAGAGAGGCTTAGACCACGAATTACGGAGCACTAGGTGCTGAATAAACTTCGATGGTTTGACGAAGTACTCAGGCACTAGTTTAGATGGATTCGTGGATTAACAGATTCAGTAGAGAGATGCTAGTAAGAGTGCTCGCAAAACAGCTCGCAAACAGAATTCGCAAACAGAATTCACTCACCCGGAAGTGACGTCACCGGATGAATTCTTTTATTAATCCTATTTCAAGGCTGTCGGTGTCTAATTTTTCTTTTTCTTTTTTGTTTCCTCCAGTTGCTTAAACCCAGTACACAAGCACAACCACAACTCACTTGTATGGCAGGGTAAGAGTTGGGGTCAGACAGGTTCATAGATTAGGTGAAGGGGGGGCTTCAAGATGGACGGGATCTACAAGATGAGGCCTGTATGGTAGGAATAGTTGCAGTAGTAGGACTAACAATAGTAGTAGTATTAGTAGTCATATTATTGTAGGCTAAGGGGGGGGGGGGCTTCAAGATGGTGGAGGACTGTATTGTAGGGTTACAGTTTTTTAGATTGGATTTTAGATTTTTAGATTTTAGATTGGAGTATTATATTTGTATTAAGATAAGGTAAGAAATAGGATCAGACAGGCTCACATAAGGTAGAAGAGGGGGAGGAGGGGTTCAAGATGGACAACAACTCTCAAGATGGACAACAACTCTCAAGACAGACTAGCCCACCCTGTTCACGTCCTGGCCCTGTTCAAGGTAAAATCGATTTTATTCATTTTTTATTGATTAACCCCATTTCAAGGCTTGCAATGTCTATTTTTTATTCTTTTGTTCCCTCCAGTTGCTTAAACCCAGTACACAAGCACAAACAACTCGCTTGTATGGCAGGGTAAGAGTTGGGGTCAGACAGGTTCATAGATTAGGTGAAGGGGGGGCTTCAAGATGGACGGGATCTACAAGATGAGGCCTGTATGGTAGGAATAGTTGTAGTCGTAGGACTAGCAGTAGTATTATTGTAGGCTAAGGGGGGGCTTCAAGATGGTGGAGGACTGTATTGTAGGGTTACAGTTTTTTAGATTAGAAGTTGTGGTAGTGCTAAGTATTATATTAGTATTAAGATAAGGTAAGAAATAGGGTCAGACAGGCTCACATATAAGGTTGAAGGGGGTGTTCAAGATGGACTATCCCAGCCTGTTCGTCACCTGGTCCTGTTCAAGGTGAAATGCGATTCTTTTATTGATTCATCCTGTTTCAAGGCTTTCACTGTCTAATTGTTTTATTTTTGTTTCCTCCAGTTGCTTAAACCCAGTACACAAGCACAAACAACTCACTTGTATGGCAGGGTAAGAGTTGGGGTCAGACAGGTTCATAGATTAGGTGAAGGGGGGGCTTCAAGATGGACGGGATCTACAAGATGAGGCCTGTATGGTAGGAATAGTTGCAGTAGTAGGACTAGTAGTAGTATTAGTAGTCGTATTATTGTAGGCTAAGTGGGGGCTTCAAGATGGTGGAGGACTGTATTGTAGGGTTACAGTTTTTTAGATTGGAAGTAGTGGTAGTGTTAAGTATTAGTATTATCATTAAGATAATGTAAGAAATAGGATCAGACAGGCTCACATAAGGTAGAAGAAGGGGAGGAGGGGTTCAAGATGGACAACAACTCTCAAGACGGACTAGCCCACCCTGTTCATGTCCTGGGCCTGTTGAAGGTAAAATGCATTTTTTTTAATTGATTAACTGTATTTCAAGGCTTTCAATGTCTGATTTTAATTTTTTGTTTCCTCCAGTTGCCTTAAACCCAGTACACAAGCACAAACAACTCACTTGTATGGCAGGGTAAGAGTTGGGGTCAGACAGGTTCATAGATTAGGTGAAGGGGGGGCTTCAAGATGGACGGGATCTACAAGATGAGGCCTGTATGGTAGGAATAATTGCAGTAGTAGGACTAGCAATAGCAGTAGTATTAGTAGTCGTATTATTATAGGCTAAGTGGGGGCTTCAAGATGGTGGAGGACTGTATTGTAGGGTTACAGTTTTTTAGATTGGATTTTAGATTTTTAGATTTTAGATTGGAGTATTATATTCATATTAAGATAAGGTAAGAAATAGGGTCAGACAGGCTCACATATAAGGTTGATGGGGGGGTTCAAGATGGACTAGTCCAGCCTGTTCGTCACTTGGTCCTGTTCAAGATAAAATGCAATTCTTTTATTAATCCTATTTCAAGGCTGTCTGTGTCTAATTTATCTTTTTCTTTTTTGTTTCCTCCAGTTTCCTTAAACCCAGTACACAAGCACAACCACAACTCACTTGTATGGCAGGGTAAGAGTTGGGGTCAGACAGGTTCATAGATTAGGTGAAGGGGGGGCTTCAAGATGGACGGGATCTACAAGATGAGGCCTGTATGGTAGGAATAGTTGCAGTAGTAGGAATAGCAGTAGTATTAGTAGTCGTATTATTGTAGGCTAAGGAGGGGCTTCAAGATGGTGAAGGACTGTATTGTAGGGTTACAGTTTTTTAGATTGGAAGTAGTGGTAGTGTTAAGTATTAGTATTATCATTAAGATAATGTAAGAAATAGGATCAGACAGGCTCACATAAGGTAGAAGAGGGGGAGGAGGGGTTCAAGATGGACAACAACTCTCAAGATGGACAACAACTCTCAAGACAGACTAGCCCACCCTGTTCATGTCCTGGGCCTGTTGAAGGTAAAATGCATTTTTTTTAATTGATTAACCGTATTTCAAGGCTTTCAGTGTCTAATTTTTCTTTTTTGTTTCCTCCAGTTTCCTTAAACCCAGTACACAAGCACAAACAACTCACTTGTATGGCAGGGTAAGAGTTGGGGTCAGACAGGTTCATAGATTAGGTGAAGGGGGGGCTTCAAGATGGACGGGATCTACAAGATGAGGCCTGTATGGTAGGAATAATTGCAGTAGTAGGACTAGTAGTAGTATTAGTAGTCGTATTATTGTAGACTAAGTGGGGGCTTCAAGATGGTGGAGGACTGTATTGTAGGGTTACAGTTTTTTAGATTGGATTTTAGATTTTTAGATTTTAGATTGGAGTATTATATTCATATTAAGATAAGGTAAGAAATAGGGTCAGGCAGGCTCACATATAAGGTTGATGGGGGGGTACAAGATGGACTAGTCCAGCCTGTTCGTCACCTGGTCCTGTTCAAGGTAAAATGCAATTCTTTTATTAATCCTATTTCAAGGCTGTCAGTGTCTAATTTTTCTTTTTCTTTTTTGTTTCCTCCAGTTTCCTTAAACCCAGTACACAAGCACAACCACAACTCACTTGTATGGCAGGGTAAGAGTTGGGGTCAGACAGGTTCATAGATTAGGTGAAGGGGGCTTCAAGATGGACGGGATCTAAAAGATGAGGCCTGTATGGTAGGAATAGTTGCAGTCGTAGGACTAGCAGTAGTATTAGTAGTCGTATTATTGTAGGCTAAGGAGGGGCTTCAAGATGGTGAAGGACTGTATTGTAGGGTTACAGTTTTTTAGATTGGAAGCAGTGGTAGTGTTAAGTATTAGTATTATCATTAAGATAATGTAAGAAATAGGATCAGACAGGCTCACATAAGGTAGAAGAGGGGGAGGAGGGGTTCAAGATGGACAACAACTCTCAAGATGGACAACAACTCTCAAGACAGACTAGCCCACCCTGTTCATGTCCTGGCACTGTTCAAGGTAAAATCGATTTTATTCATTTTTTATTGATTCACCCGATTTCAAGGCTTGCAATGTCTATTTTTTATTCTTTTGTTCCCTCCAGTTGCCTTAAACCCAGTACACAAGCACAAACAACTCACTTGTATGGCAGGGTAAGAGTTGGGGTCAGACAGGTTCATAGATTAGGTGAAGGGGGGGCTTCAAGATGGACGGGATCTACAAGATGAGGCCTGTTTGGTAGGAATTGTTGCAGTCGGAGGACTAGCAGTAGTATTATTGTAAGCTAAGGGGGGCTTCAAGATGGACGAGGACTGTATTGTAGGGTTACAGTTTTTTAGCTTAGAAGTTGTGGTAGTGCTAAGTATTATATTAGTATTAAGATAATGTAAGAAATAGGGTCAGACAGGCTCACATAAGGTAGAAGGGGAGGAGGGGTTCAAGGTGGTCCTGCCCACCCTGTTCAAGGTAAAATGCAATTCTTTTATTGATTCATCCTGTTTCAAGGCTTTCACTGTCTAATTGTTTTATTTTTGTTCCCTCCAGTTTCCTTAAACCCAGTACACAAGCACAAACAACTCACTTGTATGGCAGGGTAAGAGTTGGGGTCAGACAGGTTCATAGATTAGGTGAAGGGGGGGCTTCAAGATGGACGGGATCTACAAGATGAGGCCTGTATGGTATGAATAGTTGCAGTAGTAGGACTAGTAGTAGTATTAGTAGTCGTATTATTGTCGGCTAAGTGGGGGCTTCAAGATGGTGGAGGACTGTATTGTAGGGTTACAGTTTTTTAGATTGGAAGTAGTGGTAGTGTTAAGTATTAGTATTATCATTAAGATAATGTAAGAAATAGGGTCAGACAGGCTCACATAAGGTAGAAGAGGGGGAGGAGGGGTTCAAGATGGACAACAACTCTCAAGACTGACTAGCCCACCCTGTTCATGTCCTGGGCCTGTTGAAGGTAAAATGCATTTTTTTTTATTGATTAACCGTATTTCAAGACTTTCAATGTCTGATTTTAATTTTTTGTTTCCTCCAGTTTCCTTAAACCCAGTACACAAGCACAAACAACTCACTTGTATGGCAGGGTAAGAGTTGGGGTCAGACAGGTTCATAGATTAGGTGAAGAGGGGGCTTCAAGATGGACGGGATCTACAAGATGAGGCCTGTATGGTAGGAATAGTTGCAGTAGTAGGACTAGCAATAGCAGTAGTATTAGTAGTCGTATTATTGTAGGCTAAGTGGGGGCTTCAAGATGGTGGAGGACTGTATTGTAGGGTTACAGTTTTTTAGATTGGATTTTAGATTTTTAGATTTTAGATTGGAGTATTATATTCATATTAAGATAAGGTAAGAAATAGGGTCAGACAGGCTCGCATATAAGGTTGATGGGGGGGTTCAAGATGGACTAGTCCAGCCTGTTCGTCACCTGGTCCTGTTCAAGGTAAAATGCAATTCTTTTATTAATCCTATTTCAAGGCTGTCAGTGTCTAATTTTTCTTTTTCTTTTTTGTTTCCTCCAGTTGCTTAAACCCAGTACACAAGCACAACCACAACTCACTTGTATGGTAGGGTAAGAGTTGGGGTCAGACAGGTTCATAGATTAGGTGAAGGGGGGGCTTCAAGATGGACGGGATCTACAAGATGAGGCCTGTATGGTAGGAATAGTTGCAGTAGTAGGACTAGTAGTAGTATTAGTAGTCGTATTATTGTAGGCTAAGGAGGGGATTCAAGATGGTGGAGGACTGTATTGTAGGGTTACAGTTTTTTAGATTGGAAGTAGTAGTAGTGTTAAGTATTAGTATTATCATTAAGATAATGTAAGAAATGGGGTCAAACAGGCTCACATAAGGTAGAAGAGGGGGAGGAGGGGTTCAAGATGGACAACAACTCTCAAGATGGAGAACAACTCAAGATGGAGAACAACTCTTGAAGAGTTATAACTTTGTTTCATTGTGCCATATATGCTGTTGCAATATTGAAATTATGGAGTTGTTTGTAACAAATGTCTTATGGCTTATGAAGTGAATCCTTTGTCTTTTTGCACACATATTCTGTCCTCACGCTGTCTCTTAAAAGCAGACAGCATACACACATATGGCTGACCTTCGTCCACCTGGCGAAGTTATGTGCTCCCTTACAGATAAGACTGATGGGAAACGTACTCCCCGA
The DNA here is from genome assembly GCA_034769755.1 of Odontamblyopus lacepedii. Lineage (NCBI taxonomy): Eukaryota > Metazoa > Chordata > Actinopteri > Gobiiformes > Gobiidae > Odontamblyopus > Odontamblyopus lacepedii. The sequence goes on from CM068363.1 coordinate 4,343,340, forward strand.
AACTGGATGTCGATAAGAGAGCTTCAAAGCAGAAGTTATTAAATGGAAATATACTGAGATTGAAGGACGGAGGCGGACCAGGAGGCGTTTACAATATTTGCATATTCATGATGAAATGTTTTAAATAGTTGGGTTCGAGTTATGTTCGTGGTTGCTCGGTTTGCTCTGCGGGGAATCCACGCTTAGATTGTTTCCCAGGGAATCTCGCAACCCAGCATGCTGTAATATTGTGAGGTGAATAAATTGGCTTGAATTGAACTTCACGAATCCTGGTCTTCAATCTGGTATGTGCTAAAATGCGTCTAGGGAGATCTTGTTACGACGTCGAGTAATTGGAGTCCCCTATTTCAGTTTTGAACAGCGACACCTTCTGATTGTATTTGTTTGAGTTTAAGATTGGAGAAAGAAGACAAGATTTCTTCAAATGGTGACCCCGGCCGTGCTGAAGGGGGAAGTCGAGTCGTAACAACGGAACGTTGAGTCTAGGGGGCGTCCGGACTCCGTTCCCAACCCGTTCGAGAAAACATACCAGTGTTCTTTCCACGCCGCTTTGCAGTCTCTCCCTGACGGGCCCGTAAAACAACTAAAAGGTAAGGAACATTGCCTGTTTCTCTATATTGAGACGAATTATGTTCCATTGGACAGATTAAATTAAAAGGGAGACATTGCATTGTGGTTGTTATCTGAAAATTGATGTGTGGATTGAACGGTTAGACCGACGTCAAAAGTTCTCCCAATGTCTGAAGACTAGTTACCTTAAGTACATTTAATGACTGTGTCATAGTAACCAAATTTTAGAAATCCAGGATTCATATGGTTGAAAGAGGTGGTTAGAGTCCCCTCACTGGTGGTTAGAGTCCACCGGTTAATATAAAGAGAAAAAGAGGTGGTTAGAGTCCCCTCGCTGGTGGTTATAGTCCACCGGTTAAGAGGCTATGAGTGTAATGAGCCTGTGAAAAATACGAACACTTGGGTTAGAGGCCCCGTCGATCTCTGGAACTCATTAATGTGATCCATGGCGACGAAATAATTGCGATTAGCGCGGTAGGGAATTAAAACAGAGTTGGGAGAACCCATTTTACTGTATTTTGTTACAAATTGTGCGTTTTTGTACGACTAAAAGACAGTTGAGAGTTAAGTGCGTAGTTGGTTTGTGGAAGTGACAAAATGGCGGCTCCAGCTAAAGCCACGCCAACAAAATGGTGGCAAGGCATGCTTGCCAGCACAATGGACAAAAAAGAAAGGACACGATTGGAGAAATCAAAGCAGGAATTTGTAAAAGTAATGGCAGAAAGAGGCATAGGCACAGAACAGTTGGTTCCGCTTCAAGGAATTGTACAGGCCTGTGTCCTCTTCGAGTTAAATTCCGTAAAATAAGGGACGGCGGAGTCCCCTTGAGTTAAATTCTGTGAATGAGTGTGAATGAGTGTGAGTGCAAGTTAATAACCACTAGGTTATTAATTTCATACCAAAAGATTGGGATTGTAAATAGTGAGTTTTTGTGGATGTAAAGACAAGATTTCTCCACCTTAACGGGTAGAAGTGAGAAATACCATAAAATAGATTAATCACTATCCCAATCAATCCTTAAAATCAGTCTTAGAGACCTCCCTACGAGTGACAGACTGATCCAAATTGTGACAAAATGGGAAACCTAATAACAACCAGTAAACCTAGAGATAGATTGAAATGTAAGGATTATAAAATAATGGAGGAGAAAAATGCAGGATATAATAAATACCTAGACTTATGGGTAGAAAAATATAATTTTAAAGGCAACCTGAGTGTAGTGACCTTGAAGGCATTACGTGACCAGATAAGGGAAAAGACAAAAAATAATGAGAAGAAAATGCGTAAGTAGGGCATAACAGAGTTAGGATGTTGGTTGGAGACGGCAAAGCTGAGAGAGGAGCGACAAAAGGAAACAGGAAAGTAGAGAGGACAGAAGTAAAAGAGAGGAAGTGTTTTTTTCATAGAAAGGAAGACACGGATTTAAGGGCAAACTTAATACTAGGGACCTCGTCGAGTTCAGAGGTCAGATAAAAGAAAAGGCAAAGAGTGATCCAGAAAGATGGAAAAATATGGCATGAAAGAGACAGAGTTTTGGTTAAGAGTAGATGGAGAAAGAGAGGAAGGTCAGAAAAAGGCAAAGGAGAACAGAATCCGAGTCAGCATTTTGGAGACATCATAACCAGACCACAACCAAATTGGGTTTTCGGCCTGACGTCAGCCAGAAACTTAATTTGGCGTATGGTGTGAAAGTTCTGTGTTGTATGATTTGACGAGAAGTATTTGAAGCAGCAGAGTTACAAAGTTACTTCTTGTTGAAGTAGAATAGTCAACTTCGTCATTAAGGAATCTAGGTGACCGAGACTCTGGGACCTAAAACACTCTAATTCCTGGGAGATACACCCTCGTATGTAACCGCAACTTTAGTTGTAGAAGCTTGTTGCATAAGGAATTACTGTGATCCTTGAGATATTTCCTTTGAGTCCTGTCACAACTTGTAGTTTTGTCTTGTCACAACTTGTAGTTTTGTCTTGTCACAATTTGTAGTTTGTTAAAAGTTGTTTTGTGTGTACAAATTAGTGGAGGGCCGTGAAACGGAGTAGTGCGCGTTCCCGTGTTCCTCCTCCCATCTCAAATTTCCTCTCTCCTAAGCCCGTGCATGTGAGAAATCCCTCAGCCCCTCCCTCCTCTCATCCCTCTCTGTGTTTCTGAAGGTCGTCCTGTGCAGTTAGGCGTATGGATAGGTACTTTTTATGTCGACAAGGATAATTTTAAGAATATAGCAATATAGCAATAACAATTCGCCTTGTCTAGTCCTATGTTTACTTATTTTATAATTTTTTAGGGAACTTGCTTTTATTGCAGTGATAGTAGCAGCCATTGTTGTGCATGTATTCCCCATGCCTCAATGTGATATGCAAAGTGCTTCAGTGTGTTCTGTACTACATGTTGTCTGTGTCAGCGCCATTTTATGTAGGAATAATTTTTATACACCAAGTAAAGATGTTCAAAGCCAACATTAGATTTGTTAAAAGTACAGATCCCAAAGTAAAGTAGTGAACCTGAGGTTTATAATAGAACAATATTTCATAAGTGGTTAGTGGGTGGAAGCTAAGGATGTAAACTTTGTTCTTAAAGTTGGTTCATTAATTGGAAAACTTGGTGAAAGGAGAGAGAGTAAGTACTTTTGTTGGTTGCTGGTTTGAGTCTAGGACACAGTGTGTTTTTATACTAGGTTATACTATACTTATACACCTATATTCCCAGCAGTAAAACAGAGAGCACCAGATGTGCCAAATCCACATACATTGTTGAATACTCTAAATTCTAATGCTCGATATTTTGGTGTTATCGACCTCAGTAATGCGTTTTTCAGCGTTCCAATTCATCCAGAGTCGCGTGGATGGTTCGGCTTTACATTTCGCGGTGTAAAGTACACATTCACCAGACTGCCACAAGAGTACGCTGAAAGCCCGACAATTTTTACACAAGCAATTACGAGATGTCTATCAAGTTTCACACCCAAACATGGTAGCCAAATTCTAGTCTATGTAGATGACATCCTCCTGGCTAACGAAGATCAAAATAAGTGTAAAAAAGACACCATACAATTGCTCAAATTCCTAGGTGAGTCCTAACCCCGCTCCACCTACACTCCCCGCGTACAAAGAAGGCCAATCTGCTACTGAATATATAGACCTGTGTACAGAGGCTTACATTAAAAACATGCAGGTGCACCCGTTCAGAGAGCCCGCCACTAGTACCCTATTCTTACAGTCCATCCTGCCCCAGCTTCCCAAACCTGTCAGGGCTCTGATGGAGAGGACACCTGGTATCATGGCGGACCATGGCATGGTTCAGACGCACTTGAGGCACCATCTTGAGATTTACAACAGAAAATCTGCAGATGCACACAAAACACACCAGGATATGACACTGGAGCTTCAAAGACTCCAATTGGGCGAAGCCCGCAAAAAAGCCACAAAGGCGAAACAAGAGGGTAAGTCAAAAGGGGACAAAGCAGGAACCACCTCCCCCGGACAATACCTGGGTCAAACAGATCCTACTTTAGATACAGGTACACCACCACCCATTCACATGATCAGTGCTCCCACCTCACCAGCAAGCATTTATTATGCGACACCTCCCCAAAATTCTAGGGTAATGGAAGGACATTCACACAACCAAGGGGATGGAATTTTAGAGGTCGTATGATTCCGCGGGAGAGGACGGGGTTGGTAGTCGAACCAGGGTGGACTGTTCTATCAGTCCCAGACAGCTTGTTACATTTGCCATCAAGAGGGACATTGGGCACGAGACTGCCCACATAACACTGGGATGGGTGCCTATGAGCAATATCCACAACAACGCGGTGGTTTCCAGGGGCCACCTGGCCCTCCTCGAGGTAGAGGGGCCGCAGGTCCCACTCCATGGTATCGCGGGGGCTCTGCCTCTGGAGGACAGTACTATGGAGGCTCGGATGAGCAATACCATCACGACCTGTGACTAAAGCTACAATGGAATGCTCACCAGATGGACTTCGGGTCGTTTGGCCCAATGGACAATCGGTTTCGTGTTATCACGGACAATCATCTGGGTGTTGGCTGGCATCTGATTCTGCACCCAAGGAACCCTACGCAGATATTTTCTGGGACTTTGGAACCTGCTAAGACAATGGATGAGGGCATACTGTCACATATGCTTCTCTGGAAACCTTGGTTCTGCTCGCTACACCCCTACACTCCCCAGCGACCCCTACCATGTTACCTTGCACTATGATCGCACCTATGATCCAATCTATGACATGTTGTTTTGACCCATACCGTGGCACTGAACACACTATACACACAGACTCAATTTTTATTCATAAGAAGGGTGGTGGCCTCTGTGATTCTCCCGAACCTTTGAATGATTTGTTTAGGTCAGCGACGGTTAGCGTCCACATCTTTCTCTCTTCCTAGGCCCTGGATACGAAGCCAGGGAGCTAGGACCGTTGACTAATCACCTTCAACAATTAGACGACTGGGAGATTACACCCATTCCCAATGTTTTCTATAGCCAATCCGAAGATGCTTACCGCATTGCTGTACCAAATGTTCCTGATCAAGATCTGCTCGAACATACCCAAATTAGTAGGGACCATGGTCGGGAATTAACCGACCATGAAGATACGGAAAGCTTGTTACAAACGCTTTCATTTCTCTTTGGTCCTTCGGTGCCTCTGATATTGGTGAGTGCCTTTCTGTCCCGCCAGTGATGCTTGAGGTGGGCCCAGATGCCCAGCCAGTTTGGATCCCACAACGACAGGGAGTAGAGGAAGCTCTAGACGCACTTTGGGAGGCGGGGGTTTTGGAACTCTCAAATTCTGATTGGAACACACCATTCAACCCGGTACCCAAACCTAATGGTTCGTATCGCATGGCACATGATCTGAGGAAAATCAATGAAATAACAATCACTCCACTTTTGCCAGTTCCTGACCCACATAAATGTCTTACCACACTTACACCAGACATGAAATTCTTTACAGTAATCGATCTTTGCTTGGTCACTCATTGGATACCTACTTATGGCGTCCCTACTCAAATTCAATCTGATTCTGGTCCACATTTCACTGGTTCACATGTGGCCATTGTTTGTAAAATGCTTCGCATCAATCACACATTCGTTTCAGTTTATCATCCACAGTCTAATGGTCTTGTCGAGCGTATGAATCGCACACTGAAGTCGATACTTTCTAAATCAGGGGTGTCAAACTCATTTTGGTCCGGGGGCCGTATGCAACCTACATTGATCCCAAAAGGGCCGGATCAGAGAACTCAGTTCTCTCTTCAAGTTATTGTATTTTTCTCCGTGTCTCATAGTGGTGTTTAAGATTATATTCCTCGAGCAACGCCCCTTGTTCCAAACACACTGAGCACAGATTTCCCATTCACCTCTGTCGACAAATAAGAATTAGACTATTTTTCTTGGGAAATCCTGAACTCAGCATCTGCTTTTCTCATTTTTTGACATTTTGCTGATGAGGGTCACGGTCGACAGTCAAAACGATCGTCCTTTAAGAGCGTTTGGAAAGAGGAAAGTCTTCATTTGTGCTGCTCTGGTGGGAGTCGCAACGCACAGAAACGCCGGAGACGCTGCTATGCTAAACGGTGCAGAAAATTAACAGAAAAATCTGAAAATTTTAAGTATTTTAAGAGAAAGATCAGCCGAGGGCCAGATTAAAGGTCTTGGAGGGCCGGATCTGGCCCCCCGGCCGCATGTTTGACACATGTGCTCTAAATTGTTACATGACTACCCTAAATCTAATTGGCTCGATCTCCTCCCGGTTGCTCAGTTTCATCACAGACACACCATTTCGCAACGCACCGGTTTCTCCCCTTATGAGCTCTTATTTGGCCGTGCCATGCCTGGCACCTTTACTAGCGCAGCTATTGATCCCACCACCTTGGTCAAAACAGTGATGCAGTATAGACCTTATTTCTATGCGCTTAAGGCTACTGTTGAACACCTTGAATTTGTCTTTCTCAAGCGCCCCGTGCGTTCAAAATGGTCTGAACCTCGTTACTCTGGACCTTACAGGGTAACTCAACGATTACCACGCTATCAAAGTTTACGGATCCAAGCACTGGTACCATTGGTCAGCAGTTAAGCCCTACTATGAACCCAAGAGGAGTGGAGAGCTACGCCCCCACTGAAGGGAACAGACTACATCGCCTAAAACATGATATATTGCACTATTTAGGTGAAAAGAGCGGCCTCCCTAAAGTGATTTGGCTTCTTGCACTGATTTTTATACTTCTGGTAGTATTACTTGTTGAGCTAAAAATAAGAATGAAACTCGGATAAATGATGATGTAAATATAAATGATGACCCTTCTGCTTTTCTCTTTGTTAAAGGTCGGCCGGAAAGGAGCGGACACAAGATCCACGATTGGTATTTGGGGTGGGAAAACAAGACCCCTGACGAAGTTTCATGTTAATATTTGGTACAATTATGCAGCCTTTGTGTAAAGCTAAGCAACAAAACAAACTGCTATGTATGTTCCAGAATTCCATTATCTGCTAGACACCCTACTGTTAGGCCAGTGCCATTTCAGAACGCAAGCTCTTGTTTTCCGGACATTTGCTGTCTGCCCAGTCTAGGGGTTTGTGCCATGGTCGGGACCATTGCTGCAATGCGTATGTCCCAGACAACACAGGAAATGAGGGTAATATCACTAGTGCCATAAAAAATTTGAAACAAATAGTTGCGATCACAGAGGGCGATTTCCGAAATAGCGGAGGTTTGTTTGATTGGCTTGTCTCCGGCTCCTGGCAGGCCGTCCTTCGAAGGGTTTGTATTATAATGTTGCTTGGTTTTTTGTTTGTGTTTGTTGTTTTTGGATGTTGTTTGTCTTGTCTTTCTAAGTTTATTTCCAGATCCATTCAACCGTGTCACTGCAGGAATGTATGTCCAAGGCAATGTGACCATGTATCAGCCTGAGGGTGAAAGGCTTTTGCCCCAAAACGATGTTGATAATGATGATAATGATGATGACGAATCTAAGGACCTGACACAGCGTCTTGCTGACTGTGTTGTGTGATTCTGGTAATGTATGTCTTCACACCATCAGAAGGGGGTGTTTGTTTTTTTCCTTGTAACCATAAAAAGATATAAAGTAGCAAAATCATACTAGAAAAATATTTTATTACTTATGCAGGGGGGTAATCAGCGGTTTAGATGAAGGGTTTATATGAGAACTCGGTTGAGTTCTCAGAAGGGGGTTTGAAGAGTTATAACTTTGTTTCATTGTGCCATATATGCTGTTGCAATATTGAAATTATGGAGTTGTTTGTAACAAATGTCTTATGGCTTATGAAGTGAATCCTTTGTCTTTTTGCACACATATTCTGTCCTCACGCTGTCTCTTAAAAGCAGACAGCATACACACATATGGCTGACCTTCGTCCACCTGGCGAAGTTATGTGCTCCCTTACAGATAAGACTGATGGGAAACGTACTCCCCGAAACTGGATGTCGATAAGAGAGCTTCAAAGCAGAAGTTATTAAATGGAAATATACTGAGATTGAAGGACGGAGGCGGACCAGGAGGCGTTTACAATATTTGCATATTCATGATGAAATGTTTTAAATAGTTGGGTTCGAGTTATGTTCGTGGTTGCTCGGTTTGCTCTGCGGGGAATCCACGCTTAGATTGTTTCCCAGGGAATCTCGCAACCCAGCATGCTGTAATATTGTGAGGTGAATAAATTGGCTTGAATTGAACTTCACGAATCCTGGTCTTCAATCTGGTATGTGCTAAAATGCGTCTAGGGAGATCTTGTTACGACGTCGAGTAATTGGAGTCCCCTATTTCAGTTTTGAACAGCGACACCTTCTGATTGTATTTGTTTGAGTTTAAGATTGGAGAAAGAAGACAAGATTTCTTCACTCTCATGACAGATTAGCCCACCCTGTTCACGTCCTGGCCCTGTTCAAGGTAAAATGGAATTTATTTAGTTTTTATTGATTAACCCGATTTCAAGGCTTGCAATGTCTAATATTCTTTTGTTCCCTCCAGTTTCCTTAAACCCAGTACACAAGCACAAACAACTCACTTGTATGGTAGGGTAAGAGTTGGGGTCAGACAGGTTCATAGATTAGGTGAAGGGGGGGCTTCAAGATGGACGGGATCTACAAGATGAGGCCTGTATGGTAGGAATAGTTGCAGTGGTAGGACTAGCAATAGTATTATTGTAGGCTAAGGGGGGCTTCAAGATGGTGGAGGACTGTATTGTAGGGTTACAATTTTTCAGATTGGATGTAGTGGTAGTGTTAAGTATTAGTATTATCATTAAGATAATGTAAGAAATATGGTTAGACACTCTTGATCTCGTCCCAATTTATGGTATTGAGATTAATGATTTAATTGTAATTCCTCAAAACCCTATACTCTCTGACTATTTTTTAATTACCTTTCAATTCAAACTAAAAGACTATCCAGCTCGGCAGGAGAAAACTATAATGAAAAGAACAATATCAGAAAAGTCGTTAGCCGAGTTCAAAGAAATAATTGAGCCAGTATTAAATGATATGCCATGTGACAATGAGAACAACTTTAATCCAATTATCATGGATCAGTTTGTTGATAGGACAATGCTCACCTTAAAATCTGCTCTCGATGTTGCAGCTCCGCTAAAACAGAAAAGCATTAAACCAAGACCTCCGGCTCCTTGGTTTACTCCAGAACTGCGATCACTCAAACACGTGAGACGCACAGAGAAGCTCTGGCGCCGCTCGTGCTCCGAGCAGTCTCTGAAGGCATGGAAGCTCTGCCTGCTCTCTTATAAGGCCGCTCTGCGAAAAGCGCAAACCAGATACTATTCAAACCTAATAGAAGTAAACAAAAGCAACCCCAGATTTCTGTTCAGCACTGGAGCCAGGCTGACAAACTCGCACACTGCCCCTGAAATCCGAACTGACATGTCTGTCACGTCTACCATCCAGGATGAAGAAAGCCAACCAACTCTGGACAACGCTGACGTCGGAGTACCAGAGGAGCAACACCGACCACCCTCTGCCACTGGGGCTCCAGGAGGAGAGGAGGAGAAAAAGGGGAGGAGAAAAAGAAGAAATAAAAGGAGAGTATAGGCCATGTTGTTTAAAAAATTTAAATTTTAAATGTGTAATTTTGACCATGCTAATCACAGTGCTTTTTATTTTCCTAGTATACACCCCACATACCCATGAGAAAATTCAGACTGGTCTCGGACAGCAGCCGACAATCAAAACTACAGCCTACGACAAAACCGGCTCCACTGCCAATGCAGGTAAGGAACAAGGAATGCTAAAAAGGAACACTAGGGACACTAGGGAAACCCCAAAAATTATAAAGTACTGCTACGAAGGACAAACATGCAATATAGTATTTGATGTATGTGAAGTGCTAGATTGTATGTTAGACCTACCTGCCATAGATCATGCGCTAAACGTACAAATTGTTTGTAAGGATACTTGTTTGTCAACAAATTCTTCTGGACAAACAGTCGTAGACATTGCCAGGGTTATAACAAGTACTGACGGAGAATATAATGATGAAGTAAATAAAGTTAATTTAAAAACGGAAAAGACGATGCATTTTTTCAAGCTGAACTGAAACATTGTAGGGGTCGCAAATCAATTACTCAACGGTGTAATCCTTTAATATTATCCATTAAAAATCCAACGGCCAATGATTCTGGAATATATTCCATAGGGTTCCAGTGCTCCAGAATAACTTCTGTACCATGCAACAGAAAAGCAAATTTGAAGTTTGAAGGTTATATCCAAACAACAATCTTAAAGGCTAACAAACCGGCTCCAGAAGGTGATTTAATTTCCTTGACCGAAGCCATAAGAATTGAAACGGGGCTTGAAATGAATGAGAATACTTGGCTGAAATGGGTACAATACACTGCACACACTTTAACAACAGAGGACTGCATTGTGTGTTCTGCAGCCAGACCACGGTTAACTACTGCATCTATACCATACTCTGATAACAAAGATCTGACCTGTATACTTAAACTCTTCACTAAGAAGGAGTTTGATAAAACTGATGCATGTTACCACCTTCACCTTAAATTGCCAGTGGTTTCCTCCAAAGATGTACCTACGTCTTGGATGTTGGGAACAGCTAAATATACTTGTTTCCTTAAAGATACTGTTATACACACAGATACACAAAGTAATGATAGAAATGAAATAGAAAGTTTTGCGGACAACTTCTGTAATCAGACTTTGTCTTCAGACAATTATAAAGACTTTTCCCTTCTGATTAATCATTCTACTGCACGCGCCGACATTTGGTGGTTATGTGCAGATTTCCGTATCTATGCCATTTTATCAAAAACATGGTCAGGCATTTGTGCATCAATTATGCTAATTATTCCATTCACTATAGGCCCAGCTAATTCATTAAGTTTGAAATCAACTCAATTGCCATACAGAACTAGCTCAAAGCATAATTATGTAAACAAGAGGTCATTGTCATATCAGCCTAAGCCCAAACCTCATGGATCCTTTAATGAAGATATTTACCTCAGTGCTATTGGTGCACCTGTTGGGGTTCCGGATGAATTCAAGGCACAAAATGTAATCGCAGCAGGGTTTACCTCAGCTCTATTTGAATGTTGTTTGGATAAATTATCTCTATTACAATCAGCAGAGATTTATAAACTATACAATTGAGGCACTAGAGGGTATTGTGGAGCAACTGGGTCCTACATCACTCATGGCTTGGCAAAATCGGATTGCCCTTGATGTGTTACTTGCCAAAGAATCATCAGTATGCAGCATGTTTGGAGCAGAATGTTGCACATACATTTAGTGCTGCCACTAACGACTAATTTTCTAACGATTAATCTCTCGACTAATTTTTCGATTAGTCGACTAATCTAAACGACTAATTAAAAAAAAAAAACCAAGCGGTTCTAACACACACAAGTGGGTGTGTTGGATTTTCCCGGGAGGTTACCTTGTGTGTGCGAGTTGCAAAGGTTATTGCTGTTATGTCTGTTGTGTGTGCTCATTCGACAATGTTGAACAACGATATGCACACACAATTTATGTATGCACGAGCAGCATATGCAACGGTATTCTCAATACCTCATGCATCGTGGTCGTGCTCCCGTGAAAAGCCAAAGAAGTCTTGCAGAGTGTACAAACCACTCTATCACCAACTGTCCGAAAGTATTCCCAGAGTTTCGAGGCTTTAGGTCTTGGTCCGACTCCGGCCGCTGGCATTTTCTCAAATGCTCAAATCGGGGGAAGGGGGAAGAGAGAAAGAGAGAGACCAGCCAGCAGCGTGCGCACGGCAAATACTTCCTCAAGTTTGTTTTCTTTTGCGGTGCCATTATATACCACTGCTGTTAGCCTTTGGTGAAGCCTAGGTTAGCCACCTCGGCGTCAACCCCGGATGTAGCCGCTGTCAGCAGCACCGGTGTCCGCCTCGAGTGTAGTACTACTAGTGGTGTGGAGGGGAAATACCTGATCTCAGGCAAGCGAAAGGTCTCTGGACGAGCCGTTTGAGACCAAAAATAAATAAAGGCGAATATTCGACCAAAAAAATTGTAGTCGACTCATTTTCATATTCGATTACGTCGACAACGTCGAATAATCGCGGCAGCACTACATACATTCCAAACAACACCTTTCCAGATGGGAGTATTGCTAAAGCTCTGAATAAGTTAAAGTCCTTGTCCGCAGAATTTGTTAGAAACTCCGGCGTATCTGAAAACACTTGGTCCAGTTGCTTTATGGTGTTTTTGGGCCTTGGACTGATGCTATAATCTCTATAGCTACCACAGTATTAACAGTAATTGTGATTCCAATTATGTTGGATGTTGTGTTGTTCCCTGTCTTCGATCATTAGTGGAACGTTTGATTCCTACTGCCCTGATGCAGAAAACTCCTACGTCTCAAATTTTGTTACTGTCTTCAGAATCCCAGAGTCCCTAAGTGTCGATTGAAATAGTTCCTGTGAGCATTCATTGTTTCTTATTTTGCTGTCCGAGAAGTCATGTATTGATTTATACTCTTAAAGGGGGTTATGAACAAAGAAATCAGCTAATGCTAAACTGATGCTTTATTCACATATATAAGTTTAAGTTGTGATAAAATGATATATAAAGGTAGCGTCTTGCTCCTTTAATTTTGTTTGATTTTAAATTAATTTTTGTTTGATTTTGTTTGACTTTACTTTTATTTTTGTTTTACTTTAATTTTGTTTTTGATTTAATTTTTGGTGAGCACATGTGTATGTGCTCAAAAAGGGGAATTGTGGTTATTATTAATGATTGTTCTACTTCATGTGATCTGTATTAGGTGATGATCCTGTGGTATTGATTTATGTATACATGCTGTACTGTACTGTTGGAAGTGAACTTTGATTCTTCTGAACTCGCTAACCTGAGAATTATGCCAGCTATACTGTAAGAAAGTGAACTTTGGTTCCTTTACGCAGCAGTTCCATATCTATATGATACCTAAATGTACATGTGGCAATATTCTTATCTGAAATGTATGGATAAATAGAGGTGTCTCTGGTGGTGCAGACAGAGATGAGAGAGAGAGATCAGAGACACGTCTCATAGAATCAAATGTAAGGGCCTATACCTCTTGAGAATAAAACTCCGGTGTTTGAACACGTCATGCCTTCTGATTTATTGTTTCAAGGGTCCTCAACCGGAGAAACTCACAGAGGTTTTTGCCCAATATCTCAGAATACATGTCCCTGTTCATCCTCGTTAATACTGTACAGTCGTCCTGGCCCCTGTGCAGAAAAACACCCCCAGAGCATAATGTTCCCCCCCCATACTTCACTGTGGGTATGGTGTTATTGGGATGATACTCGTCCTTCTTCCTCCTCCAAACACAGCGAATAGAGGTAAGACCAAAAAGTTCTAGTTTGGTCTCATCTGACCACATGACTTTCTCCTACGACTCCTCTGGATCATCCAGACGGTCACTGGCAAACTTCAGACGGGCCTTGACATGGGCTGACTTAAGCAGGGAAACCCTACGTCTGATGCATGATTTTAAACCATGACGTCTTAGTGTATCACTGACAGTAGCTTTGGAAACAGTCCCAGCTCCCTTCACGCCATTGACCAGCTCCTCCCGTGTAGTTTTGGGCTGATTCTTCACCTTTCTTAGCATCATTGATACCCCACGAGGTGAGATCTTGCGTCCGAGGGACATTGTCATCTTTAGCCTCTTCCATTTTCTGACAATTGCCCCAACAGTTGTTCATTTTTCACCAAGCTGTTTGGTAATCGCCCTGTTGCCCTTTCCAGCTTTGTGAAGATCTACAATTTTGCGTCTTGTGTCTTTTGGCAGCTCTTTGGTTTTGCCCATGTTGGTAGTTGGACTCTTGACTGACTGTGGGGTCACAGGTGTCTTTATGAAGCTGCTGCCCTCAAAAAGGTGCGACTAAATTAGAATCATGAGCAGAGTGGAGTTGGACTATTGAAAACCAGAATAACAGGTCTTTGACTGTCAGAAATCTGGCTAATAAGCAAGTGATCAAATACTTATTTGACACAGTAATATACAAAAATATTCTAAAAAAAATCGTACAATATGATTTCCAGATTTTTTTTAAAAATTCTGTCTCTCACAGTGAAAATGCACCTATGATGAAAATTTTAGACTCATCCATGATTTCTAAGTAGGAGAACTTGCAAAATCACAGAGTGTTCAAATCCTTATTTTCCTTACTGTACGTCTCTCTGCACTGGGCCCCTATAGATCCTACTGTGGGTGGTGGGTCCCTGGGAGGACGGCCCAGGGAAAAGGCCCACCCACCCAACGCTCGATGTTGAGCACCCACCGCAGGCCTGGCTCCGTAACAGCGTCAGAGCTGCTCAGTCTGAGCCGTCCCCAGGACCTGTTTGCCCTCAGTGACCCCACCAGGAGCATGAGGCCCCCAACAGCACAGCTCCTGGGATCATTCCAGCAACCAACCCCTCCACCATATTAAGGTGCGGGTCAAAGAGGTGCTGGGCCAAGGCTGCGAGAGCTGCACTCTCTCAGCCTCCCGGGTGGAGACGGGCTCAGGACCAGGTCTAAACCAGGACTGAAGCAGATCTAAACCAGGACTGAACTAGGTCTAAACCAGGACTAAACAAGTATAATTATAATAGTTATTATTATTTACTATTTCCCTGGGGGGATTCCATCATTGTCACTAAACATAGCGGCGCTTAAGTGATTAAGCCTTGTTTGGACGAGTATCAGATTAAATTTAACCTGAAGCCATTCCAATAGTTTAGCTGCATCTCATCGGCGTTAACTTCAACCAGGCTCCTCCAAGGACATAAAGAGCCCAGAACAAACGATTGTCGAAAACACAATCATGGAAGATTTGAGCAGATTATCTCAGCACCTCAGGACAAAAATACTAATATATAGAACTGTACGAGGAATATAAAAGCACAGTTACAAAGAAGGGAAATTTCTATAATCCCTTTTCTATAATCTATCATTTCTATAATTTCTATAATCTGTCTGCCGCCATATGACATCATAACATGCAAATTAGATGGGTAAATTTAATCCCTACATAAACTTTGGGTCATCCTTAATATTTCTCAAATTTCTCGAACAGAGGAGAGAAGAGCACGAGCCCTGACAAACACACAGACACATATACAGAGAAAAAAACGGCCTGCTTTTAAATACAACAACCCAATTAATCTGACTAAATATAAATCTAACTAATTAACTAACACACAACCAACAGACAAAAGAAAACTAAATCTGCCTAAACCATCCCCAAAATGATCTCTCTATATAATAATACTAATAATACTAGTTCCACTGATAATAATATTAAAGATGCCAGTGCTGCTAATACCAAAACATCTTATCTGACCTTAGATCCGCACTGTGAGCGCACTTTAAACACAACACTTGTTAGATTTGTTCTATCAATGAGCCCATACGGCTAAACTGGTCGAGATTCTGCACTGACGCGTCACTGACGTATCAGCCGTTATCGGGGAGTGGAAAGAAGAAACACCCTCCTGTTGTCCACAGATTTAACTGTAAGTAAATATAGTTCAAAAGTGCATTGTATTAGTCATCATTAAAGTACATAATGTTAAAGTTAAATTGTGATGTCTGTGTGTTTTATCAGTTTTAACGAGTTTAGTAGCAATAAAGTTAAGGACAGGAGCAGGCTAACGTTTACTGATGAAGACGATGCTCGGTCAGGAGAAGGGACAACTCACACAGGTACATCCAGTCTAAATATTATATTTATGTAACACTACTTATATTCATGTATTTTTTAAAATTTAGCCCTGCGGAGTTGAGGCACTGCTCCGTGATCATTAGTCGTTGCTCACGGGTTCGGTTCTGGGTGGATGCAGCTCCTGACGCTCTCCCCTCGGCTGTGGAGCGACTGACACTGGTGTCTGAGTTGGCTTCATTTTTAACCATAGATAATTATTACCGTATTTGTGTAGAGTGTTGACTGTTGAGTATTTTCCTCTCCCGAGACGAGCCCTTCTCCTGAGTGTCCCCCCATCAGGGGCCCCGCACACTGATCAGAAGGAAGTCATTTTCATGGTTTCTGTGACAGTGAGGATTTAGTTTAGAGCCACATCTGACTTATTTCCTCTTATGGGACTTGAGATGGTGCTTCAGGCTTTCAGTGAAAGATCTGCCATCTTAACACAACCACTAATGTGACACATCTTAATTGCACTGATATTGTCCATGTGTAGAGTATTGTTTATTATCCAGCAGTGAAATATGTCTCACACTTATGGTGTTAGCTTAAAGAAATGAGTTTGTTTTTGTGCTAAAGTATTTCCTGTGAGTTAAATCATGTTTTTCATCTCTGTTTCAGGACATACTCTGGTTAATAGGAAGATGGACAGAAGGTCATGATGAAGAAGGAAGTAAATACTGCACTTGTCATATGAAACACTGTGTCCTGAAATGATCCAAACTGATATTTGTGTATGTCATAAAAAAAAAAAAACACCTTTAAAATAAAAGCAGTGCAACTTTAGTCCATGCATGAGGTCAAATTATCAAATCTGTTCATTTTTTAATTCCCAATGAGCTTAAAGGGGTCTGTCAATGTCCACATGTGGCCCCAGAGCTGGACAAGGTCCAGGTCTGATTTAGAGTCAGCTCTGTCAACACTGCCTTGTATTTGTATGTGGAAGCTTAAATAGTCATATCTGATTTCGTCATTTTAAATGTGATAATGTGGAGTGTGAAGTTTTTAAATGAAAGAGGGAGAGTGCAGGTCTGATTGTAAATAGATGGATACTTGGATGGTTTAATTTTTTTGCTAACCTGCCCAAGTACTGCAGATGGAAACGAGCTTTAGCTAAATCTGGTATAAAACATCTCTTCTTTAATGAGATTCATGTGTTTGCCTCTGTTCAAATAAAACAATAAACTCAACTACACAATGTCTAGGCTAATACATGAACGTAAATCAGTTATAATTTTGGCATTTGAACACTTGTTTTGATTGGTAGTTTAAGTTAAGTTAAGTTTAATTTACTATAATATACTGTTGATTGTTTTTGCGCTGGAACACAGAAGCAGAGAGAAAACACGCTGCTTATCTCCCTGTTTGCTATAATTGAGGCTGCAGAATAGCCGTGTGTCATTAGCCCTGTCCAAACAGACCCGGAAAGAAACTGTCCATGAAAACTTGTTTATCGCATTTTATTACAAAAATATTTAAATACAAAATAAATACCACAAATATACAAACATGTCTGTACAAGAGCTCCCAGACATTAAAATTAGACTGAAGAATGAAGGTGCAACGTTTTTCTGCATAAACATCTCGAGAAAAGTTAAATAGAGTAATAAAATATAGTCTCTTCAGCCCCATTCACACATGCACAAGTCCCAGAACATTTCCGGATCTGCGTCTGACTCTCTCTGTAGTGTAACCAGGGCAACCAGGCTCGTAACCAAGGAAACCAAGCTCGTAACCAAGGAAAACAAGCTCGTAAGTGAGGAATCAAAATGGTTGTTGTGGTAATTTTCGGGCTTTCTTCACACATAAGCCTTATTGATACTTTGCAGTGACGTCACGCTGGGGGTGCTCTACATGGAGCTGTACTGGCGGAATGTTCAGCAGTTACCATGGCGAGGCAATGCACACATTGGCAAATACAGCCAAAATTAAGCTTTAAAATAGAAAAAAATATGTAAATAGATTTTAGCAACACATTTTCAGGAGCATGTGATCGATACAAGAGTTCATGGTCCTGTTTAGAAGTTTTCCACAAAAAGGTGAGAGTGACGCACTGGAAAACTGTTGGTTAATGCTACCTATCTTATGACTGTAATTTTATATTTTTATTCTTTGTTATTATATTATATTGTGATGTGTGAGCTACTGTGTCCAAATCATTTCCCTTGTGGATCCATAAAGTTTATCCAAGCCTAAAAGTGACTTGTTTAAGCGCATAAATCAGCTCACGTGTTCTACTTCCAACTAATTCAGTTCTTTATGTTAAAACAAAGCTCAGAAACGGCATCTAACAGAGCAGTGCCTTTCAGTTAGCGTCACACCCTCAGGGAATGTTGATGACCTCAGCTGCAAAGTATCCTTTCCCAGTAGTTAATCTGATCGAAACTGTATTCAAATCAGTTGTGGCTTGGTTCACACGTGACCCGGATGTGGCAAATGCAGTAAGTTCAGGGTCAGGCCGCATGTGTGAGTGAGGCTGTACAGTATGTAGCTCAAAGCCCAGTCGCTCTGTTGAAGTTCCTGGCTGAAGAAAACACCTCCAGGCTGCTCTGGGTCAGGGCTGAGGCTGGTTGAACTGTCCCATGAACAGAACCGCTCCTGTGGGCACAAAGATGTCAGTGAGGCTGTGGATGGAGAGGGCTGTTCAGGATATGATATTAGGATAGGAATGTATTTATGGACAAACTAGAGAAATAAAAACACCAGGATCATGTAGAGGTATTTAAGAATAAAATGAGGAGTCTGACAGCAGCAGTTAAAGAGAGGGGGTGACCTTTTTTTTCAGTTCAAAGATTGAATTTGTGTGGATGCAATCAGCAAATTGCAAAGCCTACAACTTTTGGAGAGCCTTCAAAGTTTAAAACAATTTCAAGTTCAATTTTTGGGACTGACTGGACTGTTTTATCTGCCTTTTTCTTGTATCATAGTTACAATCATACCTGTGTGTTTGTGTTGGACCAGGAAGAGAAAAGGCCTGTCCAGAGTGATCTCCTCCACTGCCATCCGCGAAAACATGACTGCAGCTGCAAGAAGAGAGGACAGAGTTTAGGAGGGAGTAGGTGCTTAGCAATGCTGTCACTCAAACCTTTGACAGCTGACAGGGGCTAGCAGAGTAGCTATCTCCATTTATGCAGTCTATAGTTAAAACAAGAGAAACTAATGGATGTGAATTTGACCAGGAAGTCTGCTATCTCATCCATGTTTGGATTTTGTGGTCACCTGCCCTTAACTGTCTCTCACCCAGCACCTCTCAGCCTATCACCGATCCTATTATATTCTCTCTTTACTCTAACCTCCAGCACTTTTGCCCCTCCACTAGCCCGTCTCCCCCGCAGCAGCAGAACTATCAGCCTACTCAGCTTCTCTTTTCTTAACAAACTTAGTGTTTAGTATTACAGCATGTCTTCTATTAGTTGTGTTTCTGGAGACTCACCTGAGGCTGCTGCTCCCTTGGTGCCATGCTCATTGACTTCTAATGTGACTTTTTGCAGAATCTTGGATACACAAAGTCTCTCGTCAGCTGCAAGAAACGGAACATTCCAAACGTTAGTCAAAATCATTTCGTGAATATCAATGACAGTTTATTGAATTAAAAATACTAGAATGTGAACAAAAGTCTGTTAACAAAAACAGTTTTATTTTGGGATGGAGGTGATGCAGTAGGTCGAAAAACCTACTACTCTATTTTTTTTATATATATATTTCTAATTGGTCTTTTTTGGGTGCAATTCACACTCCAACCAGTAGATGGTGCTGATAGGGCTACTGTGGGGGCTAGAGGGACACAGCGCAGGTGCAGCTTCAGAATTAAACAAGCTGTGGCCGGACTAACATGTCTCCTCTTCGTCCATCCACAGCAACACCACCTTTATGTTACAGTCTGACCAGAGCTTCATCCTATAAATAGGGCTCTTTTGTTTTTGTTTTTTTGGACTGAACCAAGTTTGGCTGGAAAAGCACGTACTGGTGATGCGTGTGAAGTCGGCCATTGCCAGGTTGAACATGTTTCCCAGTCCCATGTCAGTGAGCACCTTCTTCATGTCCAAATCAGACGCTAGAGTGAATCTGTGAGCAGAAAAACAGTGTTAGCTCATTGCACCTCAACACCAGGACGGAACCATTCTGGAAAATAATCCAAGTGCAATTTTTTATGTATTAGAGCGCTCATGGTAAACAACATATGAACAGATAAACTAATACATAATACAATAATACAATGTCAGAATATGTTTGTAACTACAGATAAAACATGTTTTTCTAAAAAAAAATTCGGAGGGAAAACATGCTGTTGATATTTTGTTGTTTGTAATAGTGATGGGAGAATCGATACCAGATACTGATGTAATATATCAGCTCAGGAAGTATTGATTCTCTTTTATTTGTAAAAGTCCCTCAGTCCCTGTCTTGCACTGAGTAGTTGTTCATCTATATTCAACACCCACCCACTCTGCCACCCCACCCTGCCACCCCACCCAGACAGTCCCTCAGCTCCTGTCCTACCTGGGCATGGCCAGCTGTTTCTTGACCAGCCTCAACCCCTGCCTCCACCTCCTCAGAGTATGACTGGTCAGCTCTGTGGACAGGGCGCTCAGAGGGACGTCACGTTCGAATGGAGAGACCAGGAGCATGCTCAGTGAGTCCCCCTCGTAGGGCACTTCGATCACGTCGTAGTCCACTCCACCAGCAGTCACAAACTCCCCTGTGAGAAGAGACACATGTATGAGCTGTGTGCACACAAACACGAATGAACAGAATGGATTTGGTGACATTAAAGGGGCGCTGTCCGCCACCTGGGCAATGGTCCGCCACCTGCTTCAAATAGGTAACAAATCAGATCTGTGGAGAGGAATGCCCACTCACAGTAAATAATAAAAATTTTTCCAAGTATTTTTATTGCAATCTCAATACCTCCACTAGAAATATTACAATGTGCACTTTTAAGAGTTTTTAGCAACACTCATAAATCATTTAAAATGCCTATAACAGTAAATGTGTGTGCACTGACCGTAGTGGAAGCGGTCTGTGTGCCTCATCATGTGCACTGGGGTCTGGGTCCCGTTGGCACACAGGAACATCCTCTCCTGGGTGAGCCGGGGGTCGAATGGGACCTTCCACAGCCCATGGAAGTGCAGCGCGTTCAGCATCACCAAACGCGTCTCGTCCGTCAGAGAACCGTTAGCCAGGAAGTCTGAGATGGCTCCTAAACAAGACAAAGACTTTATTAAGAACATCTGTCTGTGTGGTACAAAGTCCTACGTTTAGAATCTTAGTTTGAGCAGTTTTAAGTACTTTTGTCCAGCTGAAAACCTGCTGACTCAGCCAACTTTACACACGTCACAACCTTAGACAAACTGACATTCACTTTAAGTTATATTTAATATCACATATGTTCAAAGTGGTAAAGTGGAGGATACACCCGCTTTGCTTTAGTGTTTGTTTGTCTAAGGGGGGGTCCCATAAAGCTTTGCGATGTGAGGTCACAGTCTACTTTTAATAACTGTGAAAAGTGCTATTGCGATTATATCACCCATCTGACTGATACTGATATCAAAACTATGGCTTTAAATATCACCCAATATCCGATATCGACCGATACCAGTGTAGGGATTGAAGATATTATTTTTTCTCTCTCAAAATGTAGTTAACAAATTTGATCCAGTGGTGTTATGCAGCTTATTTATCAAGCAAGATACACTCAACAGCTTTGTGTGAATTAGTTCAAACATTATGGTCGGTCTGTGTACCATTCGCTCTTTGGAATTTCAGTTAAGAACGCAAAACAATAAAATGGGAAAACAGTTTGTTATTTCATTATTCCGTTTTGGTGACCAAAAAAAAAGAGGAAATAAATAAAATTGATTTTGACTTCTATTTCCAATATTTCATTTAAAGTTTATTTCAAATAACACCAATCAAATGAGATATTTTATTCTCTCTGGTTTATTTGAGAGAGGCACTTACCTAAAAATTGTTGCAGTTTTGTGGACAAACATGTCATTTTCTTTTATAGCGACGCTTTTACTTTTGTGTCTTAAAAAGTCACTGTTGAACTCCATGATGAGAAACAAGAAGCAGCGAGGCATTAAACTTTGTTCAGTTGACTCCACAGAACTATAATAAAAATAGTTTTTATTATAGATCCATGGTTGACACTGAATTCACAGGCGGCGCTGAGCCGCAGAACTTCAGGGGCAAATAAACCAGAGAGAATAAATTATCCAATTCATGATGAATGTTTTTTGATTGGTGTTATTTGAAATAAACTTTAAATTAAATATTGGAAATAGAGGTCGATATCTCTTTTTTTGTTGGTGTGAAAGCTATTGTAAAGAAGTTTGTGGTCAAATTGTAAATACATGCAGTTTAGTATTATGTAGTACAAGAAAGCTCATGGAAAGTTTTCGGCCTTGGCTGCCTGGCTGCGGAGGGGGAGGTGGACACCCCCTCCTGTAGTATCGGACAGACACAAGGTCAGTCTCACGAAGTTTATCTATTGTTTTGCTCATGTGCAGAAACTGTATTACACTGTTTCAATGGGGATGCCCCGCTCATGCTGAACTTAATAAAATGTGCGGAGAGACAACTGGATTTTTGGAATAGACTGAGGGAAGCTCCGAAGTTGGGCACCCAGTGGGACGAGCTGTCAGAAGCGCCACTTGTCTCCCCGTGCACGTAAAAACTTAAGTTGAGTTGTGTCTTTGATTCCTGGTGTTAATGCTCAGTCAGTAGCAGGTTGTATTCTCCGCAGGGCTGAGACGTAGTCATCTCAGTTTAACACTGTCATTCTCACAACACTGTTTTGTGTGTGTAATTTCCTGACAGTTGGACACTAAAACGGAAAAATGAAATAACAAACTGTTTTCCCATTTTATTGTTTTTTGTTCTTAATTGCCATTCAAAAGAACAAATGGTACAAGGACCTGACACATCCTAGACCTACATCAGTCTGTAAATAGTCTCATTACATCCAAATAAAAGATCCAATCAGGATGTTGACTGAACGGATATCATGGAACCGATTCCCAATCCAGCTAATATCAAGGCATCACTACTAGTTAATTAATAACAGTCAAAATACCATTGGTGTTGTCGGAGACCCAGGCGTTGATGATGCTGACCGCCTGCTCCGGCCGGCTGAAGTCCATCTGGTGAGGGTGTGTGAGGAAGGCTTTGGCCAGGGCTCGTCTGTAGCCCTTCTCTATGGACATCTTTCTCTCCACCATGACTCCAGTGGCAACGTCCACCCCCTCCTCCTCAGACACGTTCCTCTGGAGGAAACGCTGCTGCCGGGACATGCCTCGCTCTGGAACAGCAACAGCACGGTTTGGTTTTAGGCCATATTTTAAAAGCAGAAAATACACAGCATTATTCAGTTTGATCTAATGCTCCCTTAACGCTCCTATAGTACACCAAATGGAGTCTTCTGAGCTTTAAGTCTTGTTATCACACTGTTAACTTCCTGTATTTCCACATGACATCACAAAGTGCAACAGTGTTTTGTGTGTTGAGAGAAGAGAAAGAAGAAGAACTCAGCCTAAATACACAGGGTTTGTGTGTTAAATGTGTGAATAAAAAAACAAAAAAAAAACAACAACTCCAGGTATGTTTGAATCACAGTTTTCTGCCTCACTGAACAAAGTTGTGAACAGTGTGTACCTCTCATAGAAAACCCCATTGTGGCGGTCAGAGCCTTGTGTGTGTGTCCAGCGGCGCCCAGCTGAGCCAGGGACATCACCGAGGTAATTCCGAAGGGTGAGAAGACCACACTCTGGTTGGACCGGTCCTGGGACAGTCCTGAGAAGACCTTAAAGCCAAAGTCCATCTGCGCGTCCATCAGGGAGCCATGGACCAGGGCGGCCGGGGTCAGCAACAGGCAAACACACAACGCCAACATTCTGAAAAGTAAAGAGAATGGGGATTAGCTTGGAGGAAATACTATGTTTTAATACAGGTACTTTAAAAGGCCGTACGCTGCATACTGATTTATGTTCTAATGTCCTCATCACAAACAGACCTGGAGTTGTGTTATGTTTCATTCACACATGTTTAAACCTGCAGATTTAGGGTCTTATGTGTTTTATCTCAAACCGAAAACACTCTGTTCCACCTTGTGATGTCATGTGGGAACACAGGAAATGCTACACTGTGTTTTTAAACTCCACACACCTTCACTAGAATCATTTGGGTCATTTCAGCTCTAGAATTGCCCATCTCTGCTGAACTAAAGGTAAAAGGAGCTGTTAACATGACCACATTATGACACAAGGTGGAACAGAGCATTTGTAGCTTTGGAGATGTAGACAGAAAAAAATAATAACTCCAATTAAAGCCGCTCGCGGCAATGATGGCCCTCGCCCCGGTGCGCAAGCCCATGCCAGGCAACCGCCGAGGACTCGTGACCGCCCTGACACGACACTCTCTCCTCCCGACAGCTCGTCCCCCAGAAAAATTACATAGGGCACCTTTAATATTTGAAAATGGGAACGATCTAGAGCCAAATTATAGAAACTAGGCCACAGGTCACATGACTTTTATAATCAAGAGCACTGTCAGACTAAGACTGTGCATAAAAACAGACCCTCCACCAGAAAAGTTACATAGTGCACCTTTAAACATATTTTGGGGGGGGAGTATTTGCGCCCTTTGTGGCCAACCATGGAAAATACCCCATATCCATAATGTATTTTTTGGGTCGGAGACATGCATAGAATGTATTCCCCAAATCTGGTACAAATCCGATAATGTTGATGTTTCATGTCTGAGTAGGGGGCGCTATAGAGTTCACTTTTCCTATACTTTATAGTGTATTATATTCAGTCCATGTTCAAGCTTTAGTGATTCAAATTTCAGCACAATCAGACAAAGTCTGTGCGTGTAGTAATTTTTGAACTATTTATTGGGGGAGTCTTTGCGCCCCTGCTGGCCAACCGTGGGAAACACCCCATATCCATAATATATTCTTTTGCTTGCTTTGATACAGAGAATTTAATCCCCAAATTTGGTACAAATCCGATAATGTTGACGTTTCTTGTATAGGCTAGGTGGCGCTATAGAGTAACTTTTCATATGCTTTATAGTTTATTATAATCAAGCCCTAATCAGGTATTAGTGATTCAAATTTCAGCACGATCAGACAAAGCCTGTGTGTGTAGGCATTTTTAACTATTTTTTTATTGAGTCTTTGCGCCCCTGGTGGCAAACAATGAAAATTGCACCATTTCCGTAATATAAGATTTTGCTTGAAATCATGCATAGAATTTAATCCCCAAATTTGGTCTAAATCCGATAATGTTGACGTTTCACGTATACACTAGGTGGCGCTATAGAGTTCACTTTTATTATATTTCATATTTCATCACATTCAGGTCGGGATCACACAATAGTGATGTGAGTTTGAGCTCTGTAGGCCAAAGCCTGTGGCCGTGAGAGGGCATCAAAGAAACAGGAAACGAAGGTGTTATTCGCCGGCGTGCTACGGACAAACCGTGAAAAAGTGCGCTGAGAAAAATGATGGCGTTTGTGGAGCCACATCTGTAGATGTGACGTGTGAAATCTGAGCTCGTTTGGACCAAAACCAAGACACTTGAAGACTTTGGCGTACACGCAGTCAAAACGGCGGTGAATTTTTGATCCAATATGGCCGACTTCCTGTTGGTCATAGAGACGTGCTCCTATTCATCTTTTGGCTTGTCTCATGGTTCTCTGTCACTGTCCCGAATTTCGTTTCCCTGCGACAAACTTTGCTTGTCCCCTCTCCCATAGGGGTCCAATTCTAGGGGGCGCCGTTGAGTGGGGTCACTTTGGTCATTGTTGCAATCTCCGTTTTATCGAATTTTTCGCCGGGCCGGTCGATTCTATACCCCCATGTGAGACTTTTCGTCGACGTTCAGGGGGTCAAAAATGCGATCATTTTGGCGGAAGAGGAATAATAATAATAATAATAATAATAAAGAAACCAACGAAGAACAATACCCCTCGCCATTAACTTCGTTAACTGGCGAGGGCCAAATATGTTGTTTGAGGAGGTAACGGCATTAAAACATGGCTAAAAACTCACCAGAGTCCGTTTTGTGTAATATAGGCCCTTCAAAAAGATGGCAACAAACCAACAACATTGACAATATTTGTAAAAAGTGACCCCATAATGGTTATAAAACGCTAATGCTAACAAAACTAACCCAGTTTATGAATTGTGATTACATTCTGAACAATGCAAAGTAAACTGTTATTAGTTTTACACCATATCGCCCACCCACCACCTACCGACCTCCACCTACCGACCTCCACACAGTCATAACAGTTCTGCCAAATATGATGCCACAATGCACCTTAAGGTTTGTGTAAAGAGGAAGGGCCTGTAAATGTTAGCATTAAAATATAACACTCTGGACTCCATATGTCCCAAAGTGTCTCTGAGTTTGGACAACGACTCAGACCACACATGAGCTATGAAAATATTAACATTCAGTATGACATGCTACGTAACAAGCATGTGTGTGTAGGTGTAATGCAGTGAAACAGAGATGACCCCACTTACTACATTAGAAAAAAATATGAGATGCGTGTGGATTTTATTTTGAAAACCTAAAAAAAAAAAAAAAAAAAAGTAACACTGGAACATGCAAACTCCACAGTGAAAAACCCCATTCATGCTGGTATCTTATATAGGACCCATTTCTATTTTAGGTAAAACTGACTCTTGTAAGTGTTAAATCATGTTAGAATGTTGTTCCCTCCTCAAAAACACACCTGGACTTGTGTTTTGTTTCATTCACATATGCTTGAGTAACCCTTTTAATATTAGTCTACATCTCCAAAGCTCAAAATGCTCTGTTCCACCTTGTGATGTCATGAAGTGGTAGATTACAGGTTAACAAATTTGACTTTTGTTCAGTAGAGACGGGCAGTTCCAGGGCTGAAATGATCCAAATGATTCTAGTGAAGATGTGTGAAGTTTAAAAACAGAGTGGAGCACTTCCTGTATTACCACATGACATCACCAAGTGGAACAGAGTGGTTTCAGTTTGAAAGAACAACAAGGTTTGTGTGTTAAACATGTATGAATAAAACAAAACAACTCCGGGTGTGTTTGTAATGAGGAAACATAGAACATCGATCAGAAAATAGCGTAACACAGGCTTAAAAAAAAATCCTAAATACTCTATCTAGAACTCTTCAGTCGGCATTTCACCATTTATTTGGTTAAAAATGTACTCAAGAAATCTCAAAGTGCAATAAAAATAATCCCAGACCTAGATTTTCAGTCCTAGATTTTCACCCGGGGGTCTGTTAGTAATAAGCATTGTATGTACTTTACGAGTCTGGAACACAGTATTTGCCCTCTCCCGGGTGTATTTGAGAGGTACGTGCGATTGAGTCATGGCGCGCTGTGGTGCAGTGGAAAAATCTGCTTTACCGATAACATATGGTCACCAGACGTCAGGCTCCGTTTACTCCACCTCTCACAGAGCGGTGGAGAAACCACAGACAGAACACAACACACGGGCCCCGGCTGTGAACCTGCTTCAGCCTGTTACAACGCTTCTGGAGTTACTCACGTAAAGAGGGGGGAAACATGCACGCCACGGTGACTAATGACTAATGACTTTCTGTCGTGTTTTGTCTACGGAAGGCGTGGTGGGAGGCATGCTGGTGGGAGGTGCGGTGGCTCCATGTGTTACTTAACTGTCTCGAAGTTTGGACAACGACAATAGAAGACCGGACAAAAAGGATTACTCAGACATGTGAATGAAACAAAACACGACTCCAGGTGTGTTTTTGAGGAGGCGAGAACATTAGAACATGACTGAACACTTACTTTGCGTAAAATAGAAATGACAATCTACAGCACATGTGTCAAACATGCGGCCCGGGGGCCAGATCCGGCCCTCCAAGACCTTTAATCTGGCCCTCATCTGATTTTTCTATTAAAAATACTTAAAATTTTCAGATTTTTCTGTAAATTTTCTGCACCGTTTAGCATAGCAGCGTCTCCGGCGTTTCTGTACGTTGCGACTCCCACCAGAGCAGCACAAATGAAGACTTTCCTCTTTCCAAACGCTCTTAAAGGACGATCGTTTTGACTGTCGACCGTGACCCTCATCAGCAAAATGTCAAAAAATGAGAAAAGCAGATGCTGAGTTCAGGATTTCCCAAGAAAAATAGTCTAATTCTTATTTGTTGACAGAGGTGAATGGGAAATCTGTGCTCAGTGTGTTTGGAACAAGTGGCGTTGCTCGAGGAATATAATCTTAAATTTTCTGATCCGGCCCTTTTGGGATCAAAGTAGGTTGCATACGGCCCCCGGACCAAAATGAGTTTGACACCCCTGATCTACAGTATATACGATACATGCATAATTCCATCATTTCATTGTGGAGTTTGCATGTTCCAGTGTTACTTACACTAATAAAAGTAAACACTAAAATAAAAACACACAAGTATATTACACAAACTTGCCTCTAGTGAGTTTTAGTCATGTCAGAATGTTTTAACACCAACAAAAACAGACCTGGAGTTGTGTTTTGTTTCATTCACATATGCTTGAGTTCTTCTTCTATTATTAGTCTGTCTACATCTCCAAAACTCAAGTAAACAGCTCCTTTTTAAGTAAAGACGGGGAATTCACAGGTTTAAATGATTTAAATGATTCTACTGAAGGTGTGTAGAGTTTAAAAACACAGTGGAGCACTTACTGTATAGTCACATGACATCACAAGGTGGGACTCTATACAATTTCACTACAATCATTTGGATCGTTTCAGCCCTGGAATCGCCCATCTCCACCAAACTTCAGGTAAAAGGAGCTGTTCACTTCAAAACTGCCCCTTCGTGACATCACAAGGTGGAACTGAGTATTTTGAGCTTTGGATGTAGATACACTAATAATGCTGATTACTCATGCGTGAATAAAACAAAACACAACTCCAGCTCTGTTTTTGAGGAGGGAACAGCATCATAACACGACTTAAAGGTCCCAAAAGTCCATTTTGCGTAACACAGGACCTGGAATGGTGTGAGCAAAATTCCAAATTCCAAAAATCGAGGAAAGTTCCATTGCACCATCAATAAGAGAAATGATGACTGAATACATTATGTCATCATTTAAGGGAAATCAAAGCACCTCGTCACACATCATCATACTCTTGCTTTAAACCACAACATGGGAGTTCTCGAGTGTGATTCTATTTATATGAACCTTAAAATGCACAGTACGGCACTTTTCGTCTGAATGGTTCCTTGTGAATACAAAGCTTTGGAACATTCTCCATGGCGACAGATCGGTTTGATGGTAGAATGTGGAAAATGACAGCCAGAGGAGCAGGATTTCAGAAGACCCTGCTCCAGGCAAAGGCAGAGTCAGGTTTGTGGAGATGCGAGCCCACTCATAGCAAGAACGCGCGGAGGTTTCCCAGCGCAACAAACACAACCACAATGATGATGAATGTCGTCTATTATCTGACTAAAGAGCTCCACACTGTGCTTTAAATTCACATCAAAATAATTGATTTTTTGTGGGATGTACTAAATTGTATGACAGTATTTTGCTAAGTTATTAAGTTTTATCTTTTATCATTTGCTCAGATTCTGTACGAAACTTGAACCTCAGTAAAGACATTTACAGAATTGCCAGAATATTGTGTAAATATTATATTATTCCTAATATTAGTAGAATAGTAATAGTAATTTCAGTAATATTTTTAGGATAATCTAAATAAATACCCATCCTACTATGATTTCCCCAGTCTATATTAGTATATGCAACATTTTAAGGCGTTAATCCCATTCAGATTATTGTGTTTTAAATTCCTAATCGCTATGGTAACAGTCCCAATTCTCCTCATTCTGAAAACCATGGATAAATAAAAGAGTTCTTACCTCAGAAGTGTAGTATTTCTGTTGTTCTTCTCTCGTTCGGAGCTCCTCGCGTCTCGGCTGCTGCTTCGTGAATGTGCCCGTCCTGAAGGAAAGTGTGTGTTTTATAGAGAACAGCCACCGTGACCCTCCCCCCGCTGTCCCTCCCCCTGCTGTCCCTCCCCCCGCTGTCCCTCCCCCCGCTGTCCCTCCCTCCTCACACCTCCTCACACTCTGTTACTGATGCTGATGTCATAGGCCTGTCTGGTTCCACTTCCTCCTGATTCCCTCTATCCCCTCTTCTCTCCTCACTTTCTCTTTCTTCTCCAGTTTACACCTCTCCCTTATCCCTCACCTTGTCTCTCTCTGCTTCTCTCACTCCCCTCCTCTTTTTCTCCTTCCTCTTAAGCTAACCTAAGTCTAATAAATATCATGTAGATAAAATGTTGTAAGCATTGAATATTTTTAACAATTTCCTTTTGAAATCCTAAAATAAAATGAACTCTGACCTCGTCCCTTACTGTAACTCTCTCTCTATCTCCCTTTCTAACTTTTATCTCTCTTTCCTACACTCCCCCTCTCTGTTTCTCGTTTCCTTTCTCTTTCCTTCTCTTCTCTCCCCTCTCTCTGTTTTCCTCCCCTCTCTTTCCCTTACTCCCCCTTTCTCCCCTTCTCATTCTCTCTTTTCCTCCCTCTCTCTCCTCCTCTCAGTGTCTCCCTCCTCGCTCCCGCTCTCCCCTTTTCTCTCCCCCTTCTCCTTTCTCTCTGCTCAGTCACCTTCTCACTCTCCCTTTCTCTGTCTCCTTATTCTTAACTTAACCTCTCTCCCCTCACCCTCTCCTCCTCCTTTCTCGTTCCTTTGGTGTGTGCGCTCACTATGACGGAGCGTGGAAAGTCTCCAGTGAGTGGTCAGGAAGAGCCCTGTCCCCAGATAACAGCTCAGAATCATGTGGAATGTCTGACACAGCAGATGAGAGGGCTTTCCTACATCCAAAAATACACACATGCTTTTTATTCTAATACGACACTTACTTAAACCTGATTCTCACTCTTATTTAGTCACATCCTGTTGTTGTGCAATCCTGCCTCTTCAGTTCCACAGGCCACACTATGCCACTTTTTAAACCAATAGACAAAATGAAACCGTGCTCTTTTATTTAAGCTGTGTTTACTGCACTGGAAATATTAAAAACATGGGAGTGGACTTGCATCTCCACAAACCTGACTCATACCAGGCCTGGAGGAGGGCATTCTGTGGTGTAAAACTGATCTCCAAATATGGTTTTAATTTTCTATTTCCAGGGAATCATGGATGTGATGTACCACTTTCAGAATGTTACACACTGTAGCTTTTAAGAGCCCATGACAAGTTGGACTAAAACACAGTTAAGATCATTATATTTAAGATTTAGCTAAATTATTATTATTATTTTTTTTACTTTTTTCCCCCCAGTTTGGTTATTACTTCCTGGTTGGAAATAATCATCACACTGGAGAATCCTACTGTTGCCTAGCAACCATGTACACTGGGCCAAAACTCTAAACCAGGGGTGGCCAACTAGTAGAAGACTAAGAGCCCCTTCTTTTCTGTGTTACTGCAAAGAGCCACATTATACACATGGGTACACATGAACATCATCCCATTCCTCAATCATGTATGCACGCACACGCACACACAGACCTATGCTCAACCAGATTTAATGAAAATAACCACACCAACATGATAATATTGTTTAAAAGTTGGTAAAAGTTGTTTTCAACAGTTAACATTGTGTGCACTGTCTCACACACACAAACTCTCAGTTCAAGCAAGTCCACAAACAAAAATAAAATAATTTTCATTTTCAATTTTTCTCTTACTATGCTGCTTAGTGAGACTTTTGGCATTCCTTATCTTGAACAATCCTTGAATGAATGGCAACGCCAGCCAAGCATATTTGACGCATGTTATGTAAAAGCTCCTGAAGAGCCGCATGAAACTAGTTAAAGAGCCGCATGAGGCTCGAGAGCCACGGGTTGGCCATGACTGCTCTAAACTAATGTACAGAGAAAATTTTTACCTGTGAACTGTGCCCAACTTTTGGTCAGAATTCTCCCAGTGTGATGTGATCAGTGTGGGACTGTGTAAAATAGTAAAATAATAAAACTCTCTGTTTTCCATAACTACCAACATGTTTTTCGACTTTTCTTCCCAAACGTCAGTGTAACGCAGGTGTTTTCTCAGCGCTCTGATCCAGCCTCAGGCCTGAGGCGCTGGAATATATGTTTGGTTTTCACAAGGAGCTGCTTATAGCGCCCTACAAAGGAGAAGCACAGCAACTGCATATTTGACCAAAATAGACTTAAGACCAAAAACACCTTCATCACATCTGTTTTAGAGTTGAGCCATAAAACCTCTCTGTATTGTAGTACATTTAACATCAGGAAGTATCTGTATCTGTGTTCGAGGATTTCACAAAACTCAGATACTGCAACATGTTTTGTTCTCTAATTCTGAAATGGGACAAAATATCCATCCATCCATCTTCTCCCGCTCAATCCAGCTGGGTCACGGGGGCAGTTTGCTGCCCAATCCTCATAGCACCTGACCCCCCCTATGAACCCCTCTGCAGGTGGTGAGCCCACAGGAGGGTGGACATCATGGTCCTTGATGTTAGTTCATAGGGGTGCGGGCATGTTTTAGGTTGATGGGGGAAACCGGAGTACCCGGAGGAAACCCATCCAGACACGGGGAGGAACATGCAAACTCCACACAGAAAGGCCCAGGCGACCCAGGGATCAAACCCGCAACCTTCCTGCTGTGAGGCCTGAGTGTTGCCACTCAGCCACCGTGCCGTGGGACAAAATATGAAACATGAAACTTTCACAATTTCTTATTCAGCACATAAACCTGAACACAGAATGTCTCCCTAAATACCCTGTCTCAGACAGTGCAGTATGGAGTAAAAGTAACTTCCCTGAAGAGAATAAATAAAAGTCAGGCCCTGTTAGTGGTCTCTGACGTACAGGTTATCCTCCACTTGCTTGTGCTTATGGAAATGTTTTTGATATTTGGTTAGAATGTTCAACAGAATGACATTAAAGCTGCTGTACCTCATTTATGTGTTTATCCACACGCACCATATGCATTAAATGCAGCTGAGTAAATGACGAGAAGAAATGGCCCAAATTTCAGTAGTCGGACATCTGTTCATACCTGATGGCCACACCTAGCCTCGCACTTCCTGATTACTGGACAGTAAAATGCTTTATAATTAAATGCAGAAAGTACACGTCAGTCTGACCTTGACCTTAAGAACTGCTTATACAATATATTTGTACCAGGGCAAGGCCATTTGTTTCTATTGGTCTAAAACCCCAAACATGAATTCTTACTCTTATTGGGCTTCACCAGAGAAGTGACAAAGTGCATAGTTAGGGACAAGTGACATTTTTAGTTGGTTCAAACTGTACCAAACAAAAACACATCACAAGAGCCAATTTTTATGAACAATTTAAAGGTCCCAGTGAAACCACAGTGCAGCCCATTTGGCGGAGAATGAGAGAACATCAAGTGCTTTGAAAAGCTGCAGAAGTGACGTCAGGTTTGGAGTCTGTTCCAGCACTTTGATCGTGTTGCGAGCCTTGTTCTTTGTAATCCAAAGTGAAGGATTAACGCCTTTTCTAATTGGCATGAAATTCTAACTTCAAAAACCTAGCTGCAATGAATGCTATTATATAACCTCAAATACTCAAATAATATGCTAAATGCATGCTTAAACTGTGTCTGGTGGGTATCTCATTTGAATTGCCATTTTTAGAGGGTGTGTTTATGATAGTAAAGAATATGAGGTCATCATTTCAGAAGGGCCTGTGGATGATTAACAGAGTTTGCAGGAAATAACTAAACTGAAAATCAGCAGTTTTGGTCTTCAAACCTGCTTGATTGACAAGTCCAGATAGGCGTATCTCTTGTACGTACAGAAAGACCTGAGTCTGGGCACCACAGCCTCAGTCACGTCTCAAGTCAGGACCAAACACGAAACAAAGGAGCTCACTGGCCTCCCATCATTTTCAACTAAATTACATTTCTCTCACCTCAGATGAGTTCAGTGCTCATTGATTCTGCATTGTTTCAGTCACCTGTGATTTTTATACGCCCGTTTCAATACGGGACGTATTATGGTATGGCGCTGTCCGTCCGTCTGTCCGTCCGTCTGTCCGTCCGTCCGTCCGTCTGTGGACACTTCAAAGCTTTGAAGTCTTTGAAGCTTTGTCTTCATGAAGAGGCAAAATATCAATGTGCTTTTCTGTTGTTTACAATGTATAGGATTATTGTTTCCCTCTTGCCGTAGATCTGAACTCTCTTCTCAAATGTTCTGCTGCTGAAAGCGAGAACAACCCACATTCTCTGCTTCTTTGAGCTTTGACACATTAAAGCTTTGTAGTGTCTTTAAGTTCTGTTGCTGCGATCTGATTGGTGGAATTCTGATTCTAGAATGTGATGATGTCATACTCATACTCCTACTGCAAGAGCCAGATTTCCCTATTGATTATTACGGGCGTATTTTGCCCCGCTGGCGGAGCTCTTGTTCTCCTGTATTTGTGTTGATATGGACATGGCCATGAGGAGATTCACTATGAGCAGACTCACATCTTCAGAAAGGACTGGAATGTTTATTCTGGATCTCAAACTTGCCACATTAAACTGTGGCACAAACTAAATAGTTTATTTTCATCAAGAAAGGTTCTCATGAGCTTGTGAACTCACAAATACCTCAAGAATCCATCTTGCTGTGTAAGGTTAGGTTAGATTAACCCAATTCCACTGAAACAACATGGTTACACAGTACTTAACATTTCACTACTAGTTTATCATTTGATTTGGTATTTGGACACAGGCAGCACTTATGACATAGACAGAGGTAATTCCAGTGTCTTTATTTTGTTAAAGGAAGGTGTCCATCCATCTTCTCCCGCTTAATCCGCCTGGGTTGCGGGGGCAGTTTGCTGCCCAATCCTCATAGCACCTGACCCCCCCTATGAACCCCTCTGCAGGTGGTGAGCCCACAAGAGGGTGGACATTATGGTCCTTGATGTTAGTTCAGGTGCTGCATGTTTTAGGTTGATGGAGGAAACCGGAGTACCTAGAGGAAACCCATTCAGACACGGGGAGAACATGCAAACTCCACACAGAAAGGCCCAGGCGACCCGGGGATCGAACCCGCAACCTTCTTGCTGTGAGGCCTGAGTGTTGCCACTCAGCCACCGTGCCGCAGTTTAAAGTGTAAACTGCTAGAAAAAATAGCTTCCTTGTGTGTAAACTGTCCATGCATTTTGGAGATTATTTCTGTGTTGGTGACATAGATGCAGGGATTTCATAACTAAAACTACTATCTGTATTTCTGTACTTGTACTTTCACTTTTTTGCTACTTATGATGTAAAACTATTATAAATGTTTACCACAGGTACTTAAGCCGTTCACAGTAATTACAATACTGACTTAATATATTTATTGTGTGCATAATTTCTTTGCAAAAAGAGTGTTTTTGTTGTTGTAAATCATAAGATTTGAGCTGCACAGGGTTAAAAGTTACTTCTTTGGCTAAGTATTGGTTCATTGTGCTATTTTTTTTTTTAACCTTTATTTACCCAGGAAAGTCCCATTGAGATTACTAATCTCTTTTTCAAGGGAGTCCTGTCATGCACACACCACTTTCCCACTAGGCAATGTGGGTGAAGTGTCTTGCCTGAGGACACAACGACAGTTTTTGCCACTGGCGCCCCCCTGTGGCACCTGGAATTCTACTACCTAGGCCCGGCCCTGCTGAGCTTCTGAGATCTGACGGGATCAGGCTTTGACAAGCCGGTATGGCCACGACCATTTACTTGTTGCAGCTCATGACATGTGTGTCTATTTAAAAAATGAACTATCCTGCTTTACTGTTTCAGTGACATTAAGTAGTTTTAATATTATTGTTTGTCTCTATACGAATATTTCTGCTTCAAAATGTGTTATTGTGATGGGGCTACAGGTACCATCCCACCACACCCAGTCAAGGCTATTCAGTAGTCAATAATTACGCCTATGTGGTTGAATAATACCAACACTTTCTGAAACTACTGTGGAAAAAAACTAACAATAATAACTTCATGATGATGACAACAACATTGAACTTATCAGTTTTTGTTTCATGTGGATAGGCCCTGTAATTACAGAGATATTAGCCAAATAAGACTCAAATCACTATTATGTCATGTTCTCTGTTTTTAGGCCTTATGTTGAACCAGCCTCTTCAGGATGTGATTAAGACCACTATAAATAGCCTTCAATGCCTCCATTTAAGGTCGTGAACAGAAATTCCCACATATTTTCCTTAAGTGTATGGTGGTCACTACGGTAATATGGAAAGAGTAGTCATGTTCCCAAGGGAGGTGTATCTTGTAAGGGTTTTGGAATGAAATGGAACAAACTTGAGTCAGTATTAAGTTATGTCCCATCATGACAATAAGAAAAGACTGGAACAAAGTGTGCAGACTTTTTTGTGGTTTTTGCTGCAGTGACATAGTTTACCAATGAGTTTTGAAGATGTTTTGGGTGAATTCCTCAACTTGCTCCGTGTGTTTGACTTATCCTGTATTGTCTTGATTCGAAGCTTGGTGGCTTAGAAATGTTCACTTTTCACGTTTCTCTTATTATGCTACGTCTCAAAAAATGTGTAAATATCATTTTTGTGTCTCATTTCAGAAAGTCAAATCCATATATTATATAAGATTCATGACACAGAGTGAAGCTTTCACACTGTTACGTCTTTACATTTTGATGGTTATGACTTACAGATAATGAAAACCCAAAGTTCATGTCACTGATGCAGTAACTCGTGCCAAAGGAGGTCCAACAAGTACTGAGGGCAGAGAAATGAACAGACTTTTCTGACGGCTGCCATTTCTGTTTAAAATAGCCTTTATTTATCTTATGTAATATTCTAATTTTCTCAGACACTCAATTTTGGGTTTTTGTTATCGGTAAGCCATCAAAATGTCAAGAAATAAAGGCTTCACTTTGTGTTTTCATGACGTTCTAATTTTTATACGCCCGTATAAAAAGACGGGACGTATTATGTTATGGCGCTGTCCGTCCGTCTGTCCGTCCGTCTGTCCGTCCGTCTGTCCGTCCGTCTGTCCGTCCGTCTGTGGACACTTCAAAGCTTTGAAGTCTTTGAAGCTTTGTCCGCGCTCTAACTCGACAACCGTCTCACCTAGGAATGTCAAACCTCATGGCTGGACACCCCATGGGTCAAGGATGTTCCCTATTGATTTCAAGGTCACAGGGTCAAAGGTCAAGATCACGGCCCGACCCTTTGCGAAAACCTGCCCGTCGCTCTTGCTAACTGTGATCGTTTCCATCTCTGTCTTTTTATCTTCCATCTCTGTCCTTTTATGTTACGTGCCGTAGATCTGAACTCTCTTCTCAAATGTTCTGCTGCTGAAAGCGAGAACAACCCACATTCTCTGCTTCTTTGAGCTTTGACACATTAAAGCTTTGTAGTGTCTTTAAGTTCTGTTGCTGCAATCTGATTGGTGGAATTCCGATTCTAGACTGTGATGATGTCATACAGATTTCCCTATTGATTATCCGTCCGTCTGTCTGTCCGTCTGTCCGTCTGTCTGTGGACAATTTCTTGTCCGCGCTCTAACTCGACAACCGTCTCACCTAGGAATGTCAAACTTCCAAACTGCACCAACAATTCATCTTTAACTAGGTTTGACAAATTCTAACTTAATTCTATATACAATAATTCAAAGTACGGGCGTATTTTGCCCCGCTGGAGGAGCTCTTGTTTGAGTTGTACCAGTGTCAGTTCTGTGGAAACAGTTTATCAGGAGATTTCCTATTGACCAAATTCTTTCATGTTAGTCAGTGAGTGAGCCAGACCTTCCCCTCCAACGCTGACTTGTGTTTTCAGTGTTTTCCATGGTGTGGAAAGCCCACTGAAAAGGCAAGTGTTGTAAGATGACATCATCCAGAAATGGACAGTAATGTCATCATCCTTATAGTGTTTGAGGGTGAAAGGTTTTGAGCTTTTATTCATGAGTTATTCAGTTAGGGCAAAACCACAGAAATGTTACAGTGTGCTATAAACACCCATCAGAACATTTGCAACTCTGTTATTATTTCAGTGAAGTCAGTTTATGTCAGGGGTGTGCAAACTTATTACGGAGGGGCCACATATCGGAAACACATACAGAGCAAATGACCACAGACACAGGACAATGAAGTACACAGTGATGGAAGAATACTTTGAAAATATATTCAGTTACAGATTACTGAATGCCTGTATTAAAGTACATTTTGAAATGGATTCCGTTACATGGTCCAGTCAGAGTACTGCACTCTGAATACTCTGAACACACAAAATGTTAAGAAAAACTTTATATTCATTTCACTGTTTTTAAAGCAGGTCCTGTCACTAACTGGAGATGGAAGAATCATACGAAAAATCACACAAGAACTGTGTCTATTTTTTAGCCTGATTCTGTGCATCCTAAGCCTAAATTACTTTATCAAATACCATATTGTATTTATTTGATTTGACTACAGTAACCGCCTTCTGAATACCACCAAATAAGAATTAGTATTCTGAATACATATTCTTGGTTCATGTATTCAGTTTCTTCCCAGAGTGAATCAATCAGACAGGGTCTAACAGAGCCACCACACTGAGGCTTGGACAACTAATGTAAGTCTGTATCACAAGGCTTCTTATAGCGGCAACATTTCAACATTTTTGGTAATTTAGTCTAATTCGGCAGGAAGTCTGAGGGACATCAGAAATTGTGGGACACGTCCCTTGTTTATGTAGTTTGACCTTAAATTAATTCCCCAGTATGTAATATTTTAACACCAAAAATAAAAGCATGTTTGTTTGTCTTTTATTATTTGGTTGTGTTTATTGCACTGAAAAACATTTCCTAACATTGCACAGCAATATGGATTCTCCTGATATCTGTGAGGTCACCAACTCAAAAGAATCCATCCCCCAGGCTCCTGATGATGCGGTAGGGCCCGGGGCCACTGGTGGGCTGGAGACTGGACCAATCATGTGGCAGCTCTGAGGCTTGTGTGGAGTTCACGGGAAATGCCCCAACAATCCAGAACAAACCTGGCGACACAGACAGACTTCCGTCTGTTTTAGTGAAAATACAGACTCTTAGTTGTGAAAAATGTGAGACGTTCCAGATTAATGATTAATGTGTTTATGAATTAGATTTACACTTAGTAATAATACATAAAAAACTCCCCCAGGCCATAAACTGCACCTACTCAACTTTCTCAACCTGAAAAGCTGATGGGACTTGATGTAACATTGCTTAGGATGTGATGTATTGCATGTTTTAAGGTCAATTCTAATGTTCATGGTTGATGTCATTGTGTGTTAGAAGAGGCAGAACCACAGAGACAGTGATGAGGATCAGGATAGGGCCCTTATATCATTTTACAAGCAAAGGCATAACCAAATGTTGAAGTAAAGGTATTATACTGTATTGAAAACACATAGTTTATATAAATGCAATGATTCATATAATTGATGTAGTGGCCACTCACTCGTACTTCAGTGAAAAAATGCAGCCTAAATCGACAGTGACGTCTTTCGATTCACGCTCCTCTGTTGAAATAAGCGACCTTCAGTTTTTTCGTTTACAGTTGTACAGATCAGAATCAGAATCAGAATCAGAATTACTTTTATTCATCCCCGAGGGGAAATTTTCTTTCTACATCAGTGACATATTTATGACTATATACATGTGTGAGCCGGGAATAGGATGAAAGGATTGAGTAGTTTGTGATTTAAAGTGCAGCGTTCAACAGTTTGATGGCGACAGGCAGGAAAGATTTCCTGTGTCTCTCAGTGGAGCAGAGCGGCAGCCGCAGTCTATGGCTGAAAGAGCTCCTCTGATTGGCCAGCACCTTGTGGAGGGGGTGGGAGGGAGAGTCCAGAATAGTCCAGATTTTGTCCAGCATTCTCCTGTCCAACACCACCGCCAGAGAGTCCAGCTCCTCCCCCACAACATGTCCAGCCTTCCTAATGATCTTCTCGAGTCTATTAGTGTCCCTCAGGCGCAGACTGCTGCCCCAGCAGACTACAGCGTACATGATGGCACTGGCCACCATAGACTCGTAGAACATCCTGAGCATTGTCCTGCAGATGTCAAAGGACCTCAGCCTCCTCAGGAAATAGAGGCAGCTCTGGCCCTTCTTGTAAACGGCGTCCACATTCCTGCTCCAGTCCAGTTTATTGTCCAAGTACACCCCCAGGTACTTGTCCTCCTCCACCACGTCCACACTGACCCCCTGGATGGAGATGGGGGTCACAGCAGCTTTGGTCCTCCTCAGGTCCACCACCAGTTCCTTTGTCTTCATCACGTTGAGCTGGAGGTGGTTCTTCTCACTCCAAGTGACAAAGTTGTCCAATACATATATTGATATAGTTGGCGTAGTGGCCACTCCTTCGTTCTTTAATGAAAAAAAAAAATCACTCCTGCCTGCTGTTCTGTCAAAATGAGCTCCCAGCAGCCTAAATCAACAGTGATG
This sequence comes from Odontamblyopus lacepedii, assembly GCA_034769755.1. NCBI lineage: Eukaryota > Metazoa > Chordata > Actinopteri > Gobiiformes > Gobiidae > Odontamblyopus > Odontamblyopus lacepedii. The sequence continues at coordinate 4,383,535 of CM068363.1, forward strand.
TTTATCGATTTACACTAACTTGTTGAAATAAGCTATTTGACATTTTTCCCTTTACAGTTGGTGTGAAAGCTATTGTAAAGAAGTTTGTTGTCAAATTGTAAATACATGCAGTTTAGTATTATGTAGTACAAGAAAGCTCATGGAAAGTTTTCGGCCTTGGCTGCCTGGCTGCGGAGGGGGAGGTGGACACAGCTGCCGCTGTGTCGCACCCCCTCCTGCAGTATCGGACAGACACAAGGTCAGTCTCACGAAGTTTATCTATTGTTTTGCTTATGTGCAGAAACTGTATTACACTGTTTCAATGGGGATGCCCCGCTCATGCTGAACTTAATAAAATGCACGGAGAGACAACTGGATTTTTGGAATAGACTGAGGGAAGCTCCGAAGTTGGGCACCCAGTGGGACGAGCTGTCAGAAGCGCCACTTGTCTCCCCGTGCACGTAAAAACTTAAGTTGAGTTGTGTCTTTGATTCCTGGTGTTAATGCTCAGTCAGTAGCAGGTTGTATTCTCCGCAGGGCTGAGACGTAGTCATCTCAGTTTAACACTGTCATTCTCACAACACTGTTTTGTGTGTGAAATTTCCTGACAGTTGTATAGATCCAATAAACCCTGACCTCCCCAGTGTTACAACATGTTTCTCTGGTTTAGAGACAGCGGGTTTGATGCTGTTTCCACATGGTGATTGTACTTTATCCCCTGACCTAAGGGCAATTTTAGTACATTTCTCCTCACCTGGATTTTTTTCTTAATTTTGCTTTTAAAACTGCCCCTTTTACCCCCTAATGAAGTGTTCTATATCCTTTTGTTCAGTCCAACCTGTTATTTCACAATCTGCTGCTGTAGTTGTGTCATGTGGCTGTGATAAAAGCTACAGGACCAGAAATAGAGATGAAAAAAAACAAAAAAACAACAGAAAATAAAATTCACACTCTTTTATACAAAACACACAGCAAACATGTACAAACAACTTTTTGGACATAAAAAAATGCTTAATTTAGGGCCTTAGTTACAAAAATGCAAAATATCAAGTCTGTAAGTAAATTAAAAATCTCCTTATTGCCCTAATAACAAAAAAAAAGTGCAATTGCTCCATTACTTTTCTGGTTCCAGTCATGGAAACAGCTCCTGTAAAGTCCAGGGCCAGAGCATAGAACAGAGCCACAGCACTTGTAATGCATTTCCATGGAGTTTATTATATTTGTGAGTAAGTTTCTATCTTTTACGGTTAGAAAGTTATGTGCGGTTATATAAAACATATTCCTCGGTATCATATATGATACCGTAGGTCTTCAAGGGTTTTAAACTTTAGTTATGTCAAATTTCCACTCATTATATGAATCTGTGTAGGTAGTTCATGTCACCAGTCGTATTCTGCTTTCAAATAGTTCTCTGACTAAAGGTAGCACATAGCGACAGGCCAATTTGACCATCGAATAATGCTTCCACTGCAGAATCACCATTACTTGCTCATTTATATGAATGTGACTGGAGAACACGTGTGTGTCGGAGCTAATGCTAATTTTGGAGCCTGATCTATACTTAATAATAGACATTACACCGGAAATGGTCGAGCCGACTGTTCCTCTGATTGGAACTAGCCGGCCACCGCTGTGCTCAGTGCCAACTGGGGGAAATAAAACAGTTATTACAGGTGGGCAATATTGTCACATAACTGGAATAAAGAAAATCATGTGAAATGATGAACCAGTTGCAAAGAGATGATCAAAATAACAGGTGTAATATACCAAAAAAGGCTAAGATATAAAGCCCCATTTGTGCAGCTTTATGGTTCATTTTACGCCCATTCACTTCAACCAGGACATTTACAGGCACTTACAAACATGTCTGCTGAATTACTAGTGTTGTGGAATTTCTATACTATAATCAATAAAAACCTGAGAAGTTGTCTTATATCAAGGAGTCTTAAAGCAATTGTGTGCACAGGCCCGAGTGTCTACAGAAGATTAGAGCAAGTTATTAGTTAGCTAGTTGTAAAACCCACAACCATTAATCACCAACCTAAACCCAGTAAAAGAGTAAAGACTAGAGTAAAGATTTCCATAACACTAGCACAGAAATATATTTGTCAGGTTTGCCCTCCTCTTATTTCCACAGAGCAAAGTGAGCACAGACAGAACAGAAAGTTCTTTACAAAGGTCCTGTACATAAAGGACTCCTGTGAGCCTTGAGCCATGTTAGCATGCTGTTACCTTCAGCACTGCTGTGGCAGTGTGGCAGACCGAGCGTGTGCAGACAACACTTCTGCCTTCACTCTCCCCTCCACACCTCACAGGGTGCGACAGAAAACCACAGAGAGCCCGTCAGCCGCTGGACAGGTAAGTGCAAGAATTTAACACGTAGGTCTCATCACTGAACAGATACGTTTCAGCAGGTAAGTCTAGTCATTGAACAGGTAAGTTTCCACAGCTCAGGGCAATCTTTTTTCAGTTCATTTATTTGAGAAACATGAAATATTATATCTACATGAAATTATTATTGTACATATTGTGCTGCATTACAGTTAAGCTCAAAAAGGAGCAGGACGAAGTGTAATCTTATAAACTGTCACATTCTGGATGCTGTGACCTGAATACTGCTCATCCAGTTTCACCATTCACACACGATTAGTAATTTCCTTTGCAGTAAATGCTTACGTACATTCCTAATTTTTTTGTTTGTTTGATATGATTCAAGAGATGTTTTTTCCCTCAGCTCATCGTCATCCTGCACACCTGGCATACATGTTATTTCTGTACAGTGGTTTAATGTGATAGATATTTAAACAACTTTTTAGGTCTTCATTTAACTTGTTCCATAGATCCACCCCAAATCATGTGATCCTCATTTTTTTTAGTGTTCAGTGGATTTTGAATATTTATAGCTTTATAAGTAATTGTAATACTTAAGGTCTACTATATATATATATATATATATATATATATATATATATATAGCTCTGAGTGCTCCATTCACATCCTCTGGCAGACTTCTGGATAAGCTCTCTCTCTCTCTCTCTCTAGCTGGTCCTGGGCCAACTCCCTGGTACATACATACATACACACCCACACACACCCACACCCCTGCACCCGCACACACACACACACACACACCCACACCCACCCACGCCCCCGCACCCGCACACACACACACACACACACACACACCCACACCCACCCACGCCCACGCCAACACACACACACACACACACACACACACCTCTTCTTTGTCCTTCCTTCTCTTTTGCCTGACCTCTGAGAGTTACGTCATGAGGTGAACTCTAAGTGCAGAGGAGGAGTGAGGAGCAGTAAGAAGGAGCTATCGCTGCTTTAGGTGGATCTGAATCCCGCTAATCAGCAGCAGGAACTACAGCTGTTCAGTCAGAACTACAACTCCCAGAAAATGAATGACAACAACGCACCATCCTCCACTACGGTGATGGCTATGGTTATTTAAACCTTTCAGTCTTTACAGTCAATGCTTTCACATCGGTGGCCGAAATAAATAAAGTGACTCCACCTGAGTGAAATTATCGCGCATTATTGTTATAATATAATATCACCTGTAATTGAATAATCGTAAGGTTATTTAGCTGTTTAATGTCATACTCTGGAACATCAGTTCTGCTCAGCTTGCCGTATGTACAGCGAGTTATCTGCCTCCTTTAGCGAAAAGGATAGCACCAGGTGTATTAAGTGTAGTTTGTTTTTAGCTTTGGAGGCCAGGCTAGAGCAGGTAGAAGTGCGGCTCCGCACAGTGGAGGAGGAAGAGAATCGAGTTAGCCAGGCAGCGTCAGGGACCAAGGACCATGCTATCAGAAGTAGCAATGTTAGCGAGACTAGTCCCCCAGCTTCTCCCCAGCAGCCGGGAGAAGAGGACGGCTTAGTCACGGTTGGGAGGAAGCATAGTGCTAAACGCAAACACTTAGAGCACCCGAAGCTTCCCGTCCAAAATAGGTTTGCTCCCTTCAGCAACACACCGGCTGTACCAACGACTCTGGTAATTGGAAGTTCTATAGTCAGGATTGTGAGGCTACCAGTGGCTACTGTTAGGTATTAACCAGGGGCCAGAGTGGGTGACATCGAAGGATACCTTAAGATGCTAGCCCAGAGTGAGTGTAGGTTCCGTCATATCGTGATTCACGTTGGCGATAATGATGCCCGGCGGAGACAATCGGAGGTGCTCAAATTGAACGTAGGATCGGTGTGTAAACTCGCTAAGTCGATGTCGGATGCCTTAATATTCTCTGGTCCCTTGCCGAATTTGACCAATGATGAAATGTACAGCCGCTTTTCATCATTTAACCGCTGGTTATCTAGATGGTGCCCCGAAAACAACACAGGCTTTGCTGATAATTGGCGTGCGTTTTGGGGAAAACCAGGTCTCATTTCCAAAGACGGCATCCATCCCACTTGGGAGGGCCCTGCTGTCTTATCTAGAAATATGACCGACAGCATCTTTGCTTCATCTGACAAACCAGAGGTGGGACCTGGGCACAGAGCAGTAGTTCAGGACACTCCTCTGACCTTCCTCCTCTCAATCACGTGCAAGTCCAGTGTTCAGGTTTAGTGCAGCAAACAGAGACTGTATCTGTTCCTCGCCCCATCAAAAGCAGTCGCCCACTTATAAAAAGAGCAATCTCCAAAAATCTAATAAAAATAACTACCAATAGTAAAAGTAATAAACAACGAATAAATGGTAATAAATGGAATAAATGGCCTATTAAACATCAGGTCTCTCTCTTCAAAAGCTCTCTTAGTAAATGATATAATTATTGATAATAAAATTGATCTACTTGCCCTAACAAAACCTTGTCTACAACCAGAAGAGTATGTGAGCCTAAATGAAGCCACGCCCCCTACTCATGTAAGCTTTCATACAGCAGGAGTTTGCGTAGAGGTGGAGGAGCAGTAGTCATATCACAGTCCAGTTTCCTTTTGAGTCCTAAACATGTGTATAACTTATTTGAAAGTTTTACACTGTCAGTCAAGCAGCCAGACTGGAAGAAACAGAAACCAATCATGTTTGTGATTATTTACCAGCCCCCTGGCCCATACTCAGATTTTTTAACTGAGATTTCTGAATTTCTATCCAGTATAATATTAGACTCAAACAAAATTGCAATAGTCAATGATTTTAACATTGATGATAGCACTAACAGTCTAGCACATGCCTTTACAACTCTAATAGGAAACATTGGTTTCACTCAAAATGTAAATGAACCCACACACAGTCACGAGCACACCCTGGACCTTGTTTTAACCTATGGTATAGACACTGGTCAGCTCAGTGAACCACCTCTAATGCTAAAGAAGCACAGAACAGACTCACCATCAGCAGCACATCCCTCTGGCAAAGAACACATATTCTACTGAGTCCTGTTCTTTAGTCCGACACAAACTGAGGACCACGTCTTCCAGGTCCACTTAAGGCCAACCTACACAAGGGGCCAGTTCACACTTCTCTATTTCATAAAGCATCTGACAGGAATCCATCCTCATCTATAATATCCCCTTTGGAAAATTTGGACAGAGACTGCAAAGGTTGTGTAACAATGATTCAGATTGATAAATAAGCAAATATATGTATTATAGATTTCAGAAAAGAGGATATGGAAAAGGGAGATTGAATAAATAAAAAGTACTACTACAGTTTTTCTCCATTGGTTTGGCTCATTTCTCTAAACAAAAATGGCATTCTCAAAATAACATGGTCAAATCTCCAAACCACATTGCAGTCATTCACAACAGAATGGCATTTCTCACTGATTTCATTAAATTGCAAGTGTCTTAGTTCATGTCTCAAGTGTTTCAGTGCATCTTTGCAAATGGTTCTGTACAAGTCCCCTACAGTTAGCACAGTGAGGCCACATTTAGTACGTTTTCCAAATAAATAGATCTTGCTGATCTAAACTGGTGAGCTAATTCTCAGTCTAATGGTTGTTCTCTAAAACATGTCAGCCTGATTTCATTGTCTAAGTCATCAGATGCACAACAGTCTGTTCAACTGTCAAAATGAGTCAAGAACATAAAACCATGAACACCAGATATGAATTTCTTTGAACATTTGATAAATTCATGACAGTAATTGACAGTCAGGTGATATTAGAACTAATGACTAACAAAGGAGGAGTTTCCTACATCTTGCCAATTGTGTCTGGCAGTTTTTTTTTTTTTTTTGTCGCTTTGGGGCCCCAAAGCGAATTTTAACAGACCAAGGGCGAGAATTTGTGAATGAGGTAAACATTTAAGTGCAAAGTCTGTGATCACATGTCCAAACATTTAGTAACCGTCTTTAATGTTCACTGTAGCTAAAGTACAATACATGCGAACGCCTGGGAATTCAGCACAGCCTCTGTGCACCGTACCACCCCCAAACTAATGTGGCTATACCGGCTTGTCAAAGCCTGATCTCACCAGATCTCAGAAGCTAAGCAGGGCCCGGCCTGCTTAGTACTTGGATGGGAGACCACTGGGAATTCCAGGTGCCACAGGGAAGCGCCAGTCACAAAAACAAAACAAAAAAACGGTTGTTGTGTCCTTAGGCAAGGCACATCACCCACAATGCCTAGTATGAAAGTGGTGTGTGTGTGAGTGATGGTGGTGGTCGGAGGGGCCGATGGTGCAGATTGGAGCCTCGCTTCCGTCAGTCTGCCCCAGGGCAGCTGTGGGTACAATAGTAGTTTACCACCACCGGGTCTGGAGTGAATGAATAATGCTCTGTAAAGCATCTTTGAGTGTCCTAAAAAGCGCTATTTAAAACTGATGCATCATTATTATTATAGTGAAAAAAATGAATGGCATCATTCAAACGTGAGACACAATAATAAAAATGGTGCACCATGCATACATGATTCATTTAAGTGCACATCACTATGCACTGTAAGGCTGTAATTTACACCTGAGTAATTTAACTTATTGGGGACAAGCCACAAATACGGGACCTTCATCTCCCAGGAGCCCTTTTCGCACTTAGAACCAAAAAGCAGCTGACCACCCAGTTCTCACCTTATTACATGATGTTTGGGAGGGAGGCACGGTATCCTGGTCACTGATTCTTGAGAGTCGGGACAAAACATGTCCCACGTAGAAAAGTCTTATTTATATAAAAAATAAACAAATAAAAAATTATTGACATACCCACTAAGTTAGATCTAAAGGAATTGTGAATACTGATGTTGTGTTTTAGCATAGATAATTACTTTTTTGGAGTATATTTGCTTAAATGTATGACCAGTGGTTAGACGCCCCATGTTATTTCTCTTGTCCTCAGCAAGAGGTCCCAATAGTCACCAGCATTGAAAAACATTAAAAACCTCTATAATTGTGAAAACATTTATATCCAATCAAATATAAGGGTTAAAAAATTATAAAACAATATATATCATGAAAATCAAAAAATATTTTCCATAAAAATCAGTTCATCAAATTTGTGTCCACTGCTTTTGTCAGCTCCATCAGACTTTCAATAATAATAAATTTAATCAGGCAATAACATGATCAGCTATATCCCAGAGGACTCCTTTTCATTCTCCTTGCTGTTGGTGAATGCAGCAGTACCACACATGGTCTGGTTAGTTTGACATTTTTTGATATTTTAGATGATAAATGTCAAATATCCTATGGTCACAGCTGGAGCATGTCAACACCATCTCTCTGTTATGATACTTTTAAAAAATCAGAGTGGAATCAATTAAAGTATTTTTTGAGATTATAGAGATAGATAGCAGTAGCCAAAAAACTAGCTAGATAGCTTCAATATTTTTTTCTGCAAAGAGAAAAAAATATCATTTTGTCAACTCCGTCAGCGTCAACTCCATCAGCTTTTATGTCTGATGGAGTTGACATGTAAGCTGACGGAGTTGACAAATCCACCAATAACTGCTTAATGCACTAATATTATACTCTTTTCTCATGGTAAAGGAAGAGAATAATTTTTGGGGGGGGAGGGGGGTTATCTGCACATTTACGTACATATGCAGCATGCAATTACATTATTGTACAATATACTTGTTTTGTAGAACTTGGGTAGGCTTTGGTCTGCTCATTGAATGATTTAGGCTACTTGTGTCTGCTTATAATAACTTTGATTGATGTAAAATCTAAAAGGTGTATGTACTGCAGTGTGTAGTTTCCACTATTGAAAATACACCAACTGTGAAGAAGGTCAGTGTTGACTTTTTCAAATCCAGTTTACTTGGATCCTCAGACCAAAAGTGCACCGTAATTTTGTGTTGATATTCTTAGACAGGATCCATAGGCTGTCCACATTGCCACAGAATCCTGTCTGTTTGACTCGGACAGTGTGCAAAACCCTGCCTTTCCATTGGTTTAATACATTCCAGTACAGTATTATCTGTAGCAGATTTATCCAAAACAGTATCGACTGTTAGTAGCCTTAGTAATGGAGACTGGTTAGCAGTAGTTTATGATGACTACTGGTGGCTGGCCAAGACCATTGCTGTGGATACCGAGCATCAAGATGTGAAAGTTGAATTTATGCATCCACACGGTCCAACAGCAAAGGTTAAGCCTAAGTGTGGCAAGTAGGATGTCTGTTTCTGCCCAGTTCAAGACATCATAGTGAAACTAATTGGCAGTGCATCACCAGTCCAATCAAGAACACGAGAGATCTACAGTATTGCCCCTGATGTGTTGGACTTTATAGAGCATGAGCATGTCCGCCGCCTGCTACTCAAAGCATATGTGCCTCGTGTGGCTACATTCTTGGTTTCAAGAATTGCTTTTTTTTATTATTTTTTCAACAGCTGCCAGTTCTTGCTGTCTTCATTTGCCTAGTTTTGAAGTATACAATGTTTTGCAGCAACATGTTGGCTGTTGTTGGCATAGTTGGAAATGGTGCAATTATACGGCAATGATAATAGTATAAAGTGCAGTTTTTACAGTTTGCTTATTGCAGATGAGTAAAATATGTTCACAATGAAGCTAGAAATTACTGTTTCTAAATGTATTGTTTCTTTCATCTGTTTTAAAAAGCAGTTTTTCATCAATCATAAATGCAAATGTCATTTTGTCAACTCCATCAGTTTCCCGTCAACACCGTCAGATCATTATCAGCACTGTCAGATGTATGTTTTTGTATTTTTTTGTGGAGTAAAAAAAATGTTTTCTTCAGTTTTTGTTGTTTAAGCAATAAAGGATCATCAGATCTACATCCTTTTGTGTTTTATTCATTTAAGGGTTTTTTCCTATGGTGGCACAAAAAAAGATAAAGTTTGAAAATGCCATTTTTTTTAAATCTGGGTATTGATAAAAGTCTAAAATTAAGCCTTAAGTATATATATTACATTTTATTGCATATCACAGTAACTATATACTCTTACAACATAAATCAGAACTTAAGATTCTTATTGGGCTAGTACAATTATATAATTATGTACTTTGAGTGTATCTGAAGGAGTTGACGTAAAGCAAGGCATTATGGTAAAGAAGTGAACTTGTTAAAAATGTTTTTTAACATCCTGCCTGCACCTTTACATGGTTTAATAGCACAGATCTTTATCTACATGAATATGTAACCCTAATCAATATAGTGTAATTTTTTTTAAAAAGTTTTTCTGAGGGTGTTTTGTCCCGACTCTCAAGAATCAGTGTGTGCATGTTCCAGAGGAGTAGGAGGTTTTTTGAAAAGTGTTTAGCACATTATAACACTTTGACACCTTCTAATGACCTTATGTCTGTATGCAGATCTGTGAGGACCTAATAAATAAACTCCTTTAGAACAATAAGACACCTGAATGCTTGAAGTTGCTAAAATACTATGCTGCAATGTGTGGCTGGAAGTACTCCCAAATCTGGCATGCTTAAACTGTGTCTTTTGATCACTGAACTTTTGTGGGGAACTTTTAGGCCATTTTTCCACATCTCAAAAAGACTATTTATGTAGACCCCTTTGGGGCTGATGAGAATGTTATATTATTAAATTCAGGGGGCGAAGGGTCTAAACTGTTCCCGCTGGGGTAGCCACGCTGTGCCTCATCCACGTCAGATGGATGGGGTGTAATGGGGTAATTATGTAAAGTATCTCTGTACATTTTCAAAAAACTAAATATAGGGAATAAACATTCAACAAATAGATTATGATTCTCAAAGGCGAGAGCTTTGATCCAGCCTGTATGTTCTGCCAGAATAGCATAAATATTTTGCAAATGCAAATTGCCAAGCGGAAACAGGTAGGCTATTGCTTGTGGGATATAATTTATGAAAGTATGTAAAAGAACTGCATTCACTTAAGTGGGCCTTTGTGTTTTTTAGATGTAATGTCAAAGGTGTGTCGTATGTATGGATTTCATGACACGTGAGTGTGCTTTCCTGGGAGCCCTGACATTAACAGACTGTATCTTGTGAATTATTCTCTTGGTGTTCATATTAAGGAATGATTAAACGAGTACATATATGCTTCTTTCCTATTCTGACTGTATAATATATGCTCAACTTCAAATGCCATAGGAGCATGTTAACCTTGTGACCCTTGTCTATTTAAATAAATGTGCTGTCTCTGCAAGGGCCTGCTTTAAACGATGGCCTAGACATTGGGCTAGACGCTCAATTTCGGCAATTTTACGTAAGCAACAAGGATAGAATGACACCTGCATGCATCAGCAAGTGTTGTGTCCGGCTATAAAAAGGGTCTCACAGAAAGGGCTTTTCAGAGACGGGGGTTTAGGACCAGTTGATTCGAGGCCTGTACTACTCAAACCAAGAATAAAGATCTTCCTGTGGACCGCATTATGCCTTCTGAATTTTTGTTCAAGTGCCTTCAAAAACCCAATATCAACAATCTATACCTCAGTGTTTTTCTATCCAGCCTAAATGTTTTTTTTTTTTTTTAAAGATTCACTGCAGTGATGGCCAGAGCTGGTACCTCCAAGCCTGTGTTTGAAACCCTGACACAAGACGCAGATATGACTGCCCAGCCTGCAACCTTTGATTATTATTTTCTTTTAACTTGCACTAACAGCTTCATCCACCAGGCTGTCAGGATGCTTAACCCTCTCCCCTCGCTAACCACCAGGCCGTACTCCTAAGAAGAGCTTTGAACTTTTCTGTCATGTTATTATTTAATTTAGCTTTGAGGGTGAGAAATGTAATTTTGTTTTTTCATATGTAAATATGACAAACTTTTTGAATCTTCAATAACTGGCCTATTGTTTTCTTTTTCTCAGAAAAGTGTTAGAAGCCAAGTGCTCTTATGTTCACTTTGCCCTATGAACTTATTGTTATTTGACAGTTGACTTTCCATGATGCACTCATGCACTCGCACATTACCCTGCCCATTGCACTTGAAAATATGCCGAGTAATTGCACATGAGCGGGTGACTATATTGTAATGTCACAACATAACACGGCAACAATGTCTGCGCATAAGTGGCGTTGCACCGAGTGACCACTACATGACGCTGTGTCGAACACTTTTATGACTTTGCATTTGTTTATTTCCATTATTCATTATTACTCATTTCCATTATTCATTATTACTCATTTCTATTATTCATTATCACACATGAAATCAGATCATTATTGCTGCTCTAACTGATCATCAGCATTTTTGGCCAGGCACGTGAGGCTCGCAAAAGGACACGGCACAATCAAGCTTTTAATGTTTAGCATGGCTTTCACAAGTTAACCTGCTTCCAGTGTGACTGGAATGCACACAACAGATATAGGTGCTGAAAAGGAACTTGTCTATGTTGATCACCGGTGATGTGAGTTCGAGGCCCACTCACCCTGTTATTCATATTTTTGCAGCCTGAGGGTGGCGCAAAAATGTAAACACCAGTGTAAACAAATCACAACTTGACATGATCTCACGAAGAACGGGAACACCGGCTAGTGGGTGGGCTGGCTGTTTGGAGACTGTCCTTCACTGCACTCATGGAAACATTACTGACACACTGAATTCATTTATGAAAAATGTATAAATAAATGTTATACTTTTGATATGTGTGAATTATGCCTCTGTTCATCAATAACAGACCTATGTGCCTGTTATATTAGCTGATCCTAGGCCAACTCCCAGGTGGTGGTGTTGGTTCTTTTCCTCTATTAGGTGTTATGTTCATGTAAATGCTAATGTTAATTATTGGTTCAGCGATTAGTTACCACTAGACATCAAATTAGAAGCCGCTCGGATCGCCACAGTAGCAATCATAACCCCTTAAAGTGACGAGTGGAAATTACACTTGACCTACAAATTTGTGCATGATTAAACATGGATAAAAGTTACAGGCCTAGAGGCCCATTCCTGAGCTTAGATCGTTTCCTTAATAGCTTCATTTGATTTGATGGCACAAAATATTTAGTTAAAAAGGACAATATCTATACAGATGAGCAACACTCATATTTAATTTGTTTAATGAACAGTATACTTGAACATTTTCAGAGGAGGTGTACCGCAAGACGTGGAAAAGCTTGTGGGACACCTACCTGAAGGAGAGCAACAAGAGGAGTGGGTCAGTAGCAGGGGAAAAATGATAGTTCTCTGCAATGCAAATGTTTTCATTGATTCTTTCATAACTCTAAGAGTCACCAGTGGCAATACGACGCAGGTCGAGGAGGCAGCAGAGTACCTCCCATAGAGCATATATCTGAGTGGACTAAGTGAGTGTGACGTCACCACAGCGTTCAGCGCTGCTCAAATGAGGCTCGCAATGCCACAGTTACAGTTAATCTGGAGCCAGGCTCTGTGAAATTTTTTTGCAGAAAAATCTGGATCATGTGTTGCTGGTTCATACGAACATTTTAAGACCAAAATGAGGAGGCCACAGCAGCAGGTACAGAGAGAGGGACGATAAGATCTCAATGTGAGTCAATGGGAAAAAGGAGAGAAGGAGCCAGAAGAGCCTCCTGGAGCACTTCCTGTTTGGCACGCGCCAGCGAACAGGCTAGCTTAGTCCACTCATATATACGGGCTATGGTTCCTCCCAACATCAGACCGGGACTCCAGTGAGGCAGGGACACAAAGTGCTGTACTCCTTTGCTTATGTTAGGCATGTTTAAACACTGGTAAACTTGGGGCTGTGGTAAAAATGCAGAACCATCTGATTCAGAAGCTGTGGCTCCATCTGCCTCATGGTCCCTGGTCCCTTCCCCTGTGCTCTGCCCGCTCAGGTGTGTGGGCCTACATCCTCTTCTAATTATAACTGAAGTACCTTTTAACTCAACGTGGCAGGCTGATGTGGACTCCAGTGTCTTTGTGTCTACTGTTTACAGCTCAAAAGGAGAAGAACCACAGCGGTGGAGCGACCCCGGGAGCCACCATCTGTGATGGAACAGGTGCTCCTGGAAACCCTCAGGGAGTGGCCTCCTCCACCTTAACCATCCTGGGAATTCTCCCCTGTGGAGCACTACTTCCACAGCTTAGCTCCTTTCCTGGAAAGGTTGGATTTTCAATTGGAGATGTTGAAACAAAATATTAATGAAGTCATTCTTGACGATATTCAGAATCTGGCCCCCGGTTTTAATAGCTCCTCTCCTTCACACCTTCTCCAAGCAAGACAGTTTTGATTTCTGTCTTTGGAGTAGGATGTCGTGTTATACAATGTGCCATTTGTGTTTATTATGAGAAATTATGTTTTTATTTATTTTATTGTGTATAACATGTATTTCTACTAAATGATTCATATTAAACATGTCATCTGCCTAAGTCCTAGAACATCTATTCAAATGTTCTTGACCACAGGACACAGCTTTAAAGCATTCACATCCAACATTAATCACAATTACTTATGGTAGCAATGTTAGTGGAAGTAGTAATGCTCTTTGCAAATCGTAAACGTTTATTCCACTGGATTCCTGGTAGCTTCATATTTGATTCTTCTCAAATCTCTTGCAGTTAATGTGTGTCTTTTTTCTCAATCTGTTTCTTGCGACATTGCTGACTATTTGCAATTGTGCAAGAGTGCTGCATCCCTCTGAAAGAGTTTTTTAACTTTTCAGAGTCAGTCAAATCTCTTCTTTGGCCCATTTTTTCTGATGAAAAGAAGCTGCTTAATAATTGTGCACACCTTGCTGTAGGTGCTGATCTCCTGAGGCCACGCCCTCCTCATTACACAAATACACATCACCTGAAATGAATTCAAGTTTCTACAGCCTGGAGTTGGAGAATATGCATCAAAATCATGATATGGTCCAAATATCCACTTGTCTAATAATTGTGCACACACTATATGTTGTGCTGCAGGAAATAAGTAGCAATACATCATGTTTCAAGTACTTTATTTTTAAGTTAAGTTTTAAGTTTTAAGTTGAATCCATCAGACCAAATCTAATGTGTGCATGATAGTGGCAGCAGAGCAAACTGCAGCCCGAGAAGAGGCAGCAACACCCAGCAAAAGCTCCGTCCATCACAGAATAACGAGGTCATGTACAGTCCAATGCCATTAACAAGATGAACGCTTCATACAAGGAAAATAAACACTGATTACACATGTGTATCTAGCATCCCTTACGCAACAAAAATAGATTTCTCAATATATTACATGACAATATATTTCATGATATACTGAGTTATCTCAGTATATCTATCTATCTATCTATCTATCTAATGGCATGCCGCTACATAGGACAGAGATCCTTTATTCCACAGAATGTGCCTTCAGATGCAGTCATGACCTGCAGGGGAGCAACACAAAACAACAAAACCTACAATTCAAAATGGTTACATGTAAACAAACATTTTAATGAAGGAGTGAAACATTTTCAAAATAATGAATCTCTTTACAGGTATGTGGGTGGCGCTTAAAAGAGCCATTGTGTATCAGTGAGGATGGATGGAATTACTCCTTAGGCTGCCATGGTACTGCTCCCTCAGCTGAACAGTATCTCACACGCCTCGCCTCTTCAGAGAGGTTTCCAGCACCTACTCCACCCAGCCTTTGGAGATGATGTTGTCCAGCAGCTGCACCCTGCACAAAGCCTCATTTCCAGCAGAAGCCCACATGAAGATGTGAAAAACACATGTTGCTTTGACACACTTCTCCACAACCTCAGGGTGGACTTCAATGATGCACCGATGTGCACTTCACTGTGAAGTTAAGATACTAAACGCATCCTCACCCATGAGCCCTGACAGGGCTGCATCATATTTTTTAACAGAGGGAACACCTCATTAGCCACAAAGAAGGGCCCTCTGTGGAGCTCTCCAGGTGCTGGTACGGGGGCAGATGGGGTGTGCCAGCTCGCAGAGCGTGACTAAAGACTTTACCTCCCATCATCGATCCCTCTGAAGCCGAGCATCAAAAACTGCCAAGAGCACTATAGAGAAGTGTCTTTGATAATTAGAAAACTGGGATCCAGAGTTGGGAGGTGCTTCCATTTCTCCTCCTGTGCGACAGACCTCCAGTCCTCTGATGTGGGAACAGCCATAAATTCCTCGTCAAACCGGTCCAGGAGAGTGGCCACCACCTGGTTGACAATTTTGCTGACAATGGAGAAACTGTCAGCTATGGACCTGTACAACTCTTCAGCAGCAAGGTCCCGAAACACAAACTGAGATTAGAATACCTGGGATGTACAGGGAGCAGCTATGGTAACTGATGTTTGTAATAATGTTATAATTTATGTTAATGTTTATGTTAATAATTTATAATTCATAATGTTTATGTTAATAATTTATAATTCATAATGTTTTTTTTGTCATTCTTGCTCAAAGTGAGTTTAAGGAAAAAAAAGAACACTGAAGATCTACAACATTAAAATACACTGCTCAAAAAAAAAAGAATAACGGAACACTGAAAACACATCACATCTCAGTCAGTGTGAAGAAAATGCTGCTATCTGTATAAATAAGGACAGGAAAATGTTGGGCCTCCTCTTTTAATGGAAATAAGATTTTCAGCCTTCAGAGGGCTTCATTTTATAGACTCCCTAAAAATCAAATTGAAATGACGTGCCAGGCTAATCAATTTTACCAATTTTTTTTTTCTGCAACTCAATGTTTCTCACTGTCTCATGTGGCCCCATGTCCTTGTGTTCATGTTTGACAATGTCGTGGCTCCTAATGAGACGACAGATGGAGTCCTGTGGAATGTCCTCCCAGATCTGTGTGAGGACATCACTGAGCTCCTGTAGAGTCTGAGGAGCAACCTGGAGCGTCTGATGGACCCAAACATAATGTCCCAGAGGTGTTTTATCAGGTTTAAGGCCAGTGATCATGAGGGCCATTTAATAGACTGTTGCCAAAATACGTGTACAACCGCAACCACGCGCAACTGTCACCGCTGTTTCACACTAAAAGAGTCTATTGTACCAATCCCTGTGGGAAGAGTCTGCAGGCAGTACCTGCATCAGGAGGAACCCAGGACCTGCTGCACCAGTGTAGCGTCTGTCAGTGGGTTCAAGGATTTCATTCCAATACCTATGGCATCATACTGGCATTTTCTAGCCGGTAGAGGTCTGTGCGTCCCTCCATGGATCTGCCTCTCCAGACCATCACTGACCCACCACCAAACCGCTCATGTGGACCATGTTACAGCAGCAGAGCTTCTCCAGACTCTTTCACGTTTATCACAGGTGCTCAGGGTGAAGTTGCCAATTCTGGTGTGGTTTAGCAATGCCAGTGGAGATCTGCGGTGCTGGGCGGTGAGCACAGGGCACACTACAGGACATGGCACCCTAAAGCCACCCTCAGGAAGGTTTCTGATTGTTTGGACAGAGATATTGTGTTGTGAATGTGCCGTCCTGGAGAAGTTGGACAATCTGTGCAACTTCTGTGGGGTTCAGGAACCGCCTCATACTCTCAGTCGTAGCCAAACCAGCCAAAAAGAACAAGAGGGAGAAACTTGAAATGACCTCCACATGTAAAAGTAGTCCTGTTTTTCGAGTTGTCTCATTTCTGCTACTTTAGGGCACCTTTTGTTCATTCCCATGAAAAGAGGAGCATCCTTTTGTTTATGTGTTTTAATAATAATAATAATTCGTTTTATTTTATCAACAGCACCTTTCTAGACACTCA
The DNA here is from genome assembly GCA_034769755.1 of Odontamblyopus lacepedii. Lineage (NCBI taxonomy): Eukaryota > Metazoa > Chordata > Actinopteri > Gobiiformes > Gobiidae > Odontamblyopus > Odontamblyopus lacepedii. Next base: position 4,400,507 of record CM068363.1, read on the forward strand.
AGGACACTTTACAAAACATTAAAATACAAAAAAACAACATAATTAATAACACATAAAAACAGCATTACAGAAAAATAAAGTGCAAAATCACAGGGAAAAAGTGATCCTGAACAGATGGGTTTTGAGTCTGGCCTTGAACACAAGCAGAGAGTCTGTGTTACGGAGGTCAGGTGGGAGTGAAGGCTCTGCCCCCCGTGGTGACGAGACGAGCAGAGGGGACCGAGCTGGAGAGAGGAGGAGTGTTTATACGGAGCAGCTCAGAGAGGTGAGGAGGAGCAAGATTATGGATGGCCTCGAAAGCATAAAGAAGAATTTTGAAATGAATCCTGAATTTGAGGACTGGGGCGATGTGGTGGGAGGAGGGGGCCGCTGAATTCTGGACCAGTTGAAGTTTATGGAGGGATTTGAGAGGAAGGCCAGAAAGCAGAGAGTTGTATTAACAAGGACAGAAGCTGAGTGGACAGTGAAGGAAGGGAGGAGACGGTTAATGCTCCGGAGATGGAAATAAGCAGACCGAGTGATGTTATTGACGTGTGACTGAAATGACAGAGCGCCGTCGAGGATGACACCCAGACTCTTTACATGAAGGGAGGGGGACACAATGGAGCTGTCAATGGAGAGAGAAAAAGTCTGTTTCGGAAAGAGTGGATTTGGAACCAATGAGAAGAAATTCAGTCTTGTCACTGTTAAGTTTAAGAAAGTTAGATGTGAACCAGTTTTTTATTTCTCATGGGCAGTTGGAGAGAGAGGAGGGTGGAAGGTGGGGGTTTTCTTAGTTTTTTTTAGCAGTGTAAATTCAAGCAGTATACATAATTTGTGCATTTGTGACTTTGTATGTAGGACTATTTTGGTGAGTGTGTTGTAAATGACATAAACTAACTTAACAGCCAATACTGCAACTGCGTGTGTCATGTGTGTCCTGAGCCTGGCAGCCTATGCTCTGGACAGTCAAACATGTGCAATAGATAAGCCTGGTGTTTGTACTCCAGGGATCTTTGAGGCTTTCACTTCAACAAATAGAACTGCTCACACAAAGCTTCACGCGCTGCCACAAACTAAGCACTTTAGGCCTTTATATTTCTTTCTACAGAGCTGCTCATAGTCATGACAGAGGAGAAAAGAAGCAGAAATCACAAAGCTACAAGGCACTGAAGTCTCCATGCTAAAGGCCATGTACCAGTGCATTTTAAAGGACTGTAAACAGCTTAGTTTGAGTTTTGATTGTAAAAGTTGCAAGGCCTTTGCTGTGCCGACCTGCAGCATGAAATGAACCCGTGTTCATTTATCAGTTTCTATTCTGTCTTTGCTTTAAACTGTTTCATGTGCTAAATTTGACTATTCCCAGAGGAAAAATTTGCTGCTCAAATGTCTTTTTTAAGCTCAGAAGACAAAGTTGAGACTCTCATTGTTGTCTCATTATAGTTCTAGATTTTTCTGGTGGAGTCTTGTTTGTTTCTCCTAAAATTCACTAGGAGCCATAGGGGAGACAAAAGCAGGAGCCCTGCTGTATTTGAGATGAGGCACTGGCAAGAAACCGTTTTAGCATCTGCAGTGGAGACAAACACGAGGCCAACCTGAGACACTGGGAGAAACCTTTTTAACAGCTCCCATTTCAAAGCAAATCTAGTCCTAAAAAGCAATTGAGAAAGAATAAAACATTTGCGATTTTTTTTGATAATATTAAAGACACAAATATGTAAGCTTCAACTGAACATGGTGCTGTTTTTTTAGATTTAGATAGCACACTTGTACAGGTTCAGTTTTATTTATAACTCGTTGTAACATACACATACACATACAGCTTTGGCTAATAACCATAACTCCAACTAAAACCTGTCACAGAGGCAGACATTAATGAGTCTCAACGTCACATATGGTAGAAGAAAGGTAGAATGTTCAAAGTGTCAAAAGTCAGGTTGGTGAGATAAAGATAAAGTCTCTTTAGGAGTTTCTCCGTTTATCTTCAGTGTGTCCATGGACGGTGGTGACTGGTTCACATTTTGGGTACAGTTCTTTGGGTGCAGCTTTTATCAGTGTGCAATACAGATGAGTTCATCAGTGCTAAAGGTACCTGTTTTTCCACTTTTGACCAGATGTCCCATCATGCTCTGGTCCTCAGTGGTGTCTGCCTAGGCTTAGGCCCTTTACCAACAATCAGCAAAGCACTGCATGATTTTAGAGTAAGACAGACAGGCACAGGGGGCAAAACTCTAGAGTGACTTTTAAAAATGGACATCACTAAATGATGAGGTGTCAGACACAGTGACGGATGGATCACTGGAACGGAGCTGGGAGCATTTCACTTTGCAGGAGAATGAAACATGCACATGATGAGGAGCAGTAATCACTCAAGTATTGTATGAAGAGTTAGGGCCAAAATGCTTTATTAATTCCCAGAAGGGGAAATTCAGGTGTCCATGTAGCTCAGATTCACACATTTCATCACACATTAAAACAATTAAAAGATTAACAAAAGGCAATAAATAAAATTGGAGAATAAAGTGTGTGTAGAGCAGTGGGTGTAAACTATGTACTGTGGAAATGGAGCTGATCTGCAATATGGCGGCTTGAAAATAAGCGATTGCTCAAAAATGCACAAATCTCTTTGAATAAAACTCTTGAGAATGTAAATGATGAGGGAAAACAACTATAACATGGTTAAAAGCTCTGACATGTCATACTGTGGAACATTCCAGGCAAAGCAATAACATCTCCATGGAGACGAGCAGGTGACGGGTCCTCCAGCAGAAAAGTAGAGTGTCTTAATTTCTTAAAAAACTATTTTTATTGTTTGATCAGAATCACAGCATGCAGTGTATAATTCCTCCTAAATGAATATGAACTGAATTTTATCGTTTTTTATTTATTTATTTTTTATACTTGAACAGAGATGGTAAAAAAATGAAATTAAAATAATAAATGAACTCAAAGCAGATTACAGGTGCACTGTTCACAAGATAAAGGGCGTTCAGAACACTGTCCAGCATTTTTAAATTGACCGGAAAAGACAAATCGTTCAAGCTCCTTTGGCTCCATCTAGTGGCGTTAAGTTGAATGACAATAACATTAAATCAAAAGTACATGTAGTACAAAGTACAAAAGTAAAAGTGTTTTTGGTAGTAGAGGCTAGCAAGCCCATGCTAACCACTCTGCCACCATGCTCCACTGTAATAACACTTCCAGCTCCACCAATAAGAAACAGCAAAATAATATTTCTTCACAAAACACACTGCAGAAATGTAACGAGAACATACGTTCAGTTTGAATTAAGAATATGAGACTATTCCCTTTTGTTGGCTCGAGTAGCTGTGATTTATTCTACATTATTAGACCCAGATATGTTTCACACGTTTGAAAATAGTTCTGTCATTTTGTTCAGGCTGTTTATTTAAAGGTTCATTGGGTAACTTTTCTGGTGAAGCGTCCGTCAGATGCTTTTCTCCATGTAGATGTTATTACTTTGTCTTGAATGTTTCATAGTACGGCATTAAACCTTTCTATCTTCATGGAGACCAAACCAGAAGAACTTACAGGTCAGATCTGTGGAGAGGCGACCCCGCTCACAGTCAGAATGTCTGGAGTTTCTGGATATTTTTGATAAAACCACCTGTGATTGAATAAATGTAAAGTAGAGCTGTTTAATCTCACACTGTGGAACATTCCAGGCACAACAGTAACATCTCCATAGAAACAAACAGGTGATGGAGCCTCTATCAGAAAAGTTATGCAATGGACCTTTAAAGGGGACCTGCAAGTGAAATATTTTATTCTGCTGATCTTTATTTCTCAGTTCTGAAAATATTACTCTGATTGAGGTGGGATCCCTCAGAAACGATGAGCCCCACAGTCACCAGCCTTGGCCTCGCCTTAAACACTGAGTTTAAATTTGACAAGCAGATCCATGGTGTTTTAAAATCATTTTTTATCATTTGTGGCTTTTATCCAAAGTCAAACCTTTTTTATCTTTTAAACGTTTTGAACAAGTCCTGTTCACTTTTATTTCATCACGGCTGGATGACTGTAACACACTTTTATCTCACAAAACGCACTTTTACTGACTACAGTGAGTCCAGAACTCTGGACCTCCAGATTTACACCTCTGTGCGCTCTGAGGTCCGAGGTCCAGCTCCAGCTCATGGGGCCTAAGATGACACTTAAAACCAGGGGCACAGGACCTTCTCTGTGACCGGCCCCAAACTCTGGAACCCTCTGCCCCCACGTCCCAACAGCCCCACAGTGGAGGGTTTAAGTCTCGTCTTAAGACCCACTTTTACTCTCTGGCTTTAACACCGTGGGAGTGGTGTGCTCCTCTGTGTCTTTGATTTATTTTTTATTTATTTAATTGGTTTTATTTATTTATTGCTCATCTGTGGTTTTGGTCTTGTGTGGCCATACCGGCTCGTCAAAGCCTGAACCCGTCAGATCTCAGAAGCTCAGCAGGGCCGGGCCTGGTTAGTACTTGGACGGGAGACCACTGGGAATTCCAGGTGCCACAGGGGGGCGCCAGTGGCAAAAACTGTCGTTGTGTCCTTAGGCAAGGCACTTCACCCACATTGCCTAGTATGAAAGTGGTGTGCGCGTGAGTGTTGGTGGTGGTCGGAGGGGCCGATGGTGCAGATTGGCAGCCTCGCTTCCGTCAGTCTGCCCCAGGGCAGCTGTAGCTACAATAGTAGTTTACCACCAGTGGGTCTGGAGTGACAGAACAATGCTCTGTAAAGCGTCTTTGAGTGTCCAGAAAAGCGCTATATAAAACTGAGGCATTATTATTATTTTATTTGAGTGTTTTTATTGTTTTAAGACTAGTATGACTAAATCTTATAATTATTGTTTTTCTTACTCTGTATTTGTACAGCAGAAATAAAGTGGACTGGGTTGGATTTCTCGTATGTTTAATATTAGGACACTGTTAATGTATTTTGATACTTTATGAATAGAAAACGGTGTCCAGCCCCTTCCTCCTTCCGCCTGCGCCAGTGTTTTGGCAGGGAGTGGGTGCTTAGCAACGAGGCTGTCAATCTACCCGCAGTCGCTAACACAGACAGGAGCCACCTCACTGAAAGCCGTCACCCGACTGGTCTTTTTTCAGTCTTCATATCTTTATTTAGGGACAAAATTGTGGAAAAAAGGGATCATGTAGAGCAGGTTGATGCAAACATTTTAAGACCAAACTGATGGGCCCGACAGCAGCAGACACAGTTTTCACTAAAAGTTAGTTGCAACTCAAAGGAACCACCTCACGCCCAGGCTCACCTACTATTTGGAACAGAGTAGCTAGGACGTTAGCTAAGTACATATGTATGTACAGCCTATAGTTCTACACTGTGGAGCTTGATCCGGCCCACAGACTCTGTACGACAGAAAAGGCCTGAGGGAGCGGGACACAGATGAAACCAAATGAATCTGCAACCAGGAACCATATTTGCAAACCCCAAAAACCAATCAAGAGCGAAGCTGTTGAAGGAACACACCCCCTCCCATTTGCACTGCTGGACCTCAGGGAAAGTAGGCACCAGTTTGGTCTGTTATTAATGTTCATTTCTTCCTTTAGGGACAAAATAGTGAAATAAAAGCACCTGCATCATGTAGATTCTTAAGGTCAGAATTGCTCCTTCACCACAGCCGGTGTAAATACTGGCAGCAGCCCGTGAGGATACATGTTTTTCAATTTATGTGTGCCAATATTCAGCTTCCTGATTATGGGGGCCATTTTGAGAACCTTTCACAATTCAGAGATGTGATATTTTGTTTTGAATAAATTATAGCAATTGTGCAAATTTCACCCAATTACCCCAAATCTCTGAATATTAGTTCTATATCTAGGGTTCTATATTTGACTCTTGTATCACATATACTTAAATAAAGACATTACGCGTCCATACAACAAATGTTTTTAATGTAATAAAGAGGTGAAATGATTTGAGCTCGTCATGGGGGATATTTGATTACATTGTATAAGACACATTGTTTTGTGGGACTAAAGCATAGAATTGTACTCTATTTCCAATAATAAATGGTATCCTTCTGTCAATCAACAATCAAAAACCAAACAGAAGCACAATACAGTATGATCTAGAGGTGATTCTTTGCAACATGCACCTGTTGTCTTTTATTACAGATAAGCATTTCATTCATTCACACAAATTAAGAAAAAGAACCCAAAAACTTAATATTTACAAATATCCGTATGCGTCGAACACTTAAAAATGTACACTTTGCACCGTGCTCGGGTTGTTCTTTCAGCCGCCGTGTTTTGTGTCCGAACTCGCCCTTTATGTCTATGGAGAATAATGCTTTTGTGTCCAGGGTGGTCAGTACAAAAGTGTCCTCAGTGGAGACAATTGTCCATTTTGTCCATTTTTGTCTCCGCTTAAGGCCGTTAGAATAGCCGTAAGAAGTGAGTCTGTAAGATTTTCTCTGCACAATCGGATCTGTTTTATTTTACATTGTGCACATTTCTCGTTCAGTGGGAGTACAAATTTTCTGTCCGTCTCTCAGTCTAACCAACACGCTTTTGAAATAAAAAGAACAGGCTCTTGCTAGCTAAAGAAAGCACAGTTCCCTCCGTCCACGTTGTGTAACACTGTTAGCTGTACCCCTGGTGGAAAATTAGCAGAATACAAATTTGACTGTTGTTTTTACCCTGTTTAGGAGTTCTCAGAGGTCACCCTTAAAATATGGTTCTCAAAAGGTGGTAAAAAAAAAGGAAAAAAGAGAAGATAGAGAAAAAAATTGTAATTGATATACTTCTTAACTGTAGAGGAAATTGTTTGGAAGAAACCAATCAAAAAACTAAAACCAAATATTTAAAAAAATCCAGTTTTCCAACTATTTTACATAAAACATAAAAACACCTGAGTTTGTTTATAGTGGAACTGCTTAGAGCTATATATATGCTATATATATGCTATATATATGCTATATATATGCTATATATATATTTTTTCATGTTAAATAAAATATACAGATTAATTTTTTTAAATTTCGGGATGATGATGGGTCCACCAGTTGAGAACCGCTGCTCTAAAAATCAGGCTTGCATTTTATGTGCTTTGTGGTTTTTAATTTGAATTCATTAATTCCACTCACTGCAGTTGGAAAAGTGGAGCCATGCTACATTCCCAGACTGGATGTTACAATAAAACAATTCTAAATCAAAGTCATGTTGGGCCTGCTTGTGTGTCCAATGTTGCCTGTGACATAAAACCAAAAGCAGCTCTGTCGCGGCTCCAGACCGTCCCAGTGGAAATGTGCCGCTGCTGCACACGGCCTCTTATGGATATTAAAACACATGCATGTGCTCAACATAAGGGCCATCTTTGTCTCTCAGCCTTGCCATTGTACAAAAATATTCTTTTGCAGACCGGAGTGTTACAGCTGTAAATAACTGTAGATAATCATGAGTTTGAATCTTGCAAATGAAATCTCTGAGGACAGGAGGCTGTGTGAGGCTCAACGGAAAAATATGAAGTTATGATTTAAAACGTGCATCGACTGACAATGTCTTTCCCCCACCACATGCATAGTTCCCCACTGAGAAAAAAAACAAACATTTATATACTTTCTTTGTACATTTTTTATATAGAACTATATATAATATTATTTCTCTATATCTCTATTTTCAACAAAAAAGTTTTTTTTTTCTTTCAAAAATGACAAATGCTTGACAGAAAAAGATGTTGAAAAAGAGCACAATCAAGGCCCAGTTTGGCAGTCATGAAGACACAGCATGTTTTAGTTGAAATATAACATACTTTTTTTTTCATTTTCTTACACTCCATGAGAACGCATAGACTTGGCACCATTAATTCTGAATGCTGGTAGGATAAAAGAGGAGCCGAAATAAGGAAAATCCTTTGTTTCATCAGATATTGAATTTTAAATGCTAGCTAATTTTCCAAGTTTAAATTAGTAAATTTGTAACATACCAGGACACCAGCAATCAATTAAAAAATCTGCTTATAACAACCAGGAAATACTGTCAAATTGAAAATGTATACGTGTATAATGTATAAACCGCAACAATTGTAATTCAGAAGGAAAAAATAAAAATAAAAAATTGAGAAATGAAAAGTTCTATGGCATTTAAAATTAAAAAGCTGATGAAACAAATGATCTTCCATCCCTTTTAGCAAGTGGGTTTGGAAGCCCTCTTATGAATACCCATTGCCACCTCAAACATAACCCAAACCTCCAGAACAGGCTCATGTGTCTCTCTGATTGGTTTTGCAAAGTACACTGGTGCAAGCGGACCTCCACGGTACGTTCCCCAGAGGTAGTTTAGTCTATGCTCCATTGAAATGCAACTTGAACTGAAAGTACCAGACAGTCATAGAAAAACAAACAAAAAAAACGAGATGATTTGACAGACTAACTCATAGCAATATGCCTACTGAAGCCAAACAGGGACGACGTTTAGAAAACCAACCGAATGCTAAAAGACAAGGACAGGAATGACATTGGCAAATACGACTTGTCCCTTATTACGAAGTCTTTCACGAGATCTCTCCACTCCTAAACAGTGCTGACGCGACTCTCCACCTCAAAGCAGCGGGCGGGCACCCACAGAGTTCACCACCAGCACTTAACGCAGGAGATCCAGGAGTCCGCAGGACGCGTAGTACTGCTATTGGTTACGACGCGCCATGTTGCTCCTTTGCTATACTATACTCGGGTGGTGGAATGCGGGTGTGGTAGGGTGTTGTTATGCCCCGTGGATGGGAAAGTGTTGAACGCGTGGAGGGGCTGCATGCTGGTGATGGTGCTGGGGATCATGGTTATGGTATTGGGCGTCATGAGGGGCACGTCGTCTGGCGCCCGCCGCAGTGCCAGGGTGTAGTCGGGCGGGCAAGACGGGCGCAGGATGTCGTGAGGACGGAGGGGCTCCAGATCGTGGTGCGCGTCGTGCTCCGAGTGCTTCATCTGCAGGGACATGATCTCCTCCTCCTGGCTGTGGGCGAGGTCATTGGCCGGACCCCCCCTCTGCGGAGACAGGCGGTGGCGTCGCAGCTCGTGCCGCTTGTCCCGTTTGTAGTAGAGAGCGGCGAATGCCAGGATGTTGAGGAAAAGCAAAGAGGCGCCGACAGCCACAGTGACGCTGAGTTCCGTGGAGTAGTCCCTGGTGTCGAAGGGGAATAGGTCTTGGTGGGGGCGGTCGGATCCTTCAGGTTCAAGGTCAGAGGGGAAGGTAGGGTAAGGGTGGCGGGTGGTGCGGGGGCCTGGAGTGCGTGACCATGTGCGGGTCCCCGGGCCGGAGCCAGGGCCCGATGGGGAGCGCGTTGTTGTGGGGAAGAGTTCCTCGTGAAGGCTGTGGAGGTGAGGAACCAGCTCCAGCCAGAAGGCCACTTTGTTGGCGCGGTAATTGTCTCGGACGCGGGGTTTCAGGCCAATGTGGAGGTACTGCTTGTCCTTGGAGTTGAACTTGGTCCAGATGACCTCCTCAAAGCGGTTGGGTTTGGTGTGGATGAACTTGGTGTCTTGAGGGACAGGCAGGTTGGGGTCGCTGTTGGGAAACCAAACACACATTATTACATCATTACCTGAATAACCACAATCTTTTTAAATGAAAAAAATACATAATATCTTCTAGTATGTGAGTATAGAAATTCAGTCGTCATTCAATATTTTGATTTGATGACATCAGGACAATAAATCCAGTAGTGATGGGACAATGCCATTCTGATGCTCATTCCAGTGTATTCATATCAGTCCTAGTCTAACCTGAGAAGAAATCTTTCATTTTGTTAACATTTGACAAAAATGTATATTATTATATGTGTAATTCATTAGAAAAAAAATTGCAATTGGCTGTGCAAGGCTGCTCTACCTTCAATCAGACGGCAGCTTTTCATGCAAAACAAATTGGAACACAAAGTACTTTGCAGCTAATAAAAACACTCCCACATGCCCTCCCTCCCAAACACCCCACCCCCGAAAGTGCCCAACCCCACACACCCAAACAACCCACACAGACACTGACAAGCTCAGTCTCAGCCACATGCACTCACTGTCACGCTAAAAGAATGAGGCTACATACACGGCCTTGCTTCACTACTGTCTCAAAACGCTCCTCTAAGTCATGTGAATGCAGCTGGTGATGAGACAGATTTAAGGCCTGCTTCTCTGAGGTACCTGAGCTTTAATGAGCTCAGTTCAGAGTGATGTGTGCTCGTTCTGCCACTCAAAACATGAAGCAAAGTCACTTTTCTTCTGCATAGACTCTTAACCAAAAGTGTCATAAAACATTACAAAGGAAATACATGAAGTCTGTACTCAGTGATGAATATGGATTTAGTTAGAACATGTATTTTTTAAATGCATTTCATCATGGGTCCATCAGAGTACTGTATTCTGAATACTCTTTTACTTTTACATTGAGGTGCATTATATTAAAGTGTAAGAAATGACAAACAACTTTATTGATGTTTGTTATGTATTCATTCAGTTCCAGTTCGAGGTGAAAAATCACACAGCTGTGTTTTCTATTTTCCCACTAACACTGTGCACGTCAAACTCTGACCCTAACCCATTTAGGTAAGTAAATATTCTGAATACCACCAAATGAAAAAGTAACTGTACCAAAGTACAGGTACTCAAAAGAGTATTCAAAAGAAGTATTTTTGGTATTCAGTTACTTCCAAACACTGTCTGTATACAAATAAGTGCTTGAAATGATTTGGATTGCTGTTCTGAGTAAGAACAGTAAGAATCCTGCTTCAGGTTTAGCAGAAATGAAGCGGCCCTCTGTGTGCACTGGGCCTGTCACCATGACGACCATGTGGAATTATCCCATATACTTCTGGGATCAGCATTATTCCTGTGCACATTTTCTTTTCAATAAGGGTTGGTTGGGTTTGGTTATTTTTGTTGTAATATGAGATTTAAAGATGCACTGTGCAACTTTTCCAGTTCCACCACCTGCTTGCCTTCATGGAGATGCTATTGCTTTGTCTAGAATGTTCCGCGGAAGAGATTAAAGATTATCTCAGGGGAGGCAACTATAGACTACATTACAGGCTATTCACAGAGAATACAGGAGTATTTTTGGAGCTATAGACACGCCTGTAATGAATAAATGCTACATGTATATGTTTAAAGTCACACCATGGAAACCAATGCAACAATAACATCTCCATGGAGACAAGAATCCGACGGACCCTCCTCCAGGAAAGTTACACAATTCACCTTTAAGCTGGAGAGGGTTGAATAAGTGACTTCTACTGCTCATTACTTTTTCTATTCATTTGTGTAGCTCATGGCTTTGATTTACTCAGTCCAACAGGTTCACTGAGATTATCCTGCGTTTTCATGTTGAATTGTGTCAGTGGCATAAAGTAGTTTAAATATTATCGTTGATCATAAAATGTATCTGTTGTATTAAATGATTCTTCTAAATGTGTTATGGCGTCAGGCCTTGGCTCCATGTTTATCTTACCCCGTTTTGGCAAAGTTGGTCCAGTAGGTCATGACCACGGCGCTCAGCATCACGTCGTTCTTGGAGAAGTTACAGGGGAACAGGTCTGTGGCTCCGATCATGGGCACTCCGAACACGTACGGGATCTCGTCTCCGTGCGCAGCGTCCGCCCACTCCGGCCTCGTCTCCGTCTGGCAGTGGTGGTAGAAGGTGTAGAAGTAGACCGGGGACTGGAACTCGGCGTGCAGTTTGGCTGTGGCGACCGCCGGCGCCACCCACTGGTGATCGGTGAACAGCGCCAGCAGGGTCTTGCGGCGCATGTCCCCGTTGTCCCGGTCGGCCCAGTCCGTGTACATGAACTTGATGGTTTCTCGCAGGATGTCTTTACCTAGATGGAGAAAAAAAAAGGTTTGTAATCAAAGGTTTGCTTGTAGAGTTGGTTTAAAAAGTTGAATTAAATAGTATGGTACACTTTATATTTTGACAGGGACAGTGCACAACAAAACATTAACCCTCGAAGACCTATGGTATCGTATATGATTCCGAGGAATATGTTTTCTATAACCGCGCAGAACTTTCTAACCGTAAAAGATAGAAACTTACTTTTTCCCCTCTGAAAGTGCAGACATAGAGGTTTCTGTACATTTCTGCGGCTTTATCCTACGTCACACTCACACTGTGTGATGACGTGCACAAAACGAGTGTCCAATAGGAACTCTGTTTTCTGCCAAACTCATGCGCTCCGTCCATTTTGATCGAGCCAAACTTTGCCAAAGAGTGAAGTGAGTCAAGATGGTCGACTCCTCTCGAGTGTGTTTGTTTATAGCGAGTGAAAAAGTCGCTCTAAGTGGAGTTAATTCTCACATACATGGAAAATTAGGCATCTTGGTGTGTGTAATTGCACATCCCTTTCTATTTTTATTTGAAAGGTTTATTTCACTCAAAATGAACAAATACAAATGTAATAAACTCCATGGAAATGCATTACAAGTGCTGTGGCTCTGTTCTATGCTCTGGCCCTGGACTTTACAGGAGCTGTTTCCATGACTGGAACCAGAAAAGTAATGGAGCGATTACACTTTTTTTTTGCTTTTAGGGCAATAAGGAGATTTTTTATTTACTTACAGACTTGATATTTTGCATTTTTGTAGCTAAGGCCCTAAATTAAGCATTTTTTATGCCCATGTTTGCTGTGTGTTTTGTATAAAAGAGTGTGGAATTTATTTATGTATTTTTTTCATCTCTATTTCTGGTCCTGTAGCTTTTATTACAGCCACATGACACAACTACAGCAGCAGATTGTGAAATAACAGGCTGTACTGAACAAAAGGATGTAGAACACTTCATTATAGGGTAAAAGGGGCAGTTTTAAAAGCAAAATTAAGAAAAAAATCCAGGCGACGAGAAATGTACTAAAATTACCCTTAGGTCTTCAGGGATTAACCAAGACAGAAGTCATAGAAAGATGCTGGTGCAGGTTATAGCAGGACGTTCATTTACACCTGTTGTCCCTGAGCAGGTCAGTGGAAATACTAAAAGTACAGATTCAGTGTATAGAGATAAACTGACCAAAATTTAATTAAAACAGATATTATTTAGGATTACAGTGTGGAAATACTATTCTAAAAACAACATACACCAGACGCACAACCACATGCACCCTCCACCCTGTACCAAGGCCCACATTTGCACTCTCATATTCTACACTCACAGCAACAGAGGAAAAATATTGAAATAAAAATCTAAAATCTGATGACTATCTACTGACTGCTCTATGATAAACCTGTACCTGATTTTTTCCACGTGTTTGTGCAAAATTTGTCTTGCCACACATATAGTATAAGCAGCTCTTGAGGTCAAAATATGTCTAATACTTCTGCATCGCTGCAATTATAAACCATTTTATTGTTCAGTAATCAAGAAGTGTGTGGTTAGCATGGTAGTTGTTGTTCGCATTACCGTGACAGAAAACAGAGTTCTGAAAAGCACTTATAAAACTGACTGCACTGAATAGTTAGAATGCTCTTGACGCATAAGGGAAGTGAGGAATAACTTTAGATCACTTCAAACTGTCTCAGATGAACAGGTTGTTTTTCATTATTTTAATACAGTAACAATAAAGTACAGCACCGACACCTTTTCTGCTGTTGCATTGTCTGCTCATTTATTGCAGTAGCAGAGTAACTCTAATTACTAGAGTCAGAAATGTCTTTTTCTGTATTTTCTCATATCAAGTATCTCAAATCAATGACCAAATCAAATCATAACTTTACAAAAATCTTTTAATTTTGTTAAGCGAGGTTTGGGTTGTCACTTTTGGCAGCCAGATATTACAAAATGTATAAATAAAAAATAAACATTTTCCGTCGTTAATGACCTGATGATAGTAGTAGTAGTAGTAGTAGTAGTAGTAGTAGTAGCAGTAGTAGTAGTAGTACTAATAGTAGTAGTAGTAGTAGTAGCAGTAGTAGTAGTAGTACTAATAGTAGTAGTAGTAGTAGTAGTAGTAGTAGTAGTAGTAGTAGTAGTAGTAGTAGTAGTAGTAGTAGTAGTAGTAGTAGTAGTAGTAGTAAGATAAGATAAGATAAAATAAGATAAGACTTTATTGATCTCGCAGTGGAGAAATTCAACAGTCACAGTAGCTCCAGGACAGTTTAGTGCAAAAACGGAAAAAAGTGTGATGCAATTAAGATAAACAATAATTATAAAAATAGAAATAATAATAAAAATAATAATAATATAAAGCGGCGGCACGGTGGCTGAGTGGCAACACTCAGGCCTCACAGCAAGAAGGTTGCGGGTTTGATCCCCAGGTTGCCCGGGCCTTTCTGTGTGGAGTTTGCATATTCTCCCCGTGTCTGGATGGGTTTCCTCCGGGTACTCTGGTTTCCCCCATCAACCCAAAACATGCAGCACCTGAACTAACATCAAGGACCATGATGTCCACCCTCCTGTGGGCTCACCACCTGCAGAGGGGTTCATAGGGGGGGTCAGGTGCTATGAGGATTGGGCAGCAAGCTGCCCCCGCGACCCAGCCGGATTAAGCGGGAGAAGATGGATGGATAATATAAAGTGAATAAGTTTATGTATAAAATTTACAAAGAGAATGGAATTGCAATATAAATACTATATAAAATATAAAATAAGTACAAAAACAGTGCAGTAGTAGTAGTAGTAGTTGCAGTAGTAGCATCAGTAGTATTAGTTGTAATAATAGTAGTAGCAGTAGTAGTTGTAATAGTAGTAGTTTTAACAGTGTAAGAAATAGGCACTGTATACATGCATGCACTTTCATTCACTTTGCACTTATATATATTTACACTGCACTTTTATAGCACACAGCACTTATAAATGTGAAGTGTAGATACACGTGTGACTACTGTAGTAAAAGTAGTAGTAACTTTAGGCCTTTAATGATCCAGCTGAGCACATGCTGTATCGTGCCATGACACCAACACTATGGCCCATGTACCTTCTGGATATCCGTAGAGGTTGTCCACAAAGTTGGAGATGGTGTAGTCGAAAGCCGCAGCGGAGATGCCGTCATTGTCTTCACTGTCATCCACGAACTTGAGCCCCTCTCCCTGATTCACTCCGATCAGCATGTCGTAGTTCAAGAACTCCCCCTGGTGGACGAGAGGAGGGGGCACATGTTAAGTTTGTATTCACGGCACATCCACAGTGGCCTCTCCTCTGATATTGTTCCTGCTCTGATCTATGGTAATGCAGGCAACTTTATAGTGCAGTTTGGAGACTTTCTAACCCCATAGCGGCATTTCCTCGACCTCCAAGAATGAGAAAAAAAATGTCCTTTTCTACTCTGATTCACGATTATTTCTCTAATAACTTAAAGTCCTCGTTGGAATATTCCCAAATGTAACTATAAATTCAAAAAAAAATACTCAACAGGACATTTTGGAGGACAGTGCTTCACTCCAAAATACAGTCAGAGCCAAAGTACAGTGATGTTTCAAGCCTGGACTGAACTGAATAAGAGAACACAGCATCAAAAAGCGACTCCAAATGCATTATTGTACACGGACGTTTGAAACAGTGTGAATACAGCAAGTGTGAGCTGGCACTGATGTCATTTTATTTATTATGTATTATTTCATTTCTGGAAATCTGGAAGTGAGTCTGTATTGGTGTAAAAATGTAATGGTCTGAGATGTTAGAATGTTGTTACCGCCTCAAAAACACACCAGGATTTGTGTTTCGTTTCATTCACACATGTTGGAGTAACATTTTATTATTAGTCCATATCTCCAAAGTCCACCTAGTGATGTCATAAAGTGGTAGTTTTCAAGTGAACAGCTCCTTTTACCTTTAGTTCAGTAGACAGGTTGACAATTCTGAAATCACCAAAATGATTCTAATGAAGGTGTATGGAGTTTAAAAACACAATGGAGCACCACCTGTTATCGTTTTATCTGGAATCCATGTTTTTTTTTTATTAAAGGGGAACTCCGACACGTTTGAAGTCCATTGCTAGAATTGGTGTTTTACGTGGAAGTTAAGAACTTGCCCCATCACTACCGTAACCCGCATTTAAGACGGAGACTTTTATTTTGTCCACTGGGGCCACTTCCGGTGCCGCTGCCCATACTTTCCCTTTCCTTTAAGTTTCCTACTTTGTTGCCTTGACAGACTCACTGCCACAGCGAGATCTCCGCTGAGGAAACACTGATCTGTGCCGTTTTTTGTCTTCTGACAGAATTCCACCTCCTCTAGCGACGGACTTTAGCTTCAAATGGGCCCGAGTTCCCCTTTAACCTATAAATGTGCATGCGTACTGTGATTGGGCTCGCCTCTCCACAGATCTAGCATTTAACATGGCCCTATGGTCACCTATCTCCGTAGAGAGAATTAAGTGTAATGCCATACTGTGGAACATTCCAGGCAATCCATAGAGAGGACTTTAAGAATCCCTAGTCTCTTTGATATCACCTCATTTTGTTTTAAGTAAAGCTGCACTGTGCAACTTTTTGGTTGGGGGTCTGTCACATGCTTGTTTCTATGGAGATGTGATTGCTCTACCTGGAATGTTCCACAGTGTGACATTAAACAGCTCTACTTACAGGTGGTTTTATAACTCAGAAATACCAAGAAGAACAGACAATGTGACTGAGCGGGGTCGCCTCTCCACAGATCTGATCTGTAACTTGCTCTGGTTTGGTCTCCATGAAAATAGAAAGGTTTAATGCCATACTGTGGAACATTCCAGACAAAGCAATAACATCTCCACGGAGAAAAGCATGTGACAGAGCCTCCAACAGAAAAGTTACACATTGCAGATACATTTTATTTTATTTTATTGTAAATTTGTTAACTTTATTCCATTACATCTGCTACTGGTTGAAAAAGAGAATCCATATCACAAAACCCCTACAGTAAACATTGCTAGAAGTTCAGTAGTCTGAGGATTTCCATATTTAGCTCAGACTTTAAAGACCATTTAAATACTGAAACACTCGTGTGTGTGTTTTTGTAGTTAGCGGTTAATGCTACGAAACACCTCATTAAACAGCTGGGGGCAGAGCGACACAGCCATTTGAAAGAGCTCCAAGTCAGAAGTTAATGGAACTTTAAAATATGCTAATGTATGTCTGCTAATCGGCTAATGTTTGCTGGTTCACGTTATGTTTCGCACAGACTGGAATGCATTAAGTGTACGGGAAGAGGACAAATAATGTACATGCAGTTCTGTTTGTGAACACCGGAGGGCAGTGTTCCATCACAGAACTGTTTCTCGTGGGTCAGTACTGCTCTATTCTGCAATGTCATGTTTTATAACTTGCCCCTTACCTCAGCTCAGTCGACTTTACGGCGTGAGATAAAGTCAAAATTAACACGGTGAGAAATGTTCAGAGGGAGTACACATTTTTAAGGACCCCGTGAAAAAGAGATGATGTATCTGAAGGGCCAGACCAGAATTTGTTCCATCAGATTTTTTATTTTATTTTCTTACTTTGAATTTTTTAACTGTGAAAAAACATGTTTGAATTATTTTTATTCTGAATGGCGGACATTTTGTGTTTAAAATCACACATTTTTCAAGCCCTCAAATTCAACAGTCAGAATTCAGAGTGGAAAATTCGCAGTGAAAAAAAACTGCAGGAAAGATCCAAGTTGCCAAGTTGCTAAACAATCGACCCCAAGTGATCTGATCTACTTTAGTAACAGGAATGGTGCAGTGAAGCGGTCTGATTGGTCAGAATTAGCCTCATCTAACCCTCGGCTGTGTCTGAATGTCCGCCCTAGTCCGTAACCCACTACATAGGCCCACACTCTTTAGCGCCCTCTACAGTGCACTCATTCACAGAGAGATCGGACATGCAGCTCACAACAGTCGGGCCACGTGACTCTGATGTCTGGGTGAAAGAAAGTCCACTGATCAAACCTGATTTCTGTCATAAATAACGATCAGATCAGACTGACACACGAGCGTTTATGGACTAATAATCATAATACGAGTTTTGACACGCTGGATCATTATTTGCTTTTTGTCTGAAATGTTTATTTAGTGGTGTTTTCTTCAGAATCAGGATCAGAGTCATCCAGTGCTTTTCTCTGCCCACGACTTTTAAGGTGCATTGTGGGACATTTTAAAAGTAGGGAATAGTGTTGATATTTGAACACAGCCTCATCTCTTTAATTACTTAAGTGTAAACCCCGCCCCCAGATGAGCACAGCCAATAGGAAACAGCTTCTGTCACTTACAGGATCGATCGCTTCCGCCTCGACATCTTGGATGTTTGTTGTGAAATTTTTCACTGCAAATTTTACTCTCTGAATTTTGCCAGTTGAATTTTAGGGCTTGAAAATATTTGTGCTGAATATTAAAGTGACGTCTTTATTTTAAATTTGAAACATATTGAAAAAGTACACTTCAAATTTCACCAACTAAAATTCAGCATAAAGACAATTCAAACATCTTGTTTCAGAATTAAAAAATTCAAAGTGAGAAATTCAGCAGGATATAAAAATTCTAAATCTAATGGAACAAATTCCATACATAACAACTACTTACAAGTGTGTATTAATGAATAATTCTGCAACCTTTTAGCCTTGAAATAAATAAGTAACATTTAACATAACAAAGTCAAATGAGTAAAGTACTGCACTAAAGTAGAAATTTTAGGTATCTGTACTTTTAACTATTAAAGTAGATATTTTTTACTTTTACTTCACTACATCTGAGAGCAGGTTTCGGTACTTTCTACTCCAGTACAATTTTTATCTCGACTGAAAAGTCAAAACATTTATGACTGTTTGAGCCCTGCTGAAACAGCTGAGGGTTTATTTTTAACATGTCCATAATCTGAGAAAACAAAAAATAGTATAAAACAGCAAAAAAGAAAACCATTACATTTGAAGCTTTATTAGATCACAAAATACTTATTACATTTACTTAGAGTATTTCATGTGATACTTTTACCTTTTTTGGCCGGAATGTGTGCTTTTACTTTAAAAGTGTGTTGTGCAACTTTTCTGGTTGACCGTTCATCAAATGCTTTTCTCCATGGAGATGTACCACATGGAGACCAAACCAGAGTTACAGGTCAGATCTGTGAGGGGCCTGTTTTTTTTTTTTTTAGGTATTTTTGAGCTATAAAACCACCTGTAATTTAATAAATGTAAGGTAGAGTTGTTAAATGTCACACTGTGGAACATTCCAGGCAGAGCAATGATGTATCCATAGAAACAAGCAGTGCAACAAAGGACCCCCAACCAGAAAAGTTACACAATCAACCTTTAAGATTGAGTACCTTCCACCACTGTTGAGTTCTGCTTCAGTGTTTATTCAAACCTTCTTTAAGTTTGTTTAAGCTGTGGTTAAGACCTGATAACTTAGAGACTGAGACCCACTCTCTGCAAGGGCGAGTCTTCATTTAGATCTGCTTCAGTTCTATTCTAGATCTGCTTCAGTTCTATTCTAGATCTGCTTCAGTTCTATTCTAGATCTGCTTCACTCCTATTCTAGATCTGCTTCAGTTCTATTCTAGATCTGCTTCAGTTCTATTCTAGATCTGCTTCAGTTCTATTCTAGATCTGCTTCAGTTCTATTCTAGATCTGCTTCACTCCTATTCTAGATCTGCTTCAGTTCTATTCTAGATCTGCTTCACTCCTATTCTAGATCTGCTTCAGTTCTATTCTAGATCTGCTTCAGTTCTATTCTAGATCTGCTTCAGTCCTATTCTAGATCTGCTTCACTCCTATTCTAGATCTGCTCCACTCCTATTCTAGATCTGCTCCACTCCTATTCTAGATCTGCTTCAGTCCTATTCTAGATCTGCTTCACTCCTATTCTAGATCTGCTTCAGTCCTATTCTAGATCTGCTTCAGTTCTATTCTAGATCTGCTTCAGTCCTATTCTAGATCTGCTTCAGTTCTATTCTAGATCTGCTTCAGTTCTATTCTAGATCTGCTTCACTCCTATTCTAGATCTGCTTCAGTTCTATTCTAGATCTGCTTCACTCCTATTCTAGATCTGCTTCAGTTCTATTCTAGATCTGCTTCAGTTCTATTCTAGATCTGCTTCAGTCCTATTCTAGATCTGCTTCACTCCTATTCTAGATCTGCTCCACTCCTATTCTAGATCTGCTCCACTCCTATTCTAGATCTGCTTCAGTCCTATTCTAGATCTGCTTCACTCCTATTCTAGATCTGCTTCAGTCCTATTCTAGATCTGCTTCAGTTCTATTCTAGATCTGCTTCAGTCCTATTCTAGATCTGCTTCAGTTCTATTCTAGATCTGCTTCAGTTCTATTCTAGATCTGCTTCACTCCTATTCTAGATCTGCTCCACTCCTATTCTAGATCTGCTTCACTCCTATTCTAGATCTGCTTCACTCCTATTCTAGATCTGCTTCACTCCTATTCTAGATCTGCTTCAGTTCTATTCTAGATCTGCTTCAGTTCTATTCTAGATCTGCTTCACTCCTATTCTAGATCTGCTTCACTCCTATTCTAGATCTGCTTCAGTTCTATTCTAGACCTTCGTTAGTCAGGTTTGTCGCTGTGGTTTGTCTCGGCTTGTCAGAGCAATGTTAGGTTATTTTGGTTTCATTTAATTCGTAGACTTGTTGAATTGAACCTCTTGCGCATGCGCGAGTTCGCGTGTGCAGCCTGTTTACAGAGCTCCGATTCCTTTCTTCGCTTTTCTTGCTTTTTTGCACTTTTTACCTTTCTATTTGAGCACACTTTTTGAAATAGTTCTTAACAACACTAGAGTCAGCCGAGGGAGTTTTTTTGGCGACTTTGAGTGACCCTTAAGACTGTTTCTGACTGAAACGGGGTTACAATGCTTCGCTACACTCGGGAACAGCTGATGGCGCTGAGAGACGCTGGAGCGGCTGCTATGGAAACCACCAGCTCACCTGACATCCCCGCGGACTGCAGGAGAAGGACACACAGGGGCTGCAGAGGAAATAAAAAACTGCGACGGAGGAGGATAGCAGCAAAACAACAGAGACTTAAGTTCAAGCCGTGTCTCCCCTCTATTGTGATGGGTAACGTGAGATCCCTCGTAAATAAGATGGACGAACTGACAGCACTAGCCCAGAGTCAGAAGGAATATCGGGAGTGCAGTTTAATGTGTTTCTCCGAGACATGGCTGCATGAAGATGTGCCTGATGACTACGTTTCTATCGCGGGCTTCTCCACGGTACGGGCCGACAGAGAGCGCGCCAGCTGCGGGAAGGGCAGAGGCGGCGGGCTCTCGGTGCTCGTGAACCAGCGCTGGTGCCATCCATCGCACATCACCGTCAAGGAACGGATCTGCAGCCGTGATGTGGAACTATGTACTGTCGGACTACGGCCTTATTATCTACCGAGGGAGTTCTCGCATGTTGTGTTTGTTGCTGTCTACGTGCCTCCGTCAGCCAACGCCCACAGCGCCTGTGACTCTATCCACGCTGCGGTAGCCCGGATTCAGAACGCTCACCCTACAGCCTTCATCGCCATCTCCGGGGACTTCAATCATGTCAGTTTGGCCAAAACTCTCCCCACTTTCTCCCAGTTTGTGAACTGCCCCACCAGGGAGGGAAAAACATTAGACCAGCTCTATGCTAATGTTCGTGGCGCATACCTGGCGGCCCCCCTGCCCCCACTCGGCCGTTCAGACCACATCCTGGTGCTCCTCAGGACATCTTACACACCTCTGGTGAAGCGCCTTCCCCCCTCCCCCCGGTCTGTGAGGAGGTGGACAGATGAGTCTCTGGAGGTGTTACAGAGCTGCTTTGAGGTGACAGACTGGGCTGCACTCACTGAGCCCCATGGAGAAGACCTCGACGGGCTGACTGACTGCATCACCAGCTACATAAACTTCTGTGTGGACTCAGTTGTCCCAACAAAGACTGTGAGCTGTTATCCAAACAACAAGCCATGGATAACCAAGGACATTAAAGCCACACTCATTGAGAAGAGGAAGGCCTGCAGCTCGGGAAACAAGGAGGAGGCCCGGGCTGCTCAGAAGAAACTGAAGGTGCAGCTGAGCCAGGCCAGACAGAGACATGGGAGGAAGCTGGAGTGGAAACTTCAGCAGAACAACATGAGGGAAGTGTGGAGCGGCATGAGGACCATCACGGGACACAAGCCGACCCGAGGGGGAAGCGTTGAGGGAGACGTGAACACAGCTAATGAGTTCAACATCTTCTTCAATCGCTTTGACACTGCAGGAACTGTCCAGGTCCAGCCAGCAGCAGTCAGCTCCCTACCCCTCCCTCCCCCGTCTCCTGTGGAAGACCCAGTTCACACCTCAGACGACACCACCCCTCCCCCTCCTGACACCTCCACACGGACTGTCACTGAGGAGCAGGTGAGGTGTCAACTGCAGAGACTGAAGGCCGGGAAAGCACCAGGACCTGATGGAGTGAGCCCCAGAGTCCTGAAGGGCTGTGCTCCCCAGCTCAGTGGTGTTCTGCACCAGATCTTCAGCCTGAGCTTGAGTCTTCAGAGAGTCCCCCTGCTATGGAAGACATCGTGCCTCGTCCCTGTCCCGAAGACCCTAAGGACTACAGGCCCGTGGCACTGACCTCCCACATCATGAAGACTCTGGAACGACTCGTCCTGCAGCAGCTGAGGCCTATGGTCCAACATCTGCAAGACCCTCTCCAGTTTGCCTACCAGCCCCACCTTGGAGTAGATGACGCCATTCTGACCCTACTCCACAGAGTCTACTCCCACCTGGACAAGCCGGCTGCCACTGTGAGGATCATGTTTTTTGACTTCTCCAGTGCGTTCAACACCATCAGGCCGGCTCTGCTGGCTGAGAAGCTGGCAGTGATGCAGGTGGATGCCTCCTTGGTGTCCTGGATTGTGGATTACCTCACTGGAAGACCACAGTATGTGCGTCTGCAGAGCTGTGTGTCGGACAGAGTGGTCAGCAACACCGGGCTCCACAGGGGACAGTCCTGTCTCTCCTTCCTCTTCACCCTCTACACCACGGACTTCAACTACTGCAGCCAGTCTTGCCACCTTCAGAAGTTTTCTGACGACTCTGCAGTGGTGGGATGCATCAGCGGGGGTGACGAGGAGGAGTACAGGACTGTAGTGGACAACTTTGTCACTTGGAGTGAGGAGAACCACCTCCAGCTCAACGTGATGAAGACAAAGGAACTGGTGGTGGACCTTAGGAGGACCAAAGCTGCTGTGACCCCCATCTCCATCCGGGGGGTCAGTGTGGACGTGGTGGAGGAGTACAAGTACCTGGGGGTGTACTTGGACAATAAACTGGACTGGAGCAGGAACGTGGACGGGGTTTACAAGAAGGGCCAGAGCCGCCTCTATTTCCTGAGGAGGCTGAGGTCCTTTGACATCTGCAGGACAATGCTCAGGATGTTCTACGAGTCTATGGTGGCCAGTGCCATCATGTATGCTGTAGTCTGCTGGGGCAGCAGTCTGCGCGTGAGGGACACTAATAGACTCGAGAAGATCATTAGGAAGGCTGGACATGTTGTGGGGGAGGAGCTGGACTCTCTGGCGGTGGTGTTGGACAGGAGAATGCTGGACAAAATCTGGACTATTCTGGACTCTCCCTCCCACCCCCTCCACAAGGTGCTGGCCAATCAGAGGAGCTCTTTCAGCCATAGACTGCGGCTGCCGCGCTGCTCCACTGAGAGACACAGGAAATCTTTCCTGCCTGTCGCCATCAAACTGTTGAACGCTGCACTTTAACTCACAAACTACTCAATCCTTTTCATCCTATTCCCTGCTCACACATGTATATAGTCATAAATAGGTCAATGATGTAAATAATTTCCCAGAGAGAGCTATTTTATCTTTTATCTTATTGTATTTAGCTTATTTTGTAACTTGTTTGATGTACATGCTCTTGGTCGGTTGCATCTGTAACAAAGAAAATTTCCCCTCGGGGATGAATAAAAGTAATTCTGATTCTGATTCTGATTGAGAGTTATTTGTGGACGTTATGAAGATACATAAACTAAACATACAACTGAGATGCTGTTTTTCTGGTCATAGAACATTCTGGTCACTCTGGACAGCTCTGCTCTAAGCCACAGAACATTCCAGACACACATTACCATGTCTTCTGTGGAGTTTAACAGTTTACCAAAAAGTTGCATTATGGTCAAAACCGCCTCCGTCTCCGCTCACCTGCTGCATGAGGATCTCGGGGTCGTCCGGCACCACGTCTCCGTCCACCACGGGTCCGAAGGCGATGTGGTAGCGAGCGGGCTGGATGTCCTGATCCACCAGCTCCCTGAAGTTCTTCCTCCGGAGACAGTCCACCAGGTCGGCCGTCTCCGAGTACGTGCAGCCCACCTTCCGGGCCAGGATCTTGGTGTACTTCAGGGGTTGATAGTTCACAGACCAGCTGGAGATGGCTGTCCCGCTCTGCGCTATGGCCCGGTGGAACAAACCTGAAACAAGAGAAAGGAATTTTCTTAACTTTTCATCAAAGGGCCTGGATTCTCCATATATCTGTGCAAAATGTGTTTCAGTACAGATACACAGAGAAAGACCCCAGCGTGCTCGGGAGTCAAACCGAGGACCTTCTTGGTATTAGGCAAAAGTGCTCTTTTTTGCACTATAAATATGTGCAAAAAAGAAAAAATATTAAAACAGTATAGAACTGACTCTGAATATCGGAGAACTAAATTGTTTCATTATACTAATATTTTGTCCAAAGCATCACTTGCACTCCTCATATAACCATTATATTTATGTATGTATGTATGGTTCATGGCACAGCTCAATACACGTCTGTTTCCCCTCCTCTTCACTCATCGTATCGCTCTATCTCTCCTGTGAGCCCTGTCAGTTCTAACATCCACCCCGCCGAGCGTTGTCACCTCTGCTTTGTGTTTTTGGCGTTGCCGGCAGGACTACCCCTGGGAGAGCTTACCTGGGCTCCTGGTGGGACACAGGGGGATGTGTTAGATGGAGAGCAGAGCCCTGGAGATGGTTATGGTGATGACAGACACATGACAATGGACAGGAGCTGTGGAAGCTGTGACACGAGAACAAAGGGTTAATGATGGAAAATGTTAGCATCACTGGGGTTATGTTAGGGACAAGTCACATATTCAAAAATACATTTAAAAGCAAAATACATTCTGAAATTTGCACTCTGTAGAATTTATAACACACAAATGCATCATTTTTGTAAATGATTTTATTTTGCAAGAGAAATTGAACTAAAATTCCAAATTCCAGGTTTTTGTCATGTTTGTGTCACAGTGAGCTGGAATATTACAGCCAAAGGAACATTTCAATGGAAACAGGCAGGAGGACCCTGCTCCTGGCCAAATGCGAGTCAGGTTTATGAAGATGCAAGCCTGCTCAAAGTAAGGATGGATGGGTTTCCTCCGGGCTCTGGTTTCCCCCATCAAAACATGCAGCACCTGAACTAACATCAAGGACCATGACGTCCACCCTCCTGTGTACCCCCACTCACAGAGGGGTTCATGGGGGGTCAGGTGCTATGACGATTGGGCAGCAAACTGCCCCCGCGACCCAGCAGGATTAAGCGGGAGAAGATGGATTTATTTATACAGGGATGCATTGTACCAGGTTATAGCAAGAAATGCTCATTTCCACCTTTATGTGTAATAACACAAAATAAAAAAACAAAAGGTAAAAAAGGTACATACTGTGGCTTTAAAGCAGTAGTGTAATTTGTATTTATTTTTTAATGCACCCACTTAAATCTGTGAGTTTTGTTTCCCAGGTACGGGTAAAGATTACAGCATTTGGCTGGGTGTATTTGTGATGTGAATATCTCTAAACAGAACAGATGAAACACAGAGAGAAAATCCAACACAAAGACAAAGCTCAACAGAAACATTGATCGTAAAGTGTCTAATATAAATTCCACAAGGTTTATATCCAACTCCAGGACTGGAAGGTCTCGTCCCACATGTCTGCAGTACTACGCCGAGAGGCTGAACTGTGTGTTTACATTTCTCTTTATGGATTTCCCACTTTGCAGCACCATCTGCCCATGTGTGAAAGTGGAGAAAAGATGAGAGGAGAGAGGCTGGAGGAGGGAGGGATGCAGAACCGTTTGGAGATGCAACCATCAGTTTCAAAACCAATATTTGCATTAGATGTTCAACTTTTAAATACATTTAATGTCATACTGTGGAACATCCAGGTAAAGAAATCACAGCTCCTTCAGCCGTACCACCTTGAGAATCACGTCTGATCTCCATGGCAACAAGCAGGTGGTGGAGCCCCCACTAGAAAAGACACAGTGTACCCACTTTTATCCCAAGTATCTGAGCCAAATTTGTTTTGCCCCAGTACAGAGATCTTATTATATGAGCAAATATATCTGCTGTGTGCTGTGTACATTGTGCGATGATCAGGAAGAGCATGTTAGCATGCTAGTTATTAGCTTTATTATGACAGCTCTGGCCTCTGAAAGTTGTGATAGGCTGTCATAAATAATCACTGTGAATTCTTCGGATGCTTGGATAAGTGAGGAATCCAGTGGCTTTGGACCAGCATCGGTCCACACCCACTGTTCTGTACTTTGTTCTCCAATTTGATTGTCTTGATCAGTGCTACATGTACAGCAGCGTCATCATTTTGGTTATGATTTTTTTTTATCTGCTGCTCACTAGTGTGACGTGCAGTGATCCATCAGAGGTGCCGACAACTTCACAGCGCATTGTTGTGATGATGTTTACGACATGAGCTCCCACTGAGTGTCACAGTTTTCTAACACAGAAGTCAGCAGCCATGTTTCTTTTATTAAGTCATTATAGATGAATATTGTGATTTCAAATGTACAAATTCTAACATAATGATCCACAGGTGTCAAAGATTCTAGATATATAACTATAGAGCAGACACTATATGTCTTTATAAAACACAAATAACTCATCAACTGATGCATCAACTGAACAGACCGGATGAATGGAATCGCAGTGTCTGGATCAGGATTCATTTTGGCTGTGGTAATACGTGAGCTAATGCGATAGCCTCCACACTGGCTCGTAACCATCTGGACTTATTGAAAGTGATGCGCGCTTTAGTGAACAAGCTTCTTCTAATCTGGCACTTTCTTTCTACAGCCCATCTCTCCCCTGCTCCTGTCCAGTACAGTTTGGGCAATCAAGAGACAAGTAAAGTATATGTGGTGAGAGAGGGAGTTGGACCAGAGGAGGACGGCTAAAGCAGGGGAGTGATCAAAGGCAGCAGGATGGGTAAGGACAGACACTGTTCGCACTACCTTAAAGGGCCTGTACTCCATGTTTTAGCAGGTAGTTGAGCCAAATGTGTCGATTCTCACTAGAGATATTTTATAGAAGCAGCTCCTGAGATCAAAACATGTCTGCTGCGTGCAGTCTGCATCTAATTATAAAGCGTTTTATAGTCCAATAAGCAGGAAGTGTGCATTTGCATGCTACTTAAAGGTGCAAGACTTCTATGGAGATGTCATTCCTCTGCCTGGAATGTCCCACATTATGACATTAAACAGTTCTGTCTTATATTTACTCATTCTGACTGTGAGCGGGGTCGCCTCTCCACAGATCTGACCTGTAACTTGGTCTGGTTTGGTCTCCATGATGGAAATGTTTAATGCCATACTGTGGAACATTCCAGACAAAGCAATAACATCTCCATGGAGAAAAGCATGTGATAGATCCTCCACCAGAAAAGTTACACAGTACAGCTTAAATGTTAGTTTTACCTTCAAGGCCAGACTCTGGTCTTTGAGAGTTGTCAAAAGCACTTCTAAACTCATCATGGTGAGTAATTAGGATGTTCTGAATGTGTAGGTTCAGCAGGGAGTAACTCTGGACCAAAGCAAACAGTGAAATGAACTAGTTCAGTTTTACATGTTTTTAAGGCAGTAAAAATCAGGTACAGCACCTTGAATATCTTGATTTTGAAGCACAAAGAATTCTGAAGTTACAGTATTTGTTCATTTGCCATTGTGGAAATCAAAACAACAATCAAGGCCAAACCCAAAAGAGACAGACATGAGGAACACTGTTATTTTTCCAATAAATAAATGAGTTTCTGTGCTCCAACACTTTTCAGCAACAAATGCGTCATCACAAAAGGTTGGAAAAAGATTTTAAAACTATTGGGCTTTCAACATACTACATCAGGATGACATGAACAATTATCTAACCAGACCAGGGTTAAACCAATTCCCAGCAAGGACTAAAGGTTTATGTTTACTGTCCCTCTACAGAATTTGAGCTATAGGTTCATGATTAGGAGGACCGAGCTGGAGGATTAGCTTAGCCTTATCAAGCCCTAATTAGGCCTATAGTAATAAAACTAATACTAACTCCTAATGCTAAAATGAAGGGGAGCAGACTTTCAAAATTCAAAACGGGGACACACTTGGGTTGGTGCGGTGGGTAATAATAAAACTGAAACGAGCACGTAATTCAGAACATTATTATACACTCAGACATTCTAAACTCACTTGTGAATCTGTACAATCTGAGAGACTTCTGTCATTGTAACTGAGTGCATGTTTTTGTCTTCTGGTTTTCAAGCATGTTTTTTGGGATTTAAACAAAAACACTTGACAGTATGTTCCTCTCTTTATGTTGGGGGGATCAAACTGGTCAAAAATAGGGACACCTGGGACATTTCTTGTACAAAACTGGGACAAATGACTGGTTTTGGATGAGAGAGAGAGAAATACTTTATTTTTACAAGTTCAATTCAAATGATTTTAGTATTCTGAAATGAGCTGCTCTGCTCTTGTCAGCGTGATGCTAACTGATGATAGCTTAAAGGGCCCATATGACTTTTCTGATCCATGTTCTAATGTTTCCTCACAGACCTGGAGTTGTGTTTTGTTTCACTCACATGTTTAACACACAAACCTGCACATTTAGCATGAGTTCCTCTCCCAAACTGAAAACACTCTGTTCCACCTTGTGATGTCATGTGGTAATACAGGAAGTGCTCCACTGTGTTTTTTAACTCCATACACTAGAATCATTTGGATAATTTCAGCCCTGGATTTGTCAATCTCTTGAACTAAAGATGAGTATCTTGATCTTTGGAGATGTACACAGACTAATGATAAAGAGTCACTCAAACATGTGTGAATGAAACAAAACACAATCGGGTCTGTTTTTGACAATAACATTATTACATGGCTTAAAATTCACAAGAGTCCATTCTGTGCAATGTAGGACTTTTAATAAAGGCAACTGAAAAACTACAAACAAGTCAAAAGACGTGTGGTAGAGGTGACACACAGAGGCGATTCAAATATATCCTTTATATAGCATATCTCTTACATTTTTAATTTAGCAAAATTACAATAGCAAGTAGGGCCTGTAGCAGCCGATAATGTAATAATGGCCAATAATGTAATAACTGCCTATAATGTAATAATTTTTTATGTAATAAAGCCAATAATATAATAACTTGCCAGTAATGTAAGAAAATGTAAGAAAATGTCTGAAACTATAATGTAATAACCTGATGCCAGGTGTTCATTATTTGAGAATACTCACATTTAGAGTTCATTGTAACTCCTCAAAGAAGCTCTTCACCTAATAATAGGTTCCATCCATAACATAATAAATATGTCGTTAGAAAATGGCTATGTTCCTCAGTCCTTTAAATATGCTGTAATTAAACTGCTTTTGAAAAAACCTATCTTAAATCCTGATGAACTAGCCAACTACAGACCTATTTCGAATCTTCCATTTCTCTCAAAGATTCTGGAACGAGTTGTGGTGAAACAGCTTTGTCACCATCTGCAGGACAATAATTTATTTGAAAAATTTCAGTCTGGTTTCAGAGCTCACCACAGCACAGAAACTGCTCTGCTTAAAGTGACAAATGATTTGCTACTAGCTGCTGATAACGGGCTGGCTTCAGTCCTGGTCCTACTGGACCTCAGTGCAGCGTTTGACACCATTGATCACAACATTCTACTGCAGAGGTTAGAATGTGACATAGGTGTCAGAGGGACCGCCCTCAAATGGTTTAAATCCTATCTATCAGATAGGTACCAGTTTGTTAGTGTAAACCAGTGCACCTCTCCCTGCTCTAAAGTAGCTTGTGGTGTTCCACAAGGATCTGTGCTTGGTCCAATCCTGTTTACTCTGTATATGTTGCCATTAGGTAACATTATCAGAAAACATGGCATTAATTTCCACTGCTATGCTGATGACACTCAGCTGTACTTATCAATGAAACCTAATCAGACCGATCAAATCGATAAGCTCAGTGCCTGTGTGAAGGACATCAAAACCTGGATGACCCTGAATTACCTGCTCTTAAACCCTGAAAAAACAGAGGTCATTGTTGTCGGTCCTAAAGGTCAGAGAGATTCTCTGTCCGACCAGATAATCTCACTTGACAATGTGAGTATAGCCTCTAGCTCTACTGTAAAAAACCTTGGAGTCGTATTTGACCAAAATCTCTCATTCACAGCTCATATAAACCAAGCTTGTAAAACTGCATATTTTCACCTGTGAAACATAACTAAAACCAGAAATATTTTGCCAAAAAATGATGCTGAAAAACTTATCCATGCATTTGTTACATCCAGACTAGATTACTGTAATTCTCTGCTCGCCACCTGCGCTAAAGGTACTTTAAGAAGCTTCCAGTTGGTCCAAAATGCAGCGGCCAGAGTCCTAACAGGAACTAAAAGACGTGATCACATCAGTCCTGTGTTAAAATCACTTCACTGGCTTCCTGTCGAGTTTAGAATTAAATTCAAAGTTCTCCTCCTGACATACAAAGCCTTAAACAATATGGCCCCATCATATCTTCAGGATGCCATTGTCCCCTATCAGCCAAATAGAGCACTTCGCTCTCAGAATGCAGGATTATTAGTGGTTCCTAGAGTGTCTAAAAGTACAGTGGGGGGAAGAGCCTTCAGTTACCAAGCTCCTGTGTTATGGAATCAACTCCCTGTTGATGTTAAACAGGCTCCACAGTCTCTTTATTTAAGACCAGGCTTAAAACCTTCCTCTTCGGAATAGCTTATGACCAGGTTACTTAGTTGATGTCACTAAGATAAGCTGCCGCAGGAGATAACAAGCTGGGGGAAGTGTGGCAACCTGAGCACTGTCCTCTGTTTCCTCCTATTTTCTCATCAGCATCACTTACTCTGTTCTCATCTGTAGTTTGTTCATTGCTATTCACATGTTGTCCCCTGTCCCACTCCCCCTGTGGAGTGTAACTCTTTCAGACGCCTGATGGCAGCTGGACCCCTCTCCTCCTCCTCGCCTGGCTCCTCCTCCTCGCCCGGCCTCCCCTCGCCTGGCTCCTCCTCCTCGCCCGGCTCCTCCTCCTCGCCCGGCCTCCCCTCGCCTGGCTCCTCCCCAGCTCCTTCCCCACCTGGTTAGATGTGGCCATACAGAACTGGCCCACGGGCCTGGACATCTATAGCCTGTCCGTCCATGGGAGTGGATCTCTTCTTCACTGTAGTTCTCCCCGAGGTTTCTTCTTTTTCCCAGGACCCTGGGTTTTTTGGAGTTTTTCCTTGCTAAGAAGGAGGGTCTAAGGACAGGGGATGACTGGACGATGTTTCATTTGCTGCTTTACATGAATGTTGTTTATTCTTGTTTTGATATGTCTGTGTGTATGTTTTACTCATCCAAATCTTGGAACGCCCTTAGAGGCTACTGTTGTTGCGATTTTGGGTGCTACAAAAATAAATTGAATTGAATTGTACTCATTACATGTGGGTAATACTTTGAATATGCAAACATATACATGTATAACAGTAGAAAGTGTAGAAACATACTAAGAGAAAGTGTAAGTCCATTGTGTAAGTGATCAGGTATTTAAGCAGCTCTTTGAAAGAGACAAAAGTAACAATATATCTCAAAGTGTGACACTTTAAATTCAGTTAATAAATCTTAAAGGATTAAAGGAACAGCATGTAAGTGTGTGGCCGAAGATGGTACTGCGATCATGTTTGAAATACTGCAGAGCAGAGTATCTCCTCCACCAGACAAGAGGTCACCAGCTCGGCTGCCGAAATCAGATAGATGAAGGGAGGCGCATCTGGTCAAAACACATAATATACACATAATGACAACAAAACATAAGATGAGGGCTGCAATTTATATGGGAAAGGGAATAATCAGGCTGGATTACTGTTGTCAGTGATAAAAGTATTTAAACTTATCATGATTCCTCAATGTCTGTGACCAGTTCTTTTAACAGCTATTTGAAAGAGACAATAGTAACAATACATTCTAATGTAGTGTGACACTTTTAATAAATAAATCTTTGATGAAGTGATATAGAAGAAATTATTACATTAGTGTTTGCAGTTATTTCATTTTAAAGATTTTTTTCATTAAACTAGCCAATAATGTAATAACTAACCAATAATGTAATATGTTATTACATTATTGG
The DNA here is from genome assembly GCA_034769755.1 of Odontamblyopus lacepedii. Lineage (NCBI taxonomy): Eukaryota > Metazoa > Chordata > Actinopteri > Gobiiformes > Gobiidae > Odontamblyopus > Odontamblyopus lacepedii. The sequence goes on from CM068363.1 coordinate 4,432,755, forward strand.
CATCAGGTTATTACTTTATCATTTCAGACATTTTCTTACATTTTCTTACATTACTGGCAAGTTATTACATTATTGGTTTTATTACATTAAAAATGATTACGTTATAGGCAGTTATTACATTATTGGCCATTATTACATTATCGGCTGCTACAGGGCCCAACCGATATAATAGTCCACATGGGCATATATACCTCATTATAAATGTTAAACTTTCTGTATTATGTCCATTTAATCTAATTTACACAGATAAATGTCCTAAAATGTGTCGCAGCATCAGTATTTATCAGAGGAGTCATTTGTCTGTGTTGGTGACGCCGTACTGCCCCTGAACGCACCACCAGAGTCATGTGACTCACGTGCTGTTGTTTTTACCAGTGCCACACTGAGGCGCTGCTGTAAACGCTCTTGTGTCTGACCCACAATACTGACGAGAAATAAAAGTGAACTTCAGTTTAGACCAGCAACAAAACTACAGCTGTTATAACCCCCGGCAAAAATGATGGAATCACCAGTCTTAGAGGATGTTCATTCAGTTGTTTAATTTTGTAGAAAAAAGCAGATCACAGCCATGACACAAAACTAAAGTCATTTCAAATGGCAACTTTCTGGCTTTAAGAAACACTAAAAGAAATTGAGAAAAAATATGTGGTAGTCAGTAACAGTTCAGATTTGATCTGCTGGTGACTCTGCAGTGAAACAGAAGTGATCACACCTCGGAGAGCTGTTACCCCAAGTGAACTGACATGAATCATGGCTCCAAAACAAGAGATGTCAATTGGAACAAAAGAGAGGATTATCAAACTTCTTAAAGAAGGTAAATCATCTCGCAGTGTTGTAAAAGATGTTGGTTGTTCACAGTCGGCTGTGTCTAAAATCTGGACCCAGTAGAAACAACATGGGGAGGCTGTTATAAGCGAGCGCACTGTTAGACCAAGGAAGACATAAAAACGTCAAGACAGAAAACTCAAAGCGACATGTCTTAAACAGAAAATGCAGGAACAAATGGGAGGAAACTGGAGTCAACGTCTGTGACCGAAGAAACCGGCTAAAGGAAATGGGATTTACATACAGGAAAGCTAAAGGAAAGACTCCATTAACACCTAAACAGAAAAAAACAAGGTTACAATGGGCTAAGGAAAAGCACTTGTGGACTGTGGATGACTGGATGAAAGTCATATTCAGTGGTGAATCACGAATCCGCATTGGGCAAGGTGATGATGCTGGAACTTTTGTTTGGTGCCGTTTCAATGAGATTTATGCAGACGAGAGCCTGAAGAAAACATGCACATTTCCACAGTCACTGATGACGGGGCGGCATGTCCGGTAAAGGCACTGGGGAGATGGCCGTCATTACATCTTCAATAAATGCACAAGTTTACGTTGACATTTTGGACACTTGTCTTATCCCTTCAGTTGAAAAGGTGTTTGGGGATGATGAAGTCATTTTACAGGATGACAATGCATCTCGCCATAGAGCAAAAACTGAAAACATTCCTTGAACAAAGACACATAAGGTCAGTAGTTCAGATCTCAATCCAATTGAAAATCTGTGGTGGAAGTTGAAGAAAATGGTCCATGACAAGGCTCAAACTGCAAAGCTGATCTGGCAAAAGAAATCAGAGAAAGCTGGAGCCAGACTGATGAAGAGTCCTGTCTGTCACTCATTAAGTCCATGCCTCTGTTATGTTGAAGTGTTCTTTTGTTGTTGGTTTCTTTGTCATGATTCAATAATTTTTTCGTATTATCAAAGAAAAGAGGAATGTCCCACAGACAGAGGACACAGACAGAGGACACACACAGACAGAGGACACAGACAGACAGAGGACACACACAGACAGAGGACACAGACAGACAGAGGACACACACAGACAGAGGACACACACAGACAGAGGACACACACAGACAGAAGACACAGACAGACAGAGGACACAGACAGACAGAGGACACAGACAGGGGACACACACAGACAGAGGACACACACAGACAGAAGACACACACAGACAGAAGACACACACAGACAGAGGACACACACAGACAGAAGACACAGACAGACAGAGGACACACACAGACAGAGGACACACACAGACAGAGGACACACACAGACAGAGGACACACACAGACAGAAGACACAGACAGACAGAGGACACAGACAGACAGAGGACACAGACAGACAGAGGACACAGACAGACAGAGGACACACACAGACAGAGGACACAGACAGACAGAGGACACAGACAGACAGAGGACACAGACAGACAGAGGACACACACAGACAGAGGACACACACAGACAGAGGACACACACAGACAGAGGACACAGACAGACAGAGGACACACACAGACAGAGGACACAGACAGACAGAGGACACACACAGACAGAGGACACACACAGACAGAGGACACAGACAGAGGACACACACAGACAGAGGACACACACAGACAGAGGACACACACAGACAGAGGATACACACAGACAGAGGACACAGACAGAGGACACACACAGACAGAGGACACACACAGACAGAAGACACAGACAGACAGAAGACACAGACAGTCAGAGGACACAGACAGTCAGAGGACACACACAGACAGAGGACACACACAGACAGAGGACACAGACAGACAGAGGACACACACAGACAGAGGACACACACAGACAGAAGACACACACAGACAGAAGACACAGACAGACAGAGGACACAGACAGACAGAGGACACAGAAAGACAGAAGACACAGACAGACAGAGGACACACAGCTGCTATCCAAATGCTGGATTCTATTCTTTTTACGGCCGATGGTTTTGAGTCAGGATTAAAAGAACATTTCTTGGTGCAGACTTGTGATCTGAGAGGAGTATGTGTGATTGGGGAGTGTGGTGAATGTGTCGGTTTTGAAATTATTTTTGTTTTTTTCTCATTGGTTAGCGATTAGCTGCTGGTAGCTCCCACACATAAACAGTCTGTTTCCTCTGACACTGCCTAATGTAAAGTGACTCTAGTGTCTGTACACATGTTCCGGGGCATTCACTGATATGTAAATGAGCTGTGAATAGAGGTGTGAATGGTCTGCATTTATGTATATCATTAATTACTGTGGTGCGCACACTTTTACCACTAAAGGCTAATAGCAGTAGTTTACTTTGTTTACTGGCGAGAATGTCCTGCAAAAATGCTGATCTTCTGTCTTTAAATATGACTGAAGACGCAGAATAATAATAAATATTGCCTAAATAAACCCAATTTAAAATCCAGCAGAGCCCAATCTAAGCTTTAGAATCAGTTGTAGATTTACAGTATATGTTTTTTTCAGTTGTTATATCGGCTATCGGGAACTCCAAAGCCACTTTTATCGGTATCATATCAGATTAAAAAAATCCATATTGGTCAGGCCCTAATATCCAGTATAAAAAGCATGCTTAAAAACCAAGAAAAATGATTTAACAGAATATGTCAGTTCCAATTTGCGGTTTTCCTGCCTTCATCTCGACTAGATTGTTCACACTTAACCTGGGGCTGTGTAGTAGGAAACGGGCTGCGCGGGGTCACATGGAGGTATAGGTTATACACAGTGGTTAGATGGGCTCACTGGAGCGTAAAGAGCCAGGAGGTAACACGAGGCTGCTCCTGTGTAGATATGAACGACACAACCAGGGTGAGACCTCAGCCTGTGCATTAGATACTCTACTGCTTCCACTCAAAGGTTAAAGAGTACGGCTCCTCGGCAGGGACAAATATAGATGTTGACTTGGAAGTGTGCTTATCAGAAGACAGGGCATCATACAGGTAACATTCACATGCTAGAAATGGATGATGTCACAATTTGAGACATCTCCAAATTTCTGATGCACAAATGTTGAACCTTCCCATTTGTTGGGGATCAGCTCCACAAAAATGTTGTATCAATCTTATGGCTTAAATGTGCACTATGTAACCTTTTGGTTGGGGGTCTGTCACCTGCTTGTTTCTACAGATATATCACTGCTCTGTCTGGAATGTTCCACAGTGTGACATTAAACAGCTCTACTTTACATTTATTCAATTACAGGTGGGTTTATAGCTCAAAAATCCCTAGAAAAACAGACATTGTGACTGTCAGCGGAGTCGCCTCTCCACAGATCTGACCTGTAACTTGTCCTGGTTTGGTCTCCATGAAGATAAAAAGGTTTAATGCCATAACATCTCCATGGACAAAAGCATTTCACTCTAGTGTCTTCGGGGTTGAATAAAGCACCAGTTTCTGAAGCTGTAGTGAAAAAACGATTTACCTTTAGTTCATTTCTGCTGACAGAGAAACAGCTTTGCATCACTTTTGCCTCATGTGCATAGGCCCAGTAAGTACTAAAATATTAGAAGAAAATATCTGCAATCAGAGGCAAATTCCACCAAAGAATTCTGACCTGTCTTCCAGCTCAATTTTAAACTGTTGCATTCGAGCGTGTGAAAACAAACTATTCATACTTTGTAGTGACGTTGGAGGTGTTGTACATGTATCTCTTTGGTGGAATGTTCAGCAGTTACCATGGTGTTGCAATGCACACATTGGCAAACACTGTCAAAAAAAAAACAAAAAAAAACACTTTTAAGATTCTCTGAAAATTCAATAAGTCAATTGTTGAGGAAAACCGCCTTTTCCTCTCGTTTCTGCTTATATAAAGAATACACTTAAAACAGAAATAAAATCCAGATAATTGATTTATTCCGATATTAGAAAGCCGTACAGTGCCGACATTCCCAGACTCAATATTTACGCCTATACAGTGACTTTTATATGAAAACTATAGTGGGAGGACACCATGGTTTAGACCAGGGGTGTCAAACTCATTTTGGTCCGGGAGCCGTATGCAACCTACTTTGATCCCAAAAGGGCCGGATCAGAAAATTTAAGATTATATTCCTCGAGCAACGCCACTTGTTCCAAACACACTGAGCACAGATTTCCCATTCACCTCTGTCAACAAATAAGAATTGGACTATTTTTCTTGGGAAATCCTGAACTCAGCATCTGCTTTTCTCATTTTTTGACATTTTGCTGATGAGGGTCACGGTCGACAGTCAAAACGATCATCCTTTAAGAGCGTTTGGAAAGAGGAAAGTCTTAATTTGTGCTGCTCTGGTGGGAGTTGCAACGCACAGAAACGCCGGAAACGCTGCTATGCTAAACGGTGCAGAAAATTAACAGAAAAATCAGAAAATTTTAAGTATTTTAATAGAAAAATCAGCCGAGGGCCAGATTAAAGGTCTTGGAGGGCCGGATCTGGCCCTCGAGCCGCATGTTTGACACATGTGGTTTAGACTCTTCGTTCATGCATAGGCCAAGCATGATGTCATGACTTGGCGAACAAGTCCTGACTTCATCCCTATCAGTAGTTCTTGTCCTATTTAGTTAGTTTGCTATTAGATAGATTGGAATATCCTGCATTTGTCTTGGCATATATCTGAGTCTCACAGCTGTGATCAGAGCCCTTATCTTCACATGACCTCAGTACAATAATGAACTATAGAAGTGCTTATACAGAATAGCTAAGCCTAGCTGTTTATCCTAACACGATCGATACAAGCATTTCTGGTCCTGTTTAGTTTGATTTTCAACAAAAAGGTGAGAGTGACTAACTGAAAGACTGTTGGGTAATGCTGGCTCGTGACTGTAATTTTCCATGTGAGGGACTTGTTTAAGAGCACAAATCAACTCTTCAGCTGTTGTTTCAGGTAGGTCATCTCTTTCTGGCCAGATTGTGTTTTGGCCAGATTGTGTTTCTGAACCATTTGGAGCACAAACAAATGGCTGAAGCTTCTTTATCAAGCTGAGACTCTGGAGTTTTGGGCCCTGCTGTCCTCTAAATGTCTCTGTTCTCTCATTTAAAATGGGAACAAGCTCTGCACAGAGGAAAATCTGATTTAAATTCCGCCTAAATTATTGAGGGTAAATATTAGAATATCAGGAATTTAACAATAACCGAAATGTTGCGATATCCTATTGTCAAAAGTCTCACAATAATATCGTGGACTGTCACAATTAGTCTCAAACGTCACAAAAGTCTCTTTGCCTAAATGAATAGTTCTGATGCAGAAAGAGCTAAAAAACCCGAGGGAACTACATAGACCATGATCCTTTGCTCCGTTTCAGTGCAGACTACATGAAGAAATAACTGTTCTAAGCACTTTGAAATCTTAGTTCTTTGGGTTAATTCTAGTCAAACCATTTTAGGAGGAAAGACTAACGCAATCAGTTTTATGAGCCTTCACAAAATATTGCAATAAATATCGAACCGTGAGATGCATATCGTGAAAATATCGTACCAAGAGATTTGGATATTGTTACATCCCTAGTAAATATAAGAACAGGTATAGCTGCTGTCCCTGGGGATGATCTGATAGACAGAAGATTGGACATTTGTAGGGTCTTGACAGTTTCCATGTCAAAGCTGAAGTAGATCTCTTTAAAGAATCTTAAAAATAAGATTCAGGAACTTGTAATGAGGCAAACAAATCCAGATGGAATTCATATACAATTCCTATTCCATTTGGGTGTGTGTGTTATCTTTTGATTTGTGGGTTCGGAGTACAAAGTGGTCCAGACTCTTCTCAGTACGGTTGATTTGACTGAAAATAAGTCGGTTACAAATTTCCATTATTGTGTCACATGTCCAAGAGATTGAGAGTTCTTTTATGAGAAGCTGGACAAACAGAAACGAAAGGGCCAGTAACAATTTCCCTCAAGTTTATTTCTGCTGACAGAGAAAATGTGTCAGCAGAAATAAACTTGAGAGAAATAACTCTTGATCTTTGTGCCACTTTTTGTTTCACATGGAAGGGCCTGGTAATTACAGTGTACAGCAGTGAAGTTTATATGAACTATACAGCGGCTCTACATATCTGCAGTCTGACCATTAAAAGGGACATGAGGCACATACCGTAGAATTCTGACCTGTCCTCCCTCTAGAACAGGGGCGTCAAACTCATTTTGGTCCGGGGGCCGTATACAACCAACTTTGACTCCAAAGGGGCCGGATCAGAAAACTCCTGGCATATATACCTCAAAAATAGCAATGAGTCCAAATATTTGTGCAGAGAAACGCAAATCTATTACAGAAATCTTTTTTATTTGATTTTATTTTACAAAATATTATAATATTATGCTAGGTCAGGTTGCTTTCACAGCAGCATCACTAGCCTCTTGGCCCCTGGGTGAAAACAGACGGCTGTTTCTTCAGTCCCAGCAATAATTCGTTTATCTTCTGTCTTCTCAATTCTCTGTTCATGTTATTGTATTTTTCGCAGTGTCTCGTAGTGGCGTTTATTCCTTGAGCGCCGCCACTTGTTGCAAACACACCAAGCGTACAGGCTTCCCATTCACCTCCGTGAACAAATAAGAATTAGTCTATTTTTCTTGGAAAATCCTGCACTCAGCTCCACTTTTCTTATTTTTGACATTTTGCTGATGAGGGTGTCACGGTCAACAGTCAAAACGATCGTCCTTTAAGAGCGTTTGGAAAGAGGCAGGTCTTCATTTGTCTGGTGGAGGCGCCACGCACAGAAGCACTGGAGACGCTGCTATGCTAAGATGCGCAGAAAATTACCAGAAAAATCTGAAAATTTTAAATATTTTAATAGAAAATCAGCCGAGGGCCAGATTAAAGGTCTTGGAGGGCCGGATCTGGCCCCCGGGCCGCATGTTTGACACCTGTGCTCTAGAATGTTCTGATGTCATAAGAGCACAGCCTCATAGAGAAGTGTGTCCGATGTGCTGCACTTATTCTTCAGAGCCTGTAGTGTTCTGTCAGCAGCGCTGGGGACAGCAGAGACTGACTCAGGAGTACCTCGCTGGAGGACTTGTTTCAGAATCATGAAGGAGTATTCAGAGAAAACCCATTTTTAAATAGTTTTCCTCTGATGAGCTACTTTTACAAAACGAAAATGCCAGAGCTATGAGTTTTAGTGGACACAAATTGAGTAAATATTAGAGCTACGACCTTAGATGAAGTACACTCAGATGCCTATTAAACATAAAGCATTATCCACTTATATATGTACAATGGTAATAGGCATTTAATTAATATGACTTTACTTCTTCAGCACAATACTTGTAATTCAGAAATCCCTTGGTGAGTTATTTGGAAGGGGGTGGAGAGCTACAGGCTGGAGACCCCTGATCTACACTAAAGCCACTAAGCACTATGCTTTTGGTGCACAATAGGTCATATCCTCCAGCGAAGGTAGTCCTGACTCCTGACCAAGACCAACTCAAGATCTGGAGGTGGGTCCCTGTGCAAGTTGCCCTAGTGACACTGAGATATGGGTCAAATGCATAGGGCAAATTTAACTACGGGGACAATAAAGTGTCTGTTTCTACACTGTGAATGAGACAAACTTGGATGTTTCTTCTCTCTACATACAGTTCCTTTATAGGGAAGTTTTTTTTGTTTTTTTTTATATAGTTAGCGGTATGATTCTGTACAAGGCTCCACCCACAAGCCTACGTCACCCATGCTCCCACATGACAATTCGTTAGTTTCATTAGTGGGATGCATTGTGTTGTGATAGCGCTCTGTAGGGAAAGTAATTTAGCACCGGGGCGGAAACTTATAAAACATGTCAATATGTTATTTTCAGCAAATATAACATTTTCCAAACAATCAAAGGTAACATTAATGACAAATGGTGAGCTGCGTGTTATGTGTTGGCCGTTAATTCCCCACAGAAGTAAAAGGCCCTCTTTAAGTGTGAATAAAACCGTATGTTTGGAGTGTGAAAGAACACACGAGATTAGATATTACCTTCTGAGTGGTGTGAGAGGATGAGCAGGTTGACGCAGGACGCCCCGGCTCCAGATCCAAAGATGGTGATCCTCTCGGGGTCTCCTCCGAAGTGACCGATGTTCTCGTTGAGCCAGCGCAGAGCCTGGATCTGGTCCAGAAGCCCGTAGTTCCCTTTGGCCGACTGGTCTCCTGTGCTGAGGAACCCTGTGAAGGAGCACAGTGAGAGCGGAAAGGTTAGAGACATCAAATATACGATATATTGTATTGACGAATATATTGTTTTACTGCAAACGCCTGTTAACGTAGGACCCTGTGGGGCCAGACACAATTCTCACAAGACACGACTTTATTAGGTCCATGATGGTTGCCATAGTCATGCTTGGCTGCTCTTGTGGCTGACACACTAAACTTTTAAGGACTATTGGATTGTGTGATTTGAGTCGTGGCTCTGCTTGGAGCTAACTATGTTAACCAGCTTGCTCGGAAATGCTAGATGTTTTACAACAATGCCACAGGCGTTCTACACCAAGTATGGCAGAATAAAGCGGAGTGAGAGACAGGCTTAGAAGATGGTGTCCTGTTGTGGTCTCCCCCTGGGGGCTGTGATGCCGCAGGACACAGGATGAGGAACACTTTTGTCCTGTGGGCTGCTACTCTCCTCACACTGCCCTGACACTGGGTCTGATAACTCTACCTGCTGCACTCCACACTTTCTATTAGGATTGTATTTTAAGGCTCAGTGTGCTTCAGTTGCTCCTTTGGAACAAATACATTGATCTTGATTTGGTTTGACTGAAGAGGAGATACAATATTAGGCCCATGAGATCAGGACAGCAGGAGATTTTGACATAATTTGTAATAAATAAATTGTGTGCTTCTGCTCACAATTTTCATGACTCACAAGCACTCGACTGTATCTCCAAGCCAAATCTGAGCACATGGAATAAAAAAGCCACAGAGTCACATCATCATTTTCTTCATGTATGATCAATCTTGTGGTAAATTACAGTATGTAGCGAGAACTTGTCCCGTCCTCCTGCACTGCACTTTCAAGTCCATGTAAATCTATATCTATATTACGGACAGCTGTAATACCCAGCAATAATCTTGAAACAGGAAGGTTTGGCTGTTTAACCCAAATGCATAATAATAAACAACTGCATTTTGATCTCTGATATCTGTTTGAAATATTTTGTTCCTGTACCAGTTTTCTAGTCATATCTACAGGCCTAGTATTTTTAATGACCAGTTAAAGCTCCAAGGACCCACAGCGGTCTTTAGCAGGTGGATTAGCCAATTCATGTCCTAACATATTCTGAGTGTCCTTATTCATCACTGCAATGAGTTTATAACTGTCATCACGGAAAGGCTAACAACAACTAGCATGCTAACAGCACACCAGGCCGGGACAGTCCCAGTTTGGAGCCCTGTGTCCCCTGTCCCAGCAGATTTATAAAAAACAGTGATTTGTCCCAGTTTTTCACAACAAATGTCCCAGAGTTCCCTATTTTTGACCAATCTGATCCTGCCAACAGTAAAGAGAGGCAAACATGGTCATTTATTGAGGTAAAATATTGAAAAGCTGCTTAAAAATGAACGAAACACAGAAAATGTGACTGTACTGAGTCACATGTTAGTCATGAGTGGGTCGAGTGAGAACAATTCTCCTTAATTACACACTTGTTGCATATTTTTATTATTACCATCCACAACCAGATCATTGTTGCATTGTCTTCCTCTGACCTCTTATATAAAGCTCCGATTTTATATTTTATTACTTATTATTCTATTTTATTTGGACTTGTACATTTACATTTATATACATATGGCTTATGTCACGCCTTGCTATCTTTTTTTGTGTGCTACTTATTTAGTATTTATTATTACCGTTTATATTTTTACTCTTTGTTATTATATTATATTGTGATGTGTGAGCTGCTGTGTCCAAATCATTTCCCCTGTGGATCCATAAAGTTTGTCTAAGTCACTCCAAACCAGGGGTGTCTATCTGGTCACCCTATTCATGGCTGATAAAAATGCTTTTTAATTAGATGTATACAGGATCTATTTTAGTTTATCCCAACACTGTATACAGCTCTTTAAATAAAGGTGCTCTGTTGGATTCGTTTGACGTGGATTTCGTGTCCTGTATTTCTCCTAAAAGCCCCGGTGTGCCGCTGCACAGCTGCAGCTCAGCTGTACGAGTGTGGAGGGATACGGTGTGGTAAGTAGGTCAGCTCAGTGTGGCCCCTGTTTGAAGTGATGCCACAGCTCAGGTCAGACCCGCCTGCTTCAGCCGCACTCACCACATCACCACAGCTCAACACACTGCTGTGGACTGAGGGAAATGTACAAGGACAGCAGTAGTACACATGTTATATAAGCTGGAAGACTAAAGGTGGCTTGAAATGTTCCACAGTGTGACTTTAAAGAGGATGTATTCTTCTTTCTGTCCTCCATCTGGAATGATGTTGTCATCAGATTCTACCATGTCAGTTTGATCTACTGATAGTCTGCAGTGATGTCATCCATGTTACCTGGGGGGCTGAAGCTAACTGGAAGCACTGCTTTGTCTGAAGCTCTGTTACACAAATTAAACTAATCTGAGAATCGTTTTAACATTATCTGACCATAAAGACCTGAGTTACTCCAACAGCAGAGCCGATCTGTAAACTTAAACAAGTCCAATAACAGCTAGCTAACATTAGCTGGCAGTTTTTCAGTCACTGTCCCATTTTTATGTTGAAAATCGCACAAATAAACGACCATGAACCATTGTGTTGATCACAGGTTCCTGAAAATGTGTTTAAATCCATTTTGTATTTTTTCTTGAGTTGATCATTTAAAACCATATTTGACAGTGTTTGCTAATGTGCATTTGCTAACGTGTGCATAGTGTCACCATAGAAACTGTTATATGCAACATTGTGAGTACTTCTTCTCATTCAAGGTATATTAAAATATATATTTTGTTGCTAATCACTATGGCAACAGTCCTAATTTCTCATCTTTGTGAATCCCGTACATCGGCCTTAGTCCCGGTTCGACTGTGTTACTGATTTCTCTGTCTTGACAGTCTGAACGTTTCCTCCACTCGTCTGTCCTGCTCCCAGTCGGACACCTTGAGCTCGGACTCCATCACTGTCTGTTTCACGTGCCATTAGCCGCCCGGCCCATGCACCTCGGGGCCACCAGGATGGATACGTGGCTCTGGGCGCTACATGTTAGGCTGCGTTCGATTGGACAGGTGAGCTATGGAAGCCTGCACCTGTCCAAGACTCAGGAGCAGAACAAAAGCTGAGCGATACATGGGGCTTTATCTCGTCTCCACGGCGACACCTGACAATCCTTCCCCTGCGTTTTTATTATCTGTGGGGGTTTTAAAATAGCTGCCTGCTGCCGTCAAACACCGAGGATCATTCTGTTTAGTGTGCTGCAGCCAACTTGTTCTTTTGGAGCAGAATAGTTTCACTTCTTTTTTTGTCACAGTTCATATTTTCACTGTACAAGGGACATAAAAGACTCAACTTTTATTATGTAAATGTATGTACTGTGACCCAAACCCATGATTCATAGGGTCATATTTCTGCCTGGACTCTGGTTTCAAACAGAGAAGTCCAGAGCTGGAGACCGGTCAGAGCTCTCAGGAAGAGTTTGCTGTGGAACTGTCCCATTACAGATGTGCTGACCTGGTTTATGTTTCATATCTCTGTCATTACTGGGCCTATCCACATGAAACTAAAACAGTTACTAGTGCCCTGGTTGACCACTTAACCCCGCTCTGAATAGAGTGAGGCAATATATAAAAACAGGTCTTTAAAACGAGCTTCCACATCAAGATGGATACTTGTGATATTTGTGAGTTCACAAAATCATGAAACTCTACCTTGGAGCGATGGTGCCTGACACGTGGTTGGCGACGAATCACAGAGCAGTGCCCAAACGAGCCAAAACAATCAGACGTGCTCTAGCCTATTTTATTTGAATACTGACTAAGGACGCACTTTGTGCATTTGTGCATCTGTTCTTTTCTCTCAACTGGATGTAACTAAAGTTTGATTTCTGGTGTTCTGCTGTTGTGATGCTTCCACCGGTCAGATTCACGTGTTCACCATGAGGCTCCATGTTTTCTGCTCTCTTTCAGTGAGTCGGCCCAGAGGGGGGAGCATCAGTGTGGAGTGAGGCACGTTTGAGGCACAAGCTCAAAATATTTAAACATTGTATAATTTGTTAAACAAAATTTTTGTCTCATTTTTAAGTGGTGTGAGGGGTCTGTCATCTGCTTCTCTTCATTGCATGACTTTGAATGTTCCACAGTACAGCATTAAACCATTTATTTGTACTGATATTAAGTGTTTTATTGCCAACAGAAAATTGCATTCTGAGTGACCACCTCTCCACAGATCTGCCTTTATCTGATGGTGCCACCTATAGTCTCCATGGAGATTAGGACTTTTAATTTCGTACTTTGAAAGATTCCAGGCAAAGTAACATCTCCATGGAAACAAGCAGGAGGTAAAGTTACACACTGCACCTTTAGACGTGATGTGAACTGTGCCAATGTGACAACAGGATAAGTTTGAGCACATTGAGAGGCCGTCTTCTGGGATCTGTCCTGCTTTATTTCAAACACAACTCCTGCCGTTGTGCCTTTGAACCAGAGTGTGACGGAGCACCCGTAGCTGACCGGGGCGTTTCCTGGTCATGCGATAAATAGCGCATAGTGGCGCGCAAAGGGGGCCACATGACCCCAGACTTTACCATTAGGGTTAATTTGTGGGTTTATTTTGTTTTCTTGAGTTTATTAAATAATGAAGTCATACCATATGGGGGGTTATTCAAGTATTTTCATTATTATGTTGAACTACAGATGTTTTATTATAATGGGTACAGTTGGGCATTGATTTCAAACTTAAAACCCCACTGTGTTAATTGGTTAGCCCAAAGGGGAGGAGCTAAGGGGTATATAAGGGAGAGCTTTGCTCAATCTGGTGTCTGTCCTTGGCCTGACTATGTGGGTGCTGGCTGCTGTGAGCTCTACTGTAAATACTTTCTTTTTGTTTGACGTGTTTCACTGTAAATATTTGCACTTTGGGCTGTGGTGCGAATAAAGAAAAAATCAACTTAAGAAAAGTATCCGACTGTGCCATCATTTTTTCTTCTATTTGGTCCGAACGAACCCCTGACACAGAGCACTGCACAGCTACAGACCCCATCAGAATATCCATGTGAAATAAAACGTGTGTCGACAATGCGCGGTGTGTACAGAGACGATAAAGGTACTGTGAATTATTCTCTTTGTGTTAATATTAAGAAATAATTAAACGAGTACATATATGCTTCTTTCCTATTCTGACTGTATAACATATGCTCAACTTCAAATGCCATAGGAGCATGTTAACCTTGTGACCCTTGTGCTATTTTAAAATAAGTGTGCTACTTTAAACGATGGCCTAGACGTTGGGCTAGACGCTCAATTTCGGGAATTTTACGTAAGCAACAAGGATAGAATTACACCTGCATGCATCAGCAAGTGTTGTGTCCGGCTATAAAAAGGGTCTCACAGAAAGGGCTTTTCAGAGACGGGGGTTTAGGACCAGTTGATTCGAGGCCTGTACTACTCAAACCAAGAATAAAGATCTTCCTGTGGACCGCATTATGCCTTCTGAAAGTGCCTTCAAAAAACCCAATATCAACAGTACTTACAAGAAAATAGGCCAGGGTAAAATTATTCACCACGATGTGTTTTGTTTCATTCACACAAACGATGTGAGCGTTGTCAGATACAATTCCTCTCTGTTGCTGCTATGTGCTACTATCAACACTTTTTTCAGCTTACGGCTATTTATAGAAAGAAAAATGAAAAGAAAAATGCATGTGCAGCCCAACGAAACGGCCAGAAAACATCGATTTGGAAACAGCTAGGAACCAAACAGAAGATCAGGCACTATACACAAGTCACAGCGACTCACTCCAGTCTTCCCCATACAAATCCCCGATGGTAGTTTGAGATTTAAACAGTATTAAAGAAGTCCGAGCCTCGGCGGGGAGTCCAATGGCAGTCATTTCACACATAATTTCACTGCCACACTTGAGTGCTAGTAATAACAACTTAAAGTGAGAAGGGGAAGGGCCGGGGGGTGGAGGATCAGACACGGTAAATTGGCTGAGCTAAAGATGGGGAATAGATGTATAGAAAGAAAGGATGGTTTAAAAAGTGCACTGCGGAACTTTTCGAGAGGAGAGTCTGCCACCGCGCTTGTCTGACGTACCGGCATCCCTTCATTACGACATGTTATTTAGACGCGCAGGTTTTCCGACACGTTTTAGTATCGCTTTTCCGACATGGTCACCTGTGCATATTCAGGCTGCTGTCCATGGTGCTGAATGGAGCATATAGATTGATAGGTAGGTAAGTAGATTTTTTCCAAATATAAAGAGCCTACGCTATACAGACATCCTTAGGTCTAAACATTTGCCCCCTTCTGTCAGCCTAATTCATGTCACACTTTTACGTCCCATCTTGGAGTTGCAGGCAAAGTGTTTTATCTGTTCTGTCGTGGTGTGGTGGAGCGTCCAAATTACAATGCGCTTGATTGGTTATTTATTTAAGCGATATGGTGTTCTCTGCAGATCGCCTACATGACGAGATGAATGAAGCACAAAGGGCACGTGCAGCCTCCGTTTTAGATGAGATATTTTCCTGAAGACTGGCCTATGCTCTTTTTTTTTAAAATGCAGGACTGTTTCCCAGATCATGGAGGATATTTTCCCACCGTCTGATATCCTCTGTGGCCCAAGTATTCTCTGATCAAGTGCCCAAGCATCTTATGATATATGGGAGCGCAACGTATGATAGGCTATCACATTCATGGCAAAGGGAGAGTTAGATTTGTCAACTGGACAAAGTTTATTTAGTTGTTAGTTGAATACGTTTCACAGCTTCTTCAGCTCTTCAGCAGTTTAGATGAACTGTGAAACGTATTTAACTAAATAAACTTTGTCCAGTTGACAAATCTAACTCTCTCCTTTGCCATGGATTCTTCCTGGACGACTGAGGGATTTTACACACTATTATATTCATACCATTCATGTCAGAAAAGTGGAATATTTGAAAAATAGTAATGAATAAAAAATAATGGAAAAAAAATAAAATAATGAAAAAAATAAAAAATAAATAAAAATAAAAAAAATAAATAAAAAAAATAAATAAAAAAATTAATAAAAATTAAAAAAATTAAAATAATGAAAAAAAATCCAATAATGAAAAAAAAAAAAAAAGTCAAAGTAACGGGACACTTGAAAAATAATGTTTATGCCACTACTCCAACAATTACACATCAATGTCTAAACAGCAGCATGTCGGAATAGCAGCGTGGAACCCGTATTTCTACCACGAAGAGAGTGGATGTTGCAAACATACAATACAAAAAGGGTCTATTTTACAAAACTGACTCCTGTGAGATTTTAGTCGTGTTATAATGCTGTTCCCTCCTTAAAACACACACTTGGAGTAGGTTAGGTAGAGACCGTTCAGAGCAGGGAGCCATTTTAGGTTTTAGGTGACGCATGTGAGGCTCATTCTGCTTTCTGACTGGACAAGAATCGTCTTTAGAACTTAAACAACAACTCAGAAACAACTTGACTATCACGTCATGTGTTTTTTAATTAACACATCAAAATGTACCTGCATATGACATAATTCTAGGCATGGACTTTATTTATTTTTTTTGGTCTGTGTTGTGCAATTCATACACAGTCATTGAAAGTGCAAACCAAGCAAAACAGAAAGAATCATTTAAAAATGTACTTTGAAGAGTGTCAGACTCCACTTTACTTGTGCATTTGGTTTAAGCCTCATCCAAAACTCACTGTAACTTCACTGTATTATCTGCCACCGAATGTGCACTTTTACGTCTAAAACCCCTTCAGATCTGTCATAAAACATGCATTCCCCTTTATTTTCCTCTTGTTTACTTCAGCAGGTTTTTTTTTTTAACATATATTTGTGCTAATCCTTATGTTTCTTTGTCTGTTCCCAGTAGTAAAATACAGACACCGGTGGGTCGTCTTCTCTGTGCTGTCATCCTTTGATCACAGGCACGAGCCACATTAATACTGCATGGACTGTCAGATACTATGAGCAGACGGTGGTGTAGGTGGAGGAGCTGTTGTCCTCTAACTACAAAGTCTGGGGTTCAATTCCAGTTCCAGTGTGTGCGTGTATACTGCTGTTGTGTCCGTGGGCTCGCTGTGGTTTGTGCTTGAATGAGGCGTTGAAGAGTGTGACGCTGGGAATTTTAAAGCATTATTTTGAAACCTGGCAGCTGATGTCATCAACATTCCCTGGGGGTGTGACGCTAACTGTAGGCACTGCTCTGTCTGAAGCTCTGTTAGAGTTTGATCTGAGCTTTGTTTGACCACAGTCAGAGCAGAAAGAACTGAGTGAGATGAACTACAGCAGGAGACCTGATCTGTGCTGTTTAACAAGTCTCCCTCACCTTTTGCTGAAAATAAACCTCCTGACAAAGTGCTTTTTAGATCCTTTTTTTTGGAAAACTTTTGACAGTTTTTGCTAACATGTGCATTGTGTCTCCATGGTAACTGCAGAACATTGCACCGTGTTAGACAATAAATTGAAATTTGACCTAAACACTGAAACCATTGTTAAACGAGGGCAGCAGAGAACGTACCTGTTGAGAAAACTGAACTCTTTCAATGTAAACAAAACTATTCTCAGCAACTTTTATTGTTCTTTTACTGAAAGTCTGCTCACTTTCTCCTTCATTTGCTGGTTCCAGTCCCTGTCCTTGAAGGATAAAAACAAACTGCAGAACATTGTAAAAACCTGCTCAAAAATCATAGGGGTCAAACTGAGGGAGGAGCGTCTCTGTGGGAGGAGCGAGTGCTGAGCAGAGCCAAGTGTCTCCTGACTCAGCCCCTCCATCCTCGGACTCCTGACTTTATCCTGATGCCTTCAGTACGACGACTTTATGCTCCGGTACAGAAGACGAACCGCTTCTCCAATTCTTTTGTGCCTTCAGCTATTAAACTGCTAAATTCTGAGGGTTGTGTTTTTTGAGGTTTTGCACTGTAATATGTATATCGTTCTTATATTGTTCTTATATTGTTCTTTGAGTTCCACTTGTGTCTGTAATGGTCGGACACACTGTGTTTGTGCATGTGAGAAGTGAGAACTGCTCTGTGAATGCTGCAAGTGAATTGCCCTCTGGGATCAATAAAGTTTTCTGAATCTGAATCCCTAAAGATACATGTAGAACACCCCCAGTGTGACGTCACGGCGAAGTACCAATAGCCCAGGGTATTATACATATATACAATATTCAGCAGTATACAGTGTTTTCATATCAAACAAACATAGACTTTTCTCGTCTGACAGTATCAGGTGAGACGTAAAAACATGAACAATGCTTTTGTTCTATTCTCTATATTCTTTTGATTCCGCTACAGCGTTTTTTTCTTGTTCAAAGAAAATATTTTGTTTATGTGTAAGGCAGCAGAACAGGGCTTGAAATGTACTTGAATAATTTATAATACGGTAATTCATTTAATTTAAAATAATGTCTCTGTACTCTCTCTAAACTTCAGCTTTGTTTCCACAGCACTGATGCCTCTGAGCTCCGCAGTCAAAGCCTCGTCTGTTGTGAACACAACATGAGTCTGCTGATGCTTTATGGACTTAAACTGTGCAGGAGTTTAATCTGTGACAAACTAGAGAATCAAAATGCTTAAAATGCATTTTTGAGGCTCAGAAGAAATGAAAATAGTGTAAGTGAAACAAAATATGAGGGAACAAAAATATTTAAAAGCTCAAAAAAGTCAGAAAATGTGTCAGGCAAGTGGTTATGGTTGGGGTTTGGATTAGGGATGAGCAGCAGCAGCAGCAGGGAGAGCAGGTCAATGGAATGTCCACAGGAAGCCTGGAAACCCAATGTGTGTGTGCTTGTGTGTGTGTTAGTGTGAGAGAGCCCCCTGGTGTCTTGGAGGCAGATGAAACAAAGCTTCTTTATCCAGGATGCACAGAGCCCTCTCCCCCTGCCCTCTCCTCCTCTCTGCTCCTCACTGCAGACATTTTACAGACTCCCGGGTGGAGCCAGGCTTTGATCATGTCCGTTTGAATCAAGAATTTTGGAGAGGAGAGGTCTTCCGCTTTTGAGAGACACGTGCAGAATAGTGGTTAGAACAGAATGAATCAAACAGAATGTAGAAAGGACTGGCTGTTCAGGGGAAGGATGCCCTACATAGAAATACACTTTATTATGTTTTTTTTGTTTTTTTAGATCTACATGAGTTTGAAATGATCAGTATCACTTAATAACTTAAAGACTTTTTTTTACCATGGTATAATATTCATCAAAAACATGTCTGAAGAGGTTTTAGATGTCATCCATGCATGTTTGAGTCATTGAGCGATCTTTATTCCAAGAGATCGCTCAGTGACTCGGGGCGGGGCTCTATATAAGCCTACATCACCCATGCTCCCACACGACACTTCTCCATAAATGCACAAAAACATGAAACAAAACTGTGCACTACAATTGGACAAACCTGACGTGACGTGCGGTACTTTCATTAGCGGGACGCACGCTGATTGCATTGATAGTGCTCTGAGGGGGTTAATACGTTGTTTTTGGCAATTACAGCATTTTCGAAACAATTAAAGGCAACATGGTGATGTAAATATGTGATGTGTTCCAGTGAACGCCCCACAGAAGTGTAATACTCCGTCATTAAGTGGAAATATTCTCATTTCTCCACTTCATCACAAAGAAAACAAAGAAATCCCATTAAAAGAGGCTCGCTAAAGAAGTTATTTTTACACCACGTCTTATAGCGACCACACTTGCAGTTCAGCGGAGGGAAAAACACAAAAGTGCATGTTGACTCAGAAGGATTTGCTGTGCTGCATTAATGAGCTAAACGAATCTCCTCATTAGCATAATTAGCATTGTCTCATATAGGCCTGATTACAGCTGGGCATTATCCGGCTTATGTGTCTTGTTTACACTGTGTGAGGTATGCGTGGAGCCTGATTTATGGGGCCCCTGTTGTTAACTGGGCCTATAGATGGATACGCTTTGATCAGTTGATTACGGAGAGTTAATATTAATGTGGGAGATGTATTTTAAGGCTCAGCAATGTTCCAGCGCCTAAACATGGACTATATGTTGTTTTGTTTGCGCATGTTTGAAGTTATTCTGACAAAATGTTAATGTCTGGTTTGAACTTGACATCACGTTGGGGGTGTTCTACATGTTTCTCTATTGGCGGAATATTAGTAAATGGTCACATTTTTATACAGCGATTTTCCACCTTCAAGACTCAAAGCGCTTTACAACAAGGAAGCACTCACCCATTCACACACGCACTCACACACCAGTGTACACAGACACTACAGGTGAGGTGGGTTAAGTGTCTTGCTCAAGGACAACGACAGCATTCATCTGTGGGAGCTGGAATCACACCAGCGACCTGTGGGTCAGTGGATCTGACCGCTCACCAGTGATGTTTGTGTTGAGATTGGAGCCTCCAACCTTCAGATCAGTGGATCAACACTTTACCAACCGAGCTACTGTGGCCCCAGGAGTGACGGAGGAGGAGTTATTCAAGGGTTACCATGGTGACACAAAATCCAAGAAAAAATACAAAATGGATTTAAACAACACATTTTCAGGAGCCTGTGATCAGTCTGAGTGTTTATGGTCCTGTGTAGGTCCGGTCTAGTTTGATTTTCTAAAACGGTGAAATGACTAAGTGAAAAACATATCAGCTCACCTGTAGTAGTTCCAACTAAGTACGGAGATAAAGCTCTGATTAAAGTCTAACTTGAGTAACAGAGCTTCAGACAGGGCAGTGCCACCAGTTAGCATCACACCCCCAGGGAATGTTGATGACATCAGCTTTAAAGCATGAACAGGCTCAGTGCACGTAGAAGTCAGTTAAAGCCCTGTTTAGACTCCAAAAAACTATTGACACCACTGGCTGCAGTCCCTGTCATTCAGAAATGATTTGGTCAAATCAGGTTTGATTTCTATTGTTTTTGTCATATATTACACAACATTTACTGTGAGCTTTAAGCCATGTTCTAATGTTGTTTCCTCCCCAAAAACATAACTGGAGTTGTGTTTGTTTCATTCACACATGTTTGACTAACTCTTTATTATTCGTCTGTCTACATCTCCAAAGCTCAAAATGCTCTGCTGCACCTTGTGATGTCATGAAGTGGTAGTTCTCAAGCGTTACCTTTAGTTCAGTAGAGATTGTTATTTACAGGTCTGAAATCATCCAAATGATTCTAGTGAAGGTTTATGGAGTTTAAAAACACACTGGAACACTTCCTGTACCACATGACATCACAAGGTGGAACAAGGTGGAATATTTTCTGATAGAGAGAAGCCTAAATATACAGGATTTATGTGTTAAACATGTGAATGAAACAAAACACAACTCCAGGTGTGTTTGTGATGAGGAAACCACATTAGAACAGAGATCAGAACATGGCGTCATATGGGCCCTTTAAGTGTAGTATATAAGTGTCCACTTGAGGGCGCACTACAGAAACTCAGTGTATTTACTATGGTGAAACTGCTGCTCTAAAAATCTTATTTCTTAACATAAAACCAACACTGTTGTATAAAAGATACACATAGTGGCTGTTGATACAAAATCTAAAATATAGAGGATTACCACCTGATGACATCATGTGGTGGACCCAATGACTCTGAGTTACTGAGAGTGAGCCAGCTTAATCTATATTACTCAAACATGTTACGTGTTAAAGGCAGTGTACCTATATTATATTTACGTATTTATTTTATGTCTTAAAAATGTGATAAATAGAACTAGTTCATCAACAACTAGCATGCTAACCACTCACTTCTTGAATGCTTCACAGTCACTTACAGAACGGCAGACTTATTTAGACCTCAAGAGCTGCTTATACAAAATACCTGTACTGGGGCAAAACAAATTTGACTAAAGAAATCAGGTACACAACTTGAACACAGCTCGACGCAGACTCAACCTTCACACAACAAACTTTTTATGTCCTTTCCGAACAATCCAGCCTTCTATCTTATCCCCTATTGTAAATATACTCCCCTCTTAAGCGTAGCATGATTGAGTGCTAGCATGTGCAGCCGCCGTTAGTTACCGCGACAACACCACGGCGTACCAGCACGCACACGTCTGTCGCTTTAACCCATTTATCTGGAGGAAGCGCCCGGACGGAGCCTAAATCATGGCTCTGTTTAAGGATTCGACGGGGGGACGGGCTGACAGCGCTAAATGATGGAGGCGACACTCCTGACAAGCAACCACAGGCATCATCTGTTTCCTGTGGGTTTGTTTGCTCTACAGCAGCAGCGCTGTCTCCTGTTTATCTGAGCGGCAGAGTGGTTAGCATTCTCTCCTCATAACAAAAAGGAGCAGTAGCAGAAGTAGTAACATGGTACCAGTGGTAGGCCAAGCAGAGGTTAATTATAAAGAATTGGACCAGTGGTTCTTCATCTTGTTGGAGGTACTGAACCCCACTAGTTTCATCTGCGCATTCACCGAACCCTTCTTAATTGGGAAAATAAAATATGTTTTTTCCAAATTCAAAACATAGGTATATATATTTTATTGGTGCACACGTGAATCCATATTGGACATATTCGTCTGACCACTTTCTTTTTTTGCTCGACATAGTTCGTCTGAAGGGAAAATATTAAGAAAGAAATTACACGACACCATCACGGCAGTCACAAGACTATTGCGCACACAAAATTTCCTGCAGCCAATAACGGCTAAACGGGGCGTGTCATCATGAATCATATGAGTTGTATGTGAGTCTTGACCCCTGCTGAACCCCTGAGACTGACTCGCTGAACCCCTGGGGTTCCATCGAACCCAGCTTAAGAACCATTTAATTGGACTAAGCAAGTGTGATGTCACCCATAGTGTTTGGCTCCAGTCAAAAGAAGGTCATTGAGGCTAGCGGTTATAGGAGTGAATTTGGAACTGAGTTTCAGGTTAATATGAACATTTTAAGATGAAGAGATTCACAGCAGCAGTTACAGAGAGAGGAGCCACATTTTTTATGTAAAGTCAATTAGAGCCAGAGTCAAAGCAGGTCCTTCCTCATTTCCTACATGGAACACGGTGGCTAGCGGGTTAGCTATGGCTATTTATATACAGTCTATGATCTGATCCTCCAAAATGTTAAACAGATTAAGGCAGTTAGGCAGAATATTTTCTCCTCTCCTTTTAAGTCCTCATACCACAAAGCCCTTTTGACTCTGAGCCCCTGAATGAATTTTCTCATTGAATTCAAATGTGGTTCCTTACTACTTTCAAGTATTTGCACTAGTGCCGGCGCCCCCTGCTGTGCACACGAGTAAGTGCATGCCGGCTCCCCCTGCTATGCCGGAGACCACCTGCCTAGGCTGGAATACCTCTGCCCCCCATGTCCAGACGTTCCACCGGCTCCACCTGCAGGTTATGGTGCTGCAGTCACTGACACAGAGCTCACAGTGGGAGAGGGAGAAGAGGAGCGCCAAGGAGGAGCGAGGAGCTGGACTAAAAATAACTTCACTTAATTACACCCATTTCATAGTGCATTATGTAGGGTTTTAAAGCAGCTTTTAACAATGTTATAGTTATTACTTCCTCATTCTCCCAGGCAAAGTTGTATTTGGAGTGATTCAGGCTTGTTTGAGTCACCTTGAGTCACAAGGTCCTCCTCAGCACCACAAGTGCCTCCATAACCTGGTCCCTCCCTTTCTCACTGACTTCCTCTGTCAGCACTGTCCACACCAGCCTCCTCACCCCCCGCCTCTCCCTCTCCTAAAAACTCACCTGTTCAGTCTGACATTCCCCTCATGATCCCCCCGTTTTCTACATTTTTGCTTTCTGTTTGTTGTAAAGAATCTCTGAGTGTCCAAAAAGCACTATAGAAGTCCGATGTATAATCTTTAATCACTTATTCTCAAGACACCATTTTGCTGATCAGCTCCGTTATCAGAGTACCCGGGATACGGTCACTAGTCTGCTTCCTTTGGTCTTCAGTGTTACTCTTAAACGGTGATTCGGCTATCGGTTCTTTTGAGGTTTTGATGACATTTATGGCCCCATCAGCTCCCATTGGGCACCGCTTGTTTCAGACACAGACACAAGAACAATGTGTCTTGTTTAAAGGTGCACTGTGCAACTTTTCTGATGGAGGCTCCACTGTCAGCTAACCAAATATATCTTGTATCTATTCAATAGGCTCTATTCACTCTTACATCACAAACCAGGAAGACATTTGGAAACATGCGATGAAACTTCTGGTGCAGTTCCCCACACTGGGCTCGACCGACTGATCGAACCCACTGAAGTAAATGTCATTAGTGGTAAAATGAAGACTGCATTCGTACAGTATCTGCTCTTTTGTTTGGAATCATGCTGGATTTGGCGTCCTCGTCTCTTCTAATCACATGTACCCAGTGTGCTCGGTGGGTAAATGGTGAAAACTGAGGTATGGTTCTAATTGTGGATGAGCCGAACATAATGGAACGCAGTGACATGGAGATGAAGAAAACTGGGCCATTTTCTAATTTTTTCTACATTTTGCCAGATTCACTACAGCAAACAGAGCCCAGAGGAAGTTGTAATTGCATGTTTCAAAATGTCTTTTTGGTTTGTGACGTAAATGTGAATAGAGCCTATAACAGGTGTTCTTATTTCTCAAAACTACATAAAAAATACTGTGAACGAGCCCTCTTCTCCACTGATCTGACCTGTTACTTGGCCTGCTTGTTTCAATGGGAATTGTTCATTTAAATGCCATCCTGTAGAACATTCCAAGGAAAACATTAACTTCTAAATCGAATCAAGCAGGTTCCACCGTGCAACTTTAATCTGTACATACTATGCTGTTTTGACGTTTAGTACATTTGTTCATTGTTCCAGTCTCCTTCATCTATCCAAAACAAGCACCACGGGTCAAACCGTCCAGCTAAAGTAGTCCTGACCAAGACTAGCTCATCATTTGGACATGGGTCAGGACCTTGGCATTGAAGACTGGGTCAAATGCAAAAGACACATTTCCTCACAGCGACAATAACGTGTACCTTCATCTTAACCTTAAATTTAAATTGAGGTCCACTGACTTTGAAATTGTTCTAAATATCCAGCTGAAAACCTAAAATCACCGGAAACATCATCACCACAAAGAATACTGAATACTGATGACTCAAACATGCACAAATCTCTCTAAATGCAACTCTGAGAGGGTAAATGAGAAGGGAAATAACTCAAACATGGCTACAAGCTCTGAAAAATCAATAATTAATGTCTAAAACAGCTCAAACGTATTTTCTTTGTAGTTTCTTTGTAGATTGTAGAGAGAAAGATCTATTTTTGGGAGAGGCATGAGCGTGAATGGGTGGGCCTTGTTAAGACTCTGATGTGCAGACAGACAGGTCATCACCTCAGCCCTCCTCGGCTCCGTATCCTAGCAACAGCATCAACCACTGCAGTAAGACGTAGGCAACTGCTGTGAATACATTTGGGTCATGTCCAGCCATCTCCTGGATAAATAAGATAAGGCTGTAGCTTTGCCTTTCACTACAGACAAACTGTGTACAACCCGAGTGGCTTAAGTGTTAAAGCGTTTGCACAGAAACTTCAGGGTCAGCGCTTAGATCACCAGCTTAGGTCAAAGACTTGTTTGTTTGTTTGTTTGTTTGTTTGTTTATTTGGGTGGGACGATGCATATTCATGAACATACAATTTGTATGAGGATACTGCCACTGTGTCCTTGGGCAAGACACTTCACCCACCCAACCGTTGTATAAATGCGGTGTGTGAATGAGTGTTTGTAGGTTGTGGTTTGGTCCTGTTCATTCACAGTCCAGTTCTGGTTTGGTCTTGGTTTAGGGTTGTCAAAATTATAGAAAAATCAGATACCAATCGATACTGAAACTCGATACTCATTTGAGCAGGTTTCTATACTAAAAAAGTTCATGGAGCACTGTGGAACCTACCTGGACCATTGAGGATTACACATATATAAGGACACATGGGAATAAAAAAAAGTAGTATGATTTAGTGTTAAAAATCACATTCTATTGTCTAAAGAAAAGTTAAAAATGACAGGACGTTGTACTGAGTTTGAAGGAATTGCTCCAAATGTAGTGAAAATGAAACTTCCTAGAGCTTCAAGGTATATTTGCA
Source organism: Odontamblyopus lacepedii (assembly GCA_034769755.1). Taxonomy (NCBI): domain Eukaryota; kingdom Metazoa; phylum Chordata; class Actinopteri; order Gobiiformes; family Gobiidae; genus Odontamblyopus; species Odontamblyopus lacepedii. Next base: position 4,458,730 of record CM068363.1, read on the forward strand.
TTAGAAAGACCAAATGAGTAATATCTGAAAACCAAATGCTTGAAGGTCCAACATTACACATCCCCTCAGCTCCAGATTATTTTACATACTGTATATCTATCAGCCTTGATCAGCTTCATTTGACTAGAGCTCACTGGTGTGTGTGACGTCCTGCTCCCTCAGTCCACTTCTTTATAGTCTATAGTACAGAGTCTGTTCTCAGAATCACAAGTTTTATGCCATTGTCAGTGTGTAAAGTTCACAAACAGGAACTTGCTTTAACCCCTGAAGACCTAAGGGCAATTTTAGTACATTTCTCGTCGCCTGGATTTTTTTCTTAATTTTGCTTTTAAAACTGCCCCTTTTACCCTATAATGAAGTGTTCTACGTCCTTTTGTTCAGTACAGCCTGTTATTTCACAATCTGCTGCTGTAGTTGTGTCATGTGATTGTAATAAAAGCTACAGGACCAGAAATAGAGATGTAAAAAAACACACACAAAAAAAAACAGAAAACAAAATTCACACTCTTTTATACAAAAAACACAGAGCAAACATGTACTTTTAGGACATAAAAATGCTTAATTTAGGGCCTTAGCTACAAAAATTCAAAATATCAAGTCTTATTGCCCTAAAAAGAAAAAAAAGTGCAATCGCCCCATGAGTTTCCTGGTTCCAGTCATGGAAACAGCTCCTGTAAAGTCCAGGGCCAGAGCATAGAACAGAGCCACAGCACTTGTAATGCATTTCCATGGTGTTTATTACATTTGTACTTGTTCATTTTGAGTGAAATAAACCTTTCAAATAAAAACAGCAAAGGGATGCACAATTACGCACACCAATTTTCCATGTATGTGAGAATTAACTCCACTTAGAGCGTCTTTTTCACTTGCTATAAACACACGCAGTCGAGAGGAGTCGACCATCTTGACTCACTTCACTCTTTGGCAAAGTTTGGCTCAATCAAAATGAACGGAGCGCATGAGTTTGGCAGAAAACAAAGTTCCTATTGGACACTCGTTTTGCTCACGTCATCACACAGCGTGAGTGTGACGTAGGATAAAGCCGCAGAAATGTACAGAAACCTCTATGTCTGCACTTTCAGAGGGGAAAAAGGAAGTTTCTATCTTTTACACTTAGAAAGTTCTGCGCAGTTATATAAAACATATTCCTCGGTATTGTATATGATACCGTAGGTCTTCGAGGGTTAATAATAAAAAATATGATAAGATAAAAATTGGGGCATGCATTCAAATAAAGTAAAACTAGTCTCTGATATCCAAATGCAAACTGTCAGTATGGGCAGAACAACAGGGCAAAAATCAGTGCGTAGCCTGGGTAGGTTGATTACAGAGCCTCTCTCACCACTCTCCCCTCACTCGTCCTACTTCCTTGCTCTCCTCATCATCCTCTCTTCTTTCTCTCTATTCTCGAACTTGTGTTTAAACAGGACATTTGAATACAGTCGTTCTGCGAGCCAAAGGGGCTGGGGTAGGACGTCTCTTGTGCACCCAAACCTCATTATTTCACTGGCAGGGTGCACGGGCATCTGCAGAGGGACAGATAACGCACACATGCAGGAGGGGGCGAAACAAAGGGCTTCAAGGGCTCGTCCAGGGTCCCTGGTCTCCACGTGTTTCTATGGAAGCCTCATGTAGATTAGCAGAAGAAGCTACAGTCACATTAGAATCTTTTCTGACGCTGCAAACGAACCTCTGTGTTTTCATTAAGAAGGATTAACTGGGTGGGATTGTGACATAGGAGATAATATGGTGACGTGGATAACACATGAGAACATATACAACATGTTTGTAACATATAAAAGGTTTGTAACATACCGTATAAAAAGTTAGTAACATAAAAAACATTATAAACCAGGAGTTGATATTATTTACTTGTAAATTTTGGTATTTCACGTTGGTCACATCAAATAAGACGACAATCAAACCCGTAAAATCTGTCTACAAACCAGCACGATAGAAAAAAAAAAATCACTGCAACATACTAGAAAAAAGTGCTCAGCTTTCGAAACATTACACAATTTGCAAATGTACGACTTTTGTTCAAGGTCATCAGTATTGACACCTGCACCACACTAAAGGTTTATCACTGTAACATCTTGTAACCTGCCTGGTTAAAAGGTCAAAATAAATAAATAAATAAATAAATATGTTGAGATTCTGTTTTATTTCATGTTTCATATGTAAACGGTTTTATTTTGAAAACCGGAAGTTTATTTTGACAGGAGACAGGAAGTAGTATTCAGATACACAGATAGCTGAACCTTTGCTCAGTGATGCAGAGAGCATGGCCTTTTCTCACACATGTTGGTTGAAAAACAAAGAAAAAGGCATGAAAAACGAAATGTAATGTTTTAAAAATGACAAATGTTGAAGTTTATGTTCTAATATGGTGTTAAAACTCCTGTTTAGAAGTGGGAGAACCATTGAAGAAGTACTTTTATTTTGCTGAACCACTCCTGAGTTGATCTTCTTGGTAAGCTAGCACTCACATGTTCTCATTGACTGTATGTATTATGACGCCCCCTTAAGGGCAATGCTAGCAAATTATTTTGGGGTATATTGTACATTTTAAGTTAATTTTGTAAAGGAACATATTGTTAAAAACATTTATTTGATTATTTAAGAAGGACATTCATGGTGACACGCTCTGTGTCATTGAAGGTGCAGTATGTATAGTTTATACTGTAAAAGAGTCACACGCTAAATGTGACTGTGTGAAAGAAAAAAAAAGCATTTTAAGATAAAAATTGTCATTAGTTACTCATCTAAAATGATTAAAACCAGCAGAGCTGTGATTTTTGTAATTAAAAACAATGCAATTCATTTCTTTTATTTACAATCTAAAATCCTATGTTAAAAGGGATAGACAGGAAAATATGGTGTATGCATTTCACTGTACAAGTGAATGTGTTGTTCATGAGTGAGTGAATCCATTGGTAAAATGTGATTATATCCTTACAGTTTATCGTAGTTATTATTGGTTAAAATTATATATTTTGACAATATGAACCATTTATTTGGGAAATAATTGTAGCTACCTACTGTTAACTATCTTTAGTTATTTTTCCAATTGATAAGATAAGTTTATGTTGTACAACACCTCTATTGGGATCTTTATGTGAATCTAATGAGTCAAATTGCAACTGCATTTGAGAAATTGGACTGTAAAACCTGTTTTGCAAATACAGGTCAGGTTTTTTTGCCTACGTGGACCCAGCCTTGGGTCCAACGAGGTTGAGATGACTCATTGATGGCGAGCCTTCCCAGTCGAACTGTGAGCCCTACCACTCCATACAACGGATCCTGTGGTAGGATTGTGTCAGTCCCACTGACCGACACCAGCGAGAGCTACTGTGGATACATCCCATGACTTGACTATTCCCCTGACTATTTGACTTGAACATTGATTGACGTCGCAAGGCAACACTTCTGGAAAGAACATCTTTAAAGGAACATTTTTTTTTTTTTGTTTATTCTGGCCCCATAGGTTGTCATTGTAATTGCATTGTTCACCCTTTCATATTTCAAACTAAAAGTTTACCTTAATTAAATTACTTGTGTCTATTGGTTATTGCTATGTTCTCAACTCCTACAAACCTAGAGGTTGAGACGTGTACACACCTTGAAGTGGGTTACAATCTGAACAGAACAACAATGTGCAGTGGCCAGTGTAGAACCTAAAAGAAAATCAGCTTTCTCTTTCCAAACGAGAACAGAATGGAGAAACTGCCAACACATTTAAGTTTATGCAAAGAATTCAAAAACATTTTGTGCGGAATTATGAAAATATGTTTTAACAACACAGAAATGCCAACAAATGTAGTAGAAGCAGTGTTGGGAAGTAAGTAAATACATGCCAAAAATATGTATTCTGAATAGTCTCCCTTCCCTTTGCTCCCTGTGTTAAGTCACTCTCCCTTCAGAGCACTAACCCTATCACAACACAATCAGCATACGTCCTGCTAATGAAACTAGGTTTGCCCTGTACATGTTTTGTATATTTATGGGGAATTGTCCTGCAGGAGCATGGGGAGGTAGGCTTGTGGGTGGAGCTTTGGACAGAATATTAAAGGGCTTGCCTGGGAGAGATCACTAAATTACTCAGACATGGATGCATGACATCTAAAACTTCCTCAGGCGTGTTTTGGTGAGGAAACAACATTATAACATTGTAGAAAGCTAAAAAAAAAAAAAACATAATTCACCCTTTCACACATTTTTTTTAATCAAGTATTCCAAACCAGCTCGTGCATGTGTGACATTGGGCATTATTCATTCATAACCTATAGAAGGGCCATTAATTCTCTCTCCTCTTTTGTTCCAAACCATTCCCTTCTTCCTCTCCTCCTTGTCCTCCCTTCACTGCAGAGACGGATGTTTGCTGAGGGCTGCAGTCTGTCAGATCTCTCATCCATATGGAACAAGCTCCCCAGGTGGAAGGAAAAACCTACAGAAATGTGGACTGGCTAACATATTCAACATGTATAAGAGGTTTATAGGAAAAATATGATGAACATTTTTCTTTTTTCACTCTTTTCGGACTTCTAGGTCGTTCATTCTAGGTGACTTCTAGGTCAGTTAACATGAAGGGCTCATATGACGCCTTTTTCTGATCCGTGTTCCAGTGTTTCCTCTTCACAAACACACCTGGAGTTGTGTTTGTTTCACTTACATGTTTCACACACAAACCTGCAGATTTAGGAGTTTTTCTCTGAAATGGTCACACAGTAATACAAGAGGTGCTCCACTGTGTTTTGAAACTCCATAAACCTTCACTAGAATTATTTGGATGATTTCAGTCCTAGAATGTCCAATCTCCATAGCACAAAGGGTAAAAAGGAGCTGTTCACTTGAAAACTACCAATTCATGACATCACAAGGTAGAACAGAGCATTTTGAGCTTTATGGATGTAGACAATCTAATAAACTAGGATTACTTAAACGTGTGAATGAAGGAATGCATGCCTCTTGGTGTGTTTTTGATGAGGTAACAGCATCATGATATAAAGCTCACAGGAGTCCATTTTGTGTAATTAAAGGACCTTCAAAAAATATGTGCTGTAAGATCTGGTTCCGGTTCCAGTCATATGCTGGACCCGGTTGGTCTTGTTTCTGTTCTGGTTTAGAATGGTTTGGACCTGGGTTAGTCCTGGGTTGGTCCTGGTTTAGCCCTGTTGGATCAGTCCTGGGTTGATCCTTGGCGAGTCCTGTTTTTTCCTCACCTCCATGTTTATCAGTGCCAGAAAAGCTGCATTATTATTATTATTATTATTATTATTATTATTATTATTATTATTATTATTATTATTAACTGTTTTAATGGTGTGTGGAGTTTTGCATCACCTGACATCAGTGCTGTGGTTCTGTTACCATGGTCATGGTTGGCTGCTCTTGTGGCTGACTAGCTGTCACACTGAGCAGTTTTTAAACTTCAATTATTATGTTATTTTTTTCTTAACAATGTGGTATTCTTGACCATGTGAAGAGCAGCTGGTGCTGATGTGTGATTTAAACAGTTTTTCCTGTATCCATGCATGGGGCTGCCTGTGCTTACAGCCAGCTCTGAAATGCTCCAGACTTTTTACACCAATGCAATAAACTTTCTACATCAAATATGGCTGAAGACTTTCCAGAGGGAAGACAAACCCAGACTCACCTGCACAGTTCCCACAACAAACAGTTCAATAAGTATAATATTTACCATGTGCCCATTAACTTGCATGAGCACAAACTGCCTGTGTCCAGAGGGCTAACCACTCTTCCACACAAGATGGATACCCAGGAGGGAGCATTACTGGCTGGGTAATGTGCACTTGGGGCTGGCCAGTGCACGTGAGTCTGAGAGGAGCCGGTACCATCACAGCCTGAGGCCCTTTCTGCACCACGTCCATCCCGGGTCAGGGCAGTGTGGTCTACATTTGAATTGCTAAGTTTGTATTGTGTGTTTGTGCAGACAGCTGTCACCCCGAGTCCACCCCATCCACACACATTCACTCAGAGTTAGACAGTTAGGGTGGAAATGGAGTTTCCATGTTTCCAATTATAACAGCAGCACTGATAAGAATACAAATGCAAATAAGCTCAAATGTTCAAATCTTGACACAATGTGGGACACGACTGTTAAGTGGAAAGGTTTTCCTCTCACAAAGTCTTTGGCAAAACTTTTGTTGAACCTTTTTCTCATCATATCATATTTTATGTTGCTAAAGTTTAAAGTGGGGCATTACACTGCTATGGGATATTACCTACTAACACATAACACATTTACATCACCATGTTGACTTGGATTGTTTTAGAAACACTGTATTTGCCCCCTTCAGAGCGCTATTCCCACACAGTCAGCGCACCTCCTGCTAATGAACCGGGTTTGTGAAGTTGTAGTTGAGAATTGTTCTATGGAATTATGGATGGTGTAGGCTTGTGGGCAGTACATGGATGGATCTAAAACCTGTTTTTGATCAGAAAAAACATCATTAACATGGTAGAAAGTAAAAAAAAAAAAAAAAAAAAAGGCTGACTCGTCTAAACATAACTGCACCTAAAGCTCAATTAAATCCCCTGTAGTTCAGCCGTCTGAGGAGCCTCTGTTCTGATGCCTCCTGGACGTCTCCCTCAGGAGGGGTTCAGGGCATGTCCCACCAATGTAGACTTAGTTTAATGCTAATTAAAAGGATTGTGTGAATGCTCTTTAAAGGTCCTGCTGAAAATGGACTCATGAGCTTTCAGCCACGTTCCCTCCTCACAAACAGACCTGGAGCTGTACTTTCTTTCATCCACACATGCTCCACCTTGTTTTGTCATGTGGTAACACAGGAAGTCCTCCACTTTCTCTAGAACCTTTTGGATAATTTCAGATTTGGAACTGTCAATCTTGACTGAACTAAAGGTAAAAGGAGCTGTTCACTTACAGAGTATTTGGAGCTTTGGAGATGTAGACTAATAATACAGGGTTACTCAAACATGGAATGAAACAAAGCAGAGCTCCAGGTCTGTTTGTGAGGACGGAACATGGCGGAAAGCTCATGAGTCCATTTTCAGCAGGACCTTTAAGGAGCATTCACACAATCCTTTTAATTAGCATTAAACTAAGTCTACATCAGAACTAAACTAGACTAAACCATGAACTAAACCTGGACTACACAAGGACCAAACTAGGGCCCTCCTCTGCTTCTCACTCGTACCATTACAGCACAGTCATCCTCTTTACTGTCCTTTGACTCACTCCAGCTCCCTTATCACAAGTCCTGAGTTGATCCTGAGTCCAAATCACTTTTCAAACGCATCAGTTTAGCCACAAAAACACATTTTTGAAATAATCGGATCCAACTGGAGCTCTTTTACAGAGAAATCTACTGTTTACATTTTGATACACTGCAGAAAAGATGACAGAGCAAAATGTACATTGTGCTGTGAAGTTTCAAGTTTGACTTTGTATTTCAGAGCTTCAGTCCAGCCTTTCAATAAAAGCATACTTGTATTTATTTTTTCAGAAATGTTTAAAATTCATAAAAACAGAACCTTAAACATTTACACACACTTGATTCTTGTAAATGAGACATTCTCAAAAAAAAATTATGAAGTGATTGGTTGAGAGGCAAAGGAAGCTGGCTCTGATTGGCTAACCATTTACAAGAACCCAAATCTGTGTGATTGTAAATATAAAGGTATGTGTAAACCAACACTGGTCTGCACAGATTTGGAAAGTGCGTGTTAGCATGCTAGTTGCTAGCTTCACTGTGATGGTAAAACAACGCTCTGATCTCAGAGTTGTGAAAGCGCTTGTAAACTCATCATGGTGAATAATTAGAATACTCTGAATACACAAGGCAAGTGAGGAAGAACTTTAGACTGCAAATAGGTTTAGGTGAAGTCGTGTTTTCACATTTCTGAGTTGGAGTTTTGGGCCGGCGCGAGCTGCTTTTGGAGGATTCAGGGTTGAATTAATAAAAGTGTTGGATGTTCAGGTGGCTGCACAACTGAGTGGCACTGGGCTCCTCTCTCCAGGTGACTGACTCCAAAAGTGCCAGGTGCTCCTCTCCTGCCCTGCTCCTCTTCCTCTCCTGCCCTCCTCCTCTTCCTCTCCTCTCATCTTCCTCCTCTTCCTCTCATCTTCCTCTCCTCTCCTGCCTTCCTCCTCTTCCTCTCCTCTCATTTTCCTCTCCTGCTCTCCTCCTCTTCCTCTCCTCTTCCTCTCCTCTCCTCTCATCTTCCTCTCCTTCCCTCTTCCTCTCCTCCTCCTCTCCTCTCCTGCCTTCCTCCTCTTCCTCTCCTCTCATTTTCCTCTCCTGCTCTCCTCCTCTTCCTCTCCTCTTCCTCTCCTCTCCTCTCATCTTCCTCTCCTTCCCTCTTCCTCTTCCTCTCCTCCTCCTCTCCTCTCCTGCCTTCCTCCTCTTCCTCTCCTCTCATTTTCCTCTCCTGCTCTCCTCCTCTTCCTCTCCTCTTCCTCTCCTCTCCTCTCATCTTCCTCTCCTTCCCTCTTCCTCTTCCTCTCCTCCTCCTCTCCTCTCCTGCCTTCCTCCTCTTCCTCTCCTCTCATTTTCCTCTCCTGCTCTCCTCCTCTTCCTCTCCTCTCCTCTCCTTCTCTCCTCCTTCCCTCTTCCTCTTCCTCTCCTCTCCTCCTCCTCTCTCGACGTCTGTTTCTGTGTTTCTCTCAGTCTAATGTGTCACACAATTAGCAGAACATTAGTAAGTTGTTCCCTGAGCAGCCGGAGCCACACGCTTTGATACAACTTTACAAAGACGAGTAGATCTGGAGCTGTGTCCTCCCTGAGTTCAATGTGACGTGATTGACAGGTGGATTAACCAAACAGAGAGATACAGGCTCTGTTTGTGTCAGAGTTCTATATTTTGCTCTGAATGTTACGAGAATTTTGTAAATGTCTTCTGCATTTGAGAGACACATGATACAAATTAGCGGCTGTGCTATACATGGATGGAGGATTTTCACGCTCTATGGTCCGGTTCCAGACCCTTCTGGATTCTAACAAAATGTAAAAGGGCCCGGCTGCTAACTAAAGCCCCTAGCACATGTAGTACATTTCTTCTCTAGACACTGCAGAGTTGGTTTAACAATTAAAATGTTTTTTATTCTCTACAGAGTGAGTTTGTCTGGGAGTAGATGCATATTTGGCTCTGTTTGTGAAAGTTCTATTCATGCTGCATGTGGAGCATTATAGGGACACTTTGCAGCTGATGTCATATCTATTCTCTGAGGGGATGACGCTAACTGGAGGCATTCCCCAGTCTGAGGCTTTGATATACTTTAAACTGATCTTTTTTAACACAATCTGATCAGAAAGAGCTGACTTGGTTGGAACTACAACAGGTGAGCTGTAGGGCTGGTATTACTAAGAAGTCGCCGATACAATACATACAGATACATTTTTCCATACAGTGCACTTTCGATTCAGTATGACATGATATATTTCAAATCAATTTGATACAGTTCAGTAAAAAATAAAAGCTAAATCATGGCTGTGATATTAAATTTTTATCAAACAACTAAGTTTGTGCAAAGTTAAGAAGAAAAACGCCCGTTTTACTCATCAGAAAAGTGAAACAGTTAAATATGTCACAGAAATGAGATCCTTTCTCCAAACAGGTAAGCAACTGTCACAAATTAATTTAGTAAAAAAATACTCTTAGCAATATATCAATACAGCAGCCCACGATGTCGATACTGTATGATCAAATTAAACGATACGATATATATCAATCTTTCAGCACAGCCCAAGTGAGCTGATTACTGCTGTTTAACAAGTCTCACACATAACATCACAAAATCAAACTCCTGGGCAGGATCATGAACGCTGGTGTTGAGTCTTGAGTTTTCAGACCACTTTTTTGGTAGCTATTGTTATAATGTGTGCATTGCGTCGCCATGGTAACTGATAAACTTTCTGCCAATAGAGATACATGTAGAAAACTCACTGTACTGCACAGTACTTGGTGTCACTTTAGGATGGTCAGAAGTGTAATATGACTCTAAAAAGTACAGGTTTAAAGATGCACTCTGTAACTTTTCTGCTTATCTCCATGGAGATGTTTTGGCTGCAATGTCCCACAGTATGGCATTAAACGTATCTACATCCACATTTGTAAAACATGTAGACCAAATTGGACCAAATTTTTCCAATGAGCGAACAGATGACCAACAGTACAGCTTTTCCATCCAGCTCTTCAGTATTGCAATGTGCACTTCTTGGACTTGCTAGGAGGCAGTGGTGGCCATTTTGGATCTTGTTTCATAATTAATGAAGCTCATAATTGCATTGACAGAGAGAGAGCGACAGAGAGAAAGAAAGAGAGAAGCGGGGCTACACCAGATGACATTTTACACGTCGGAAATGCAGCTACGCTTAACATTTGCACAGGGCCAGAATAGCCGAGATATTAAAATGAATGTCCTTTAGCTCCTCTGCTTAGAGAGAGAGCAAGATAGAGAGAAGAGGGGAAAGAGAGGAAGAGAGAGGCTTAAAGTAAAAGTAAAAGTTCAAATATGGAACTATAATTGGTTCATTTTTGGTCATAAACATTTGGGGAGATTATGCAAATAAGTCTGACCTTTTGTGAGCTTTCTCTGAGTTGAACAGTGAAAATGTCGGTAGATTTAGAACAAGCCCGTGCGGTTAGCGGAGTAGTTTGCGTTTTCGATTCACAGCAAAAAGGTTATGAGGTTTTTCCATACATAAAAAAAATGCCAGCTGTAAAAAGTGAAACTGCAGTGCAAATCTCTCAAAATTATTTAGAAAAGCATGAGCCAGTGAAATCAATTTTTTTCTGGACATTATGTAAAGTTTTGTTCTTTTAGATTTGAACAATATTATAGCATTGTTCCATCTTCAAAAACATATCTAGATCTTATATGTAGCTTTGTTCATGGTGGTTATCAGTAATCCCTTTACCAGGATTGTTGCATCGCAGGTAGAGACCCTGTTTTTACCAGAGACGCTCAAAGCATTTCTGCCTTTTAAATGACGCTCATTACACCTCCCTGCTCAAGTTAACATGTCGTTTTTTATTAGCTAAGATTGTTTTTTTCCCCCATCGTCACTCCCTCTGCTACCAGGAGATGGAGCCCTACACCAGCTTCCATCATGAGAAGTGCCCAAATTGGAAAATAATCTGGTCAGTGTTCATTATTTGAGATTGTAAAAATGAGCCAAAAGCAAAGGTACACTCAAGAACACGTTTAAAGACCAGTAACTACACAAATAAGGCGTAATACGTGGTGGCGTATGAGTAAAAAATAATAGATTACTGAGAAATAGATACTTCAGTGACAAAACTCTCAAGTTATATTTCTTGTTGAGAGTGAAACAAGAATTTCGGAGATGCTTTCCACATTTGAGGTACTACAAATTAGTTGTGGTGATTGGGCCCTCCCAAATAAGGGCAGTTACGGTCTAGTTCCTCCTTTGTTCACGCTTCTCATTTACTGTGAGAATGTTCTATTTTCTGTGTACCAGCTGCAGATAATGTTGGAGGATTCCATTGGACATGCTCCACTTTAGTGCAGCAGCTAATAGTGAATATGTGAGCACGAGCCTGCGGGCGTGTGTACATGAACTGCCCGTGAACCTGTTTCCTGCACCAAAGAAAATGTTATGCTGATTTGTTCAAATTAAATCCTCCAGAGTTATAAGAATATTAGTAGCATAGAAAGTAGTGTGAGGAATGACTAGTTTTCTATAGTATCTCAAAGTGCACATAGATGATTATGGGTCCACCACATGCTTGTCTCAAATGTTCCACAGTATGGCATTAATCTTATCTAACTTGCAAAGACAATCATGCATTTTTTCAATTACAGTTTTTTTTATAGGTCAGAAATCCCTTGTGTACTGTGCGCACAGTTGCCTCTCCACAGATCTGACCTGTGACTTTGCCACTTGGCGTGGCCTGTCCCCATAAAGCTCGACATGAGAAAGGCCGTACTGTAAGATTTTCTAAGCACAGTAATTACGTATCCATGGAGAGAAGCAGATGGCAGATGCTCCAGCAGAAAAGTGACATAGTGCTGCTTCAAACTAAAGCAAACAAGTTGTCAAATGAAGCCGTGGTTGCTTCTAGGGATGGGTCGATATGGATATCTTTGAGCCGATACCGATATCCGATATCCGGCCTGCTGCTGTGGCTGATTTTTTTGTCAGTACAGATTTTTAGCTCTTAAAATTCATAGCAACAAATTAACTTATCACTTAAAATAAAAACAAAATATATTTAGCTGGGATTTCTTAGATTTGGCTGTATAATGTCATACTGTGGAACATTCCTTGTAGTTTGTAGTACGATTCTGTACAAGGCTCCGCCCTTAAGCCTAAGTCACCCCTGCTCCCACGCAACAATTCTCCATAAATGTACCAAAAAACATGATACAAACTGTACACAGCAACTTGACAAACCTGATGTGATATGCAGTAGTTTCATTAGCAGGATGCATTGTGTTGTGATAGCGCTCTGAAGGGGGAGTGACTTAGCATGGAGAGCAAAGGAAGGGGAGACTCAGAACGTCAAAAATGGAAATGAAACTTCATGTTAATTCGTTGTTGAGATACAGTGAGCTAACTGGCACACACTGAACCTTGTTTAATGTCTGAAGCGTCCAGCTCCTCCACCGTTACTGGCGCGAACATTCTAGCCTGCACACTGAACCTTTCTGGGCTGGTTGCGTAGAGGTCCCTGGGGGGTTGGGGTGGAGGTACTACATGAAGGATATGACACTTCTTTGTATTGGAGTGTCGAAAGCTGTTATCCTCCAGCGTGCCTCACCAATCCAGCCAATCGATCCCTCCTGTGGGACCCTGAGGCAATCAGGAGCTGTTGATTGGTGTCCCTTACGCTAGCCCAGCCCCGTCCGCTTTGCTAACATCACTCCACAGATGTTATACCTGTCTACTCTCAACGGCCTACCTCCATATCTGCCACAGTCGCACGGCAGGGTGGGCATTGTGAGAGCTCCAACTTGAAAATGTTTTGGTCATGACTTTATTAGTTGTAATGAGGGTCATTTTACATGTAAGGCATCCGGGAAACTTGCCTTATTAACGTTGTTCTGCTTTTTGTCACAACTTGCTTTATCTAATATTCAATAGAACATGGAACTCAATTTTCCTACAGGCACATCTGGGATATTTTTTCATAGGCCAGTTCATTTTGATATTTCATACTTGCAAAAAATGAAATTAATATTTTCCTTATTTTTGATAATAGACGTGGGAGTGGTTAGCCACAAACCTGAAGGACAGAGGTTCAATCCAAGATGTATATTGTTGTTGTGTCTTTGGGCAAACACTTGCTTATATGAATATGGCGACTATGTGGAGCGACTGGCGCAGATTGGCAGTTTTGCTTCTGTTAACACCACCAAGTGTGGACAGGACAAATAATGCATTTAACCACCAACCACTAGTTCAAACCTTGTTGAATGATGCATATATTCAAGCATGGATGAGGGATGGAATTTAGACCTAATAAATGAATCAAGGACATTTTGATGTAATGTAATGTAATGCATCCTGGTGGAATAAGACGTCAATGAGTCCATCCTTAAAGAAGACCTCTTGTGGTCGTGTCTGTTTCATAGTTATAATCTAGGACACCCGTGGTTCATTATCATCATTTTACATTTCACAATATTCATCCATAATGAATTAATAAAAGAAACAGGTCCTGACAGTGAGTACATGCTGAGGGGAACAACTATAAAATGGTTCAAAGCTCTGAAAGTCCATGCTGCAGAATGGTCTTTACATGTGTCTTTCCCCAGATGAAGCTGCAGCGTCCTGGTGCCAAACAGAGCGTCCCCTTGTCCATTGTCTCGTCCCCCTCTCACGTAGAGTACACACAGGCTGGATCTACGATTGCTCCGGAGCACAATGGAGCCCTGATAAGCCCGGACCCCAGAACAACCAGCCTGATTGTAACCAAGGGCCCTCCTCCCACACACACATGCATGCACGCACACACACATATGTATGCACACACACATGCACATACACACACACGTACGCACACACACATATGCACACACATACGTACACAAGCACACACACACACACGTACGCACACACACAAAATAAATAAGACCTCAGCCTCTTTCTCCAGGCTCTCCTGCTGCATTGATCTGCTCGTGCGTCACTGCAGTTGTGCGTCAGATGACATCTCCAGTGTGCTCCAACATTCGCCATTTCCAAGATCACAGCCTGGATACTTCAGCACTCTCTCCGAGGCAAGTCACTTAAGTGTGAGATGGGTCCCAAATCAAATTCAGTTGCTGTTTGATGTTTTGTTTAGTATTTGCATGGTTTGTGGTCGGGTAAATAGCTTTTTAATATCGGATCATCATCTCATATAGATAACTACCTTAGAAACTTTTATCTACCGCAGAAAATTCCTGGACAGGTTATGGACTACATTGCACTTTGTGACTATGTCTGTGAGAAGTGCTCTAGATAGTTCTGCATTTTGCAGAAGAGTAAAAAAATAAATAAAGGGACAGTATGTACCCCCATTTTACACCAAAGTGTAACAGTGCGTAAGCAGCAGCAGTGGGCGCGCAGATTTGGTTCTCCATTTTAACCAGTTTACACCAGCAGTGTCATACGCGCGTCTAACGGTCATGATTACACTACACGCTGCTCAAATTAGGTTGGAGTTCTAATTTTGCAGCGCCCATGGAGCGTCTCCAGGCTTCTTAGCAGGGTCAAGACAGAATGGGCACACAGTGTCAAACTTACAAAATTATAGAGGATAAATTTAAAACACTTTACAACATCAGACAAAAACTTTACAAGAACAACTGCTAAAGGAAAAGGCGCGTGGAGCAGACGCCAAAGTGAAAAGGTGAGTGGCTTAGTTTATGCAACACTGCAAAGCATCGTCTCTCTTGTTATCCACATTTGTTTTCTGATTTAAAACATAATTCATCCAATCAACAATGAATACATAAGCGATGTAAAAGGTTTAGTGTTTAAACATGAGAAGACACAGAGGCTGGCATCACAGGAGCAGCTCTGCCGCCTCTGGTGTAAAGTGAAGCTTTTAAAAGTACATGTTTGCAGCTCTGCTGACGTTTCTGGTGGAAATTTCAGCTTACAGTCAAAAAAGTACTACAGTCACCACTGAACCTGTGTCCCCAGAGCCTTCACCTGCGAAAAGGTGACAGTTCCAAGTGGGTCTCATTCTCAGTACGTGGACAGACCAGGCATCATGTGAAGCTCAGAACCTCCAAAATTCCCTCCCTGAGCTGCAGAGGCTGCACTAACACTGACTCATGACTGGTGCAGGTGCTGGAGTTTAGGGAGTGACCGTTCAGATCAGAGAGACATTTTAGGTTTAAACACACTGGATTTCAGCATTGAACCAGCAACCCAAATGAGAGAGTCATGTGAGGCTCCTTCTGCTTTCTGATTGGATAATTACTTAGAGAACCTAAACATTAAAATAGAACATAATGAACTTGGCCATCATGGTCAATGTTTTTACTTACGCAGAATACAAATCCATAAAATGTGATGATATGTATATTAGCAACTGATATTTTGCAGTCACATCACACTGGGGTTGTGCTACATGGATCTCTACTGTGGAATGTTATGGTGGAGACACATTAGCAACCGCTGTCAAAGGAGTTTGATGTTGAACAAAAGGTGAGAGTGACTCACTGAAAAACTGTTGGCTAATGCTAGCTAGTTGTGACAGAACAAATCAACTGACCTGCTGTAGTTCCAGCTAAGTCACTTCTCAATGGTCAGATTCTGAAAACAAAGCTCTGATTAAAGTCTATTTGAGCAATAGAGCTTCAGACACAGCAGTACCTTCAGTGAGCATAACACCCCAGGGAATGCTGCGAAGTATCAATAAGAGCTAAAAATGATGATGACAAATCAGTACCAGTAGTTTCAGAGTACCATTTGTACCATTTGTTCATGATGAGTCTTTGTCTGTTGTTTATGTGGCTAATAAAAGGTGGAGTCTATCAAATATAGAAAATAACAGATTCTGGTCCAGCCTGAGCCTTTGTGAGTGGAATCATGTCCGCTTGTGTCTGTATGTAAATGTTGTGATGCACAGAAGAGTCCTGCGAGTCGGCTCCACCGGCGAGCGCTGTCACTCATGCTAATGTGAGGAGAAATCCCAAACTACACTCGGCCAATGTCACATGACTGGAGAAACCTTAGCGCTGTTAGCATCCTCTGCAAATGCAGTCCAATGAGGAGGAAACAGAGCAGCTAGCACTGTCCCGCCGCTGCATGCTAACGGCTAATTCGGGTAATGAGAAGAGAAAACACAAACACGGCACAGGCGCTAACAGTGTCACAGCCGGGGTTAGCGCCTGATCGAGACAGAAGAGCTCTTGATGCTACAGGCTTGAGGCTCTGAGTAGAGGTTTAGGCGTTTACCAGCTCATACGAGTATGGATATTGGCCAAATCCAGTATTTGTTTTGATGTCATCAGCTGCAGTGGTGCAGTTTTGACAATCAGCAAGAAAAGAGAAAAAAATCCCCAAAGATTTCACCTTATAATTTCTGACAGTTCCGATCTCTGGAAAACACGGTCAGTGAACCTCGTGTTTCATTTGTAAAAACTCAACTTGTTTCAGTTCTAAACTCTTCAGTCAGTAGAGACTGATCTGAAGGTTGGTGGTTCAAATTCCGCTCTCGTCAAAAGTATCATTGGTTCAGTGATCAGATCCACTGACCTACAGGTTGGGGTGCAATTCCAGCTCCTACAGATGAATGCTGTTGTTGTGTCTTTGGGCAAGACACTTCACCCAGTGTCTGTACACTGGTGTGAATGTGCAGATGGGTGAATATCTATACGACTGGTTTCAAAGAGAAGAAATGTGAAATTCTTAAAATAAGTTTGGAAAAGCGTGCAGTCTGAGCCAGTGCAGACGGACAGACACAGCTCTCCATATTTACATGTTTAAAAATCCTGGAATCACACACACGCCGCTCTGAGGCTTACCCCAAAGCTCACTATTTGTTCAAAGTCCCCGGCCAAGTCCCCACAAATCCACCCAAGTGTGGGAGATCTGTGTGAAATGGTCCAACTACAAAACGACAAAGATGGAAAACAAGGACGGCTGCTGAATGTGTCTCGGAACCTAGAATTGAACCTTTGGAATCTTACAACACCACGAAGGAGTCATTTATTTTGGAATCAATCAGAAAAATAACAACAATCTAAAAATGTAAAGTTAAGATTAAGTTAAGATGCTTGAGCTGGTGCAAAGCTCTTGATTAGAGAATAGTTCAGGGAAAGAGGAGATCTCACTGAGAGTCGTGGGAAAGTCGTGCATTTTACTACAAATATTTGTCATTTTGAAGAGGGCGACTGTGTGTCGGTTTTGTGTGTGACTGGATAGTTGTTGAGATTAAGAACACGGAAGAATAGTGAGAGATGCGCCTGGGTAAACTATTGCAACTCGCAAAAAAAAGAAAAGAAAAAGAAATGATGTGTGGGAAAACGAGGCATGTCGTCATGAAGCGATGTTGGACTAGGCGGCGGACCGTTGTGATAGCGCTCTGAAGGGGGACTGACCTGGTGCGGAGAGCAAACAGCTGCAAATATCGCATTTTCAGAACATTAAAAGGCTACAGGGTGATTTAAATATATTAGTGTTAGCAGTTAATACCCCGCAGCACTATATAATACTCCCTTTTCAAATCCTGTGAGAGAACTTGTAATTTCTCATTAACAGTAACACATTTCGACACTTCACAAAGAGATTCAACATTTGTTTTAAGCGTAATTAAACTCTTTCTCCATTAGCCTTTAGTCAAACAGTGCGTGGGAGCTAACCGCCAACTCAATTTCCATGCCTCCTCTAATTCGCTGTGTGAGAGCTAGCTAACGGCGCTTCCCCACTAGCCGTTAGCGAGAGGTACCCGCAGACGGATCCATAGCGAACACAATATATTACGGATGATGAAGGGAGGATTTGAAAGTTCCAGAATACAAAGCAGGATAGATGATGGATACGGAGAAGTTTGACAGCGTCGGTGGAAGAGAGTAATGAGAAGACGGACCGTTCAGAACGCTAGAATATGAAGACGAATGGTCGGAAAGCTGGGAACCAAGTGATCTTTTAATTAGCAAAAAGTAGCGAAAAACGGAAAAGAAGAAATGCAGATGGATGAGAGGTGGAGGAGGGTTGGGAGAGGGACACTGGAGGGTGATTGAAGGAGACAGATTGTGCATTATCAACTTTTGAGTGATTATTTGTTTTGTTTCCAAGTCGTTTTCTTTTGTTTATTTCACAGATGTTTGAGAAATCCTGCATTAGAAGGTCTCCTGGCTCTTGGTGAATAAAGAAGACATACTGCGATTGTGTGTGCTCTAGAGCTATAATCTATGGCACCGTGGATCATTATATTGTCATTTAGACACTTTAAATCCTACCATTCATCTAAATGACTTCTCGGTAAAAAAAAAAAAAAAGAGAAGATGATTTCCCTTTATGGTACATCTCCATAAACGTCTCTAAAACACTGCCTACCAGGCCCTCCTGCACATCATGGAACAGAAGCAGAAGTTTGTTTTTTTCTTCCTGTTTGTACCAAAATGTGTTTAAGACGCTTATGTGACAATACCTGTCAAAGCCCATCAGATCTCAGAAGCTCAGGGCCTGGTCAGTACTTGAATCGAGACACTGGGAATTCCAGGAGCCACAGGGGGGCGCCAGTCACAAAAACTGTCATTGTGTCCTTAGGCAAGACATTTCACCCACATTACCTAGTATGAAAGTGGTGTGTGTGTGAGTAATGATGGTGGTTGGAGGGGCCGATGGAGCAGATTGGAGCCTCACTTCAGTTAGTCTGTCCCAGGGCAGCTGTGGATACAATAGTAGTTTAACCACTGAGTGTGGAGAGAATGAAAAATGAACTGTAAAGCGTCTCTGAGTGTCCAGAAAAGCGTATAAGCATATAAAACTGATGCATTATTATTACTGGTACCGGTGGAGGTGAACACAGTGGATGGAACAAAGGTGTGTTGTATACAGGAGCACAGTGTGGGGCAATAACTAAGTACGGGGTTAGTTAGATAAAGATGACTCAAACATGCATGAATCACTCTAAATACAACTCAGAGAGGGTAAATGTGAAGGGAACAACTAGAATATGGGTAAAAGCTCTGAAAAGTCCATTTTGCAGAATAGGTCTGCTTTAAGACTCAACAATTTCAACAAATGACCTTAAGTCTATCTGCAAAAAATCTGGACAGAATTAGCTTCCCAAAAAAGTAAGTAATTGTAGTTACCTATTATAGTGTTCAAATTCAAAGTGCTTGTGACAGGTTAAACTGCTCATTTGACTAAAACACATTTAACATCATTAGATTTCAGATTTTGTTAAAAACCTTAATTTTCCCCCCCAGTTTGGCCATTTCTTTAGGCTTAACATTTTATTTGTAGTTTGAAATCATAACATCACACTAGGGAATTCCAAAACTGTTATCTCGCAACTGGCAGAGAAGATCAAAACTCCTCTAATGTACACAGGCAAATAAAAATATAAGAAAACAACTTCATTTTTTTCAAATAATGTTTAAAAGATCAGAACCTGTGTTGAAATGTGTGAAAAAAATGTGTTTCTTGCGTATAAATTATGCTGAACTTTTGGATATAATTCTCCCTACTGTGATGTCATTTGACCTTTTTTTGCAACTTTCTTCTTGATTTGTGTAAAACCTGCTTTGCCTGAATGGACAGAAGCAGATGACATGTACAGGCGAGGTTACAGGTTAGATCTGTGGAGAACTGAGGCTGCTCACACTAACAATACCTGTATTTTTATTTTTTTTTAACAATCCAAGCACCTTTAATCGAATACATTTAAGATATAAGTTCAATGCCATACTGTGGAACTTTCAAACAATGAATGTTACACTACAATAAGTTGCAATTTTTAAGTTGTGAAACGTGGAATATCAGAGCTGAGAAGTTTAAAATGAAGCCTGACTAAAAATGACAGTTGTAGAGAATAGAAAGTAGGAGAGATTGATTAAAGTTGGACGGAGGTTGGCGGGGGACATGGCGACACATATTAATCCCTGTGACATATGCACGCTGACCAGAGGAGACAGTGGGCCAGACGCTGATGGATGGGGGGCACATCGCCGCGGTTACGGACCAGGAAAGACTCGGGACAAATGAGGAGACTGAAGAGGAAAAGAGGGATGGAGTCAGACAGGCTGTCATAACCACTCGCCCTCCACCATCTGACCCAGACCAGCCCAAAGACGGACTACACCACAGGGTAGACTAGTCACGGCACTAGAATGTAACAAGCTCTAGTGTATTTAAGTATATAGTTGTAAGATATGACACTCGTGGAGCATTGTGTTAGAATTTGCACTTTTTAAATCGCAATATTCTAAAATGCTATAAGTTTATCTGACTTTCAAGTTAAAAGTCTGTGGTGTCCAATGGGAGCTGACGTCACCATAAACAACATCACAACAAAGCGCAGTGAAGTCGTTGGCACCTCCTATGGTTAGACACTGATGCTAGTGAGATCACAGATTAAGAAAATAAAACTGGAGAATTGAAAGAAGTAAGTATATCACAGTGGGCGTGTACTTACCCAAAGGCACAACAACAGGGAGCTGATGGGCAATGTGCCATCTTGAAACTTAAAAATTGCTCAAAAATGCATTCCAAACACTACTTCAGAAGGTCAGTGATGAGAGGAAACAACTATAACATGGTTAAAAGCTCTGAAAAGTCAATTTTGGAGATCTGCTTTTAAGATGTTTTCTAAAAATGTGACCATTTTGGAGAGGTTTATAATTGAACACAATTTTCCTGGTTGGGCATGGGCCCCAGATGTGACATATATGTAAAGTAATCTATGAAATGCTGTTGTTGTGTCTCTGGGCAAGACATTTCAACCATAATTTCATTTCTATTTATAGTCACTATGTTTACATGCATCTCGGGAAAACTACCAAAAGCTCCTATCTTAATAAATGTGAATAAAAAAAAAACTGCTAACTGTGTGTGATTTGTACATGCATGTTCTGAACTGTGATTCTTGTAAAGTTCAGTTCTTTCTGACACTTTTTCAGGAAGCATTTAAAGTTGAACTCCGGCACATTTGAAGCTAAAGTCCGTTGCTAGAGGTGGTGGAATTTTGTCAGAAGCCAAAAAACGGCACAGATCAGTGTTGCCTCAGCGGAGATCTCGCTGTGGCAGTGAGTCTGTCAAGGCAACAAACTAGTGTAGTGATGGGGGCAAGTTCTGAACTTCCACGTAAAATGCAAATTTGCTTCACACTGAAGAAGCTTCACACCATTTTAACCCATCTTACAACAGCCACGAGTCTAACAAACAAAACACTCTGCCTGGTTCACTCATTAGTGTCTGGAAACGATATAAAACAACTTTATAAGCAGCTTTACACTTTCCTCTGCAACAGTGTCTCCTTGCCATTTTTTCTAGGAAACACTTGATTGCAGTGTTTTAAGATATTTGCCATACCAATTATGTACATATGTAGATAGATGATAGATACATACATACATACGTTATTTATCCCGAGGGAAATTAAAGTGTCCAGTATCATACACATCAGATAAAAGAAAACATCCAAACAAATATACATACACATACTACCTTATGCCATACAAATCACATACTTCTCTATACTGCCCTTTGACATCCATACAAACATACATAAAACCCAAAAGCAGGGGGAGATATAATTATGTGCCACACAAGAAAACGAGATGGTGTCATGTTGGGGGTATATTGGTAGGCAGTCAACATGAAAACTCGCTGCTGTGCATCTGTCTCTGTCCAGAGCGATTTGTCAGTCAGCCTCTTCCAGAGAACACGGGTCGGGGAGATCAGTGCCTTTATCTGCTAGTTTTAACTTTTCAAATGAATGTTTTTGATCTTCAGCATTCACTGACTTAGAGTACGATAATGAAGTCATGCCAAAACAATTAAATACAAAACCTACTTCAAAATAAGTTACATGTTAAGAGACAGTGTGGATAAAAAAAAGAGAATAGTAGTGCAAGAGAGATGTGCAAAAAAACCCCATAAAACGTAAAAGAGTTCCTGCACTGCCCTGTTCATACAGAGAGGAGAGGGAGAAAACACAGGCATCATGGACCTTGCCCGGTCTTCCAACATTTATATCCCAAAACTTCATTTTATGATCCACTTCAACCTGCAAAACAATTGAGTAATCCCCCTTCCTGTTAAAGTAATGAGAAGAACTGTCAGGTGGGGCTCTAATCTTTATGTGTGTGCCATCAATTGCCCCTGCCACTTGAGGGACCGCCATCTGTCTCGAAACCCCTGTGCAATCAGCCTAAAGTCAGCTGCAGAGGGATGCTTCAGATATTTTGACTTTAAAATGGCATTTATGGCATTTATGGCAGTCACAACCTCTTAGTGTAACAACAGCTTGACAAGCCTACAGCAGACAGGTGTGAGATGGACCGTACTCAAGGTTAGTAGTATCTCCAAATGCAAATTACTACACAGACCTCTACTGACAGCCTGCCTATAATTTGTGTTTTGGTGCATAAGCCATGGACGGAAAGTGTCACACAAATGATCAAAGCTGGCTCTTTGCATCCGGAGGTTGGATAACCAGTACAGGTCTGTCCAGGAGCTGTAGATATGAGGCCACCAGACATCACTTCATGGGTATGTCCATATGCTCCTGTGTAACTCAGACAGAACTGAAGACAGGCAGAGACAGTACAGGTCTGTGTTGTAATTTGTATTTGGATATTGGCTAATAGCCTTGAGTACAGCTCACTCACCTGTGTGTGCTGTTTGATTATCAACCTGTTATCTAATTACAGAGGCTGTGATTGACATTGATGTCATTTTTACAATTAAAATATCTGAAGCCCTCTGCAACAATAAAAAAAACATCAGAAATGCATGCCACTATTTTTCTACAATAATAATACATTTGATTTAGTAGGCTACTACTGTGGCCTAACTGAGATGGCCTGCCTGGGCTCTACTAAATGAAGTAAGCTAATACACAGGATCAACAAGAACACACAGCTGAATATTCATACTTGATTTTTTAATGACTCAAAACAGGTTAGGCTATTAAGTCATTTTACATGTAGATTTATTTACTGCCTGTGGTAAAATCCCCTGTAGCCTATTGGTCAACAGCATAACCAATTCTGCAGTGAAAACCATGGATAGTCTTTGGAAAATCTACGTCTAGTCAGCATGACCATATCCATGAAAATAACATGTTTCCACTGCCTGAAGTGATGTGATACACACCTTCAGCTACTCGAGTGCATTAACACACACATTATTCTCCAGGTGCAGCCGCGACTCGTTTTCAAGTTGGATATTCTGCCAACAATAGTCATGACAGAGAAGGTAATATCCAAAGATCAGAAAAAGTACCAGTGTGTGAACGTGTAGCTCCAGAGTGAGTGAAAATTGGCACTTATTACTACCGGAAGATAAACATTGATGACACGTCAATTGGACAACTTTTGGTTGGTTTGTCGGTGTAAAAGCGGACCACACTGGAGCCTGTCTGCTACAGATGAACAATTTTATTGACTGGTGCGGACCAAATAATCGAACTAGTGGTGTGAAAACGCCCTAAGACCTATACTCAGGTCACCGTCTACTGACAGCAGAGGGAGTTACCGGTGATGATGTGTGGAGTGAAAAACTGTGCACGACTTCTACTGTATCTGTGACATCACAATTCTGGGAAAAATTAATAATTCATGTTTTTGATGAGGGAATAATGTTTAAACATGGTTAAAAGCTCAAAAAATTTGTGCATAAATGTGTTCTTTCACAGAAAACTCCTCTTTAAAAAAAAGAAAATAAAATAAAAAAGGAAAGACAAATTAGTATGCCCCTAGTGTGCTATGAAATCCTACTGCATGTCATATTGTATTTGTCGAAACACTCATTTGGCACACACAGTTCTTTCAGCTGCAAATGAACAAAAGTTTGATGTAACTTGTGAAGTGTGAATGAGGCCACAGTCGCTCGCCTTCTCTGTACCAACACATCTCACCCCTTCTGTTTCTATTTTGGTTTTACTCCACTGCAGATGTACTACTTGCACTTGAGGTTTCCAAGTCACTAGTGAGACTGGAAACTGGATTCTGGCACGATACTGAAGACTCACTGAGGAATCCACTCGTGTGAGACTGTGAGTTTGTGAGGGCAGGAACAGGACTGGACTTCAGGTCAAGAGGATTTAGACCTGAACTTGTGTTACCTCGGATCCAGAATACACACTTCTTCTGTACTTTATGAAGATGTGTTCAGATGGGAGTGATTGACAAGTGGATTAGCCAATCAGAGACACCCATGGTCTATCTGTATCAAAACAGATGTGGCTGCTTAGGAGGAAAAACCGAATTTCTGTAGAATTCATGAAAGTCACAGGACTGGTTAGTTTGGCCACTGATCCGCAGGTTGACGGAATCTCGCTCTCGACATATGCATCATTGATTGAGCGGTTAAATCCACAGGTTGGCGGTGTGATTCCATTTCCCACAGATGAATGCTGTCATTGTGTCCTTGGGCAAGACACTTGGCCTGCCTCATCCCCAGTGTCAGCGTACACTGGTGTATGAGTGAGTCCTTGATGTAAAGTGCATGAGTGACTTAAAGGTGGAAAAGAGCTGCATAAAAATGTGAACATTTACCATCTAGACAGAAGTAACTGTTCGGAAAGAGGCACTAAAGCTTTAGTTGTGTCCAATATATTTCCCAAGCAGGAGTAAAAATATCTCGTTTGAAAACTACACGAGTTACACGGAAGCACAACTGTATTAAAAATAAATATTGGCAGCTACCCTCCTGTGGGCATAGTACGTCCCTGATACATTTCCCTCCACCCTTATCATCACTAACATCTCTTACACCGGCGGTAAATAAAAACAACTCCTGTGGGTGTTCATCTGCCAGCTCCTGTCACTGCCTTATCACATCAGGGAGTAGTTGCACACCCACACCTGAAGGTGGCGCTCTTCTTTATCAGGAGCTGGGAATGTGACGCAAGCTTCCAGGACACGTAGCAGTTCTCTGTCCCGTGGACACAGACTGTGGCTCTGCTCTGTGCACGAACTGTTGAATAATCCACGAATAATCCACTGTTCTGATACATGACACCAGGAGAGAGACACACGAGCAACTCCTCAAGAACTTCTCCTGCCTCATGAGGGCGCATCGGAAAAAGGTGGAAGATAAACAGAAAAATGCCTAATCAAGCGACTGATCATTTGGAGATGTGCAAAATTAGAAAACCAAGTTGCAGTAGATAGAAAAAAACAGGTATATTAAAGGGTCGATACTATATGGTCACATTTCAAGGCACTCAAAACACTTTACAACAAGTAACCACTCACGCATTCATATACCAGTGTACACAGACACTGGGGGTGAGGTGGGGTAAGTGTCTTGCCCAAGGACAACGACAGCATTCATCTGTGGGAGCTGGAATCACACCAGTCAACCTGTGGATCTGACCACTCACCAGTGATGTCTATGTCGAGAGCGGGATTTGAACTGCCAACCTTCGGATCAGTGGACAAACGCTCGACCAGCTGAGCTACTGTTGCCTGCAATACTACACATATTTTATTGGTTTATCTGTTTCTTTTCTCTAAACAACAAAAATGTAGTGTAGTGTTGCTGATATATCGATGCAGCAGCCCACAATATCAATACTGTATCAAATTCATTCACAATATATCGATATTTTGATATTTTAGCCATAGATTTGTTTTAATCAGGCAATTGCGTCTGTCCAAATTTGTATTAGTCGATTCATGGTTTTATTTTGATTCTAAGGATTTGTGTGGGACAACAGCAGAAAGGAAAAAGGTGAGTGAGCTGATGATTTGGCATTTTTAGGTATTTCTATGCAAAAAGATTCTGAAGTTTAATCTGACTTTATATAAGTGCATTGTTTCCTAGTTCTTTTTTCTGCATAAATAGTTTTTGCATGAGCTCCCCCTGCAGGTGGCGTCTTGTGAGTGCAGGTCAGGTCAGACGTGCTCATACCGGCCTGTCAAAGCCTGATCTCAACAGATCTCATCAGATCTCAGAAGCTGAACAAGGCTGTGCCTGGTTAGATAAATAGATAAATACTTTATTTATCACAAAGGAAATTAATTTTTTCAGCAGCAACAATGAAACATAATAATAATAATCACCATAATCACAAATAAACGACTTCCAGAGTGTGTCCATGGAGCAGGACAGGGACAACCCTGTCCCCAAAGCTGCTCTTGGATGGGACCAGTGCACTGCAAATCTCTCTGATTTGGTCAAGATTCAAAACTTACATCAGGTTATTCATCTTGTTTTCAGAATTATTATCGACTTACTACACTGAAAAAATGATTTGAGAGAGGCTCAAATTGCAAACACAAATTTGACAACAATAACATGACTTTTTCATGATTCTCTGTCCAGCTTGTTTAAATCTTACACAGGTCACTTGATTGTGGTCATGTTAAACCTGCAGGTTTTAATCAGACTGAGGAAACAGGACTTTGTTCTGATCTGTGCTGAAGCTCCTCCCTCTGGAACTGCCCCCAGAACTTCAGAGGGAAAATTTAAATTAACTTAATTAATTAGGACACAGTGACAGGAGCAGAGGACACACTCAGGACACAGTGACAGGAGCAGAGGGCACACTCAGGACACAGTGACAGGAGCAGAGGACACACTCAGGACACAGTGACAGGAGCAGAGGACACACTCAGGACACAGTGACAGGAGCAGAGGACACACTCAGGACACAGTGACAGGAGCAGAGGACACACTCAGGACACAGTGACAGGAGCAGAGGGCACACTCAGGACACAGTGACAGGAGCAGAGGACACACTCAGGACACAGTGACAGGAGCAGAGGACACACTCAGGACACAGTGACAGGAGCAGAGGACACACTCAGGACACAGTGACAGGAGCAGAGGGCACACTCAGGACACAGTGACAGGAGCAGAGGACACACTCAGGACACAGTGACAGGAGCAGAGGACACACTCAGGACACAGTGACAGGAGCAGAGGGCCACACTCAGGACACAGTGACAGGAGCAGAGGACACACTCAGGACACAGTGACAGGAGCAGAGGACACACTCAGGACACAGTGACAGGAGCAGAGGACACACTCAGGACACAGTGACAGGAGCAGAGGACACACTCAGGACACAGTGACAGGAGCAGAGGACACACTCAGGACACAGTGACAGGAGCAGAGGACACACTCAGGACACAGTGACAGGAGCAGAGGACACACTCAGGACACAGTGACAGGAGCAGAGGACACACTCAGGACACAGTGACAGGAGCAGAGGACACACTCAGGACACAGTGACAGGAGCAGAGGGCACACTCAGGACACAGTGACAGGAGCAGAGGACACACTCAGGACACAGTGACAGGAGCAGAGGACACACTCAGGACACAGTGACAGGAGCAGAGGACAATCTCAGGACACAGTGACAGGAGCAGAGGACACACTCAGGACACAGTGACAGGAGCAGAGGACACACTCAGGACACAGTGACAGGAGCAGAGGACACACTCAGGACACAGTGACAGGAGCAGAGGGCACACTCAGGACACAGTGACAGGAGCAGAGGACACACTCAGGACACAGTGACAGGAGCAGAGGACACACTCAGGACACAGTGACAGGAGCAGAGGACACACTCAGGACACAGTGACAGGAGCAGAGGACACACTCAGGACACAGTGACAGGAGCAGAGGACACACTCAGGACACAGTGACAGGAGCAGAGGACACACTCAGGACACAGTGACAGGAGCAGAGGACACACTCAGGACACAGTGACAGGAGCAGAGGACACACTCAGGACACAGTGACAGGAGCAGAGGACACACTCAGGACACAGTGACAGGAGCAGAGGACACACTCAGGACACAGTGACAGGAGCAGAGGACACACTCAGGACACAGTGACAGGAGCAGAGGACACACTCAGGACACAGTGACAGGAGCAGAGGGCACACTCAGGACACAGTGACAGGAGCAGAGGACACACTCAGGACACAGTGACAGGAGCAGAGGACACACTCAGGACACAGTGACAGGAGCAGAGGACACACTCAGGACACAGTGACAGGAGCAGAGGGCACACTCAGGACACAGTGACAGGAGCAGAGGACACACTCAGGACACAGTGACAGGAGCAGAGGACACACTCAGGACACAGTGACAGGAGCAGAGGACACACTCAGGACACAGTGACAGGAGCAGAGGACACACTCAGGACACAGTGACAGGAGCAGAGGACACACTCAGGACACAGTGACAGGAGCAGAGGGCACACTCAGGACACAGTGACAGGAGCAGAGGACACACTCAGGACACAGTGACAGGAGCAGAGGACACACTCAGGACACAGTGACAGGAGCAGAGGACACACTCAGGACACAGTGACAGGAGCAGAGGGCACACTCAGGACACAGTGACAGGAGCAGAGGACACACTCAGGACACAGTGACAGGAGCAGAGGACACACTCAGGACACAGTGACAGGAGCAGAGGACACACTCAGGACACAGTGACAGGAGCAGAGGACACACTCAGGACACAGTGACACATTTCCAAGACTCTGAGAGCTGATCTGTATTTAGACTCAGTCAGCTGTTAACTTTCACTTGAAATGAAACACAGCAAGAAGACTTTTATTAGACTTTTGCATGGAACAGTTTATTGCTTAACTTTGCATAAACCTGCTCTTTAATCCACTCAAATTAAAATGGGATTTGAGTGCAACTGTTTTGGCTAACACCACAAAAGTTTTCGAGCGCACTGGGATCATTTAAACTTCTAAATATTCCTTTTTCGCAGGTTTAAATCTTAACCATTCGTCTCACAACATGTGCGCAGACATTTCAAAGGCTAATGTAAGCTAGCCCGCGGTCTAGTGCAGATTGTAATGTGTTTAGCCTGTAGCTACAAGGCCCGGCTCTCAGGAGGAACATGGGCAGAGATGCAATATTCATTTGGAGACCAAGCTCAGTCTGGTCCACGCCGGGCAGTTCAGATGAGGTGAGGGAAACATGCTGCGCTAACCCTTTGAATATTGTAAAATATAAGATTTAGAAGGTTGTACTAGTGTATATGTGACTGTGCTTCTCATCTATAATGTTGTTTATGGGTTTAAAAAATCCTGGAGTTGTATTTCATTTCATTCAAGTTTATTAATATTTAAATATGGATATTTAAAAGATGCACTAAGCAACTTTTGTGATGGAGGGTTTGTCACCTGCTTGTCTCCATGGAGATGTTAATGCTTTGTCTGGGATGTTTCACAGTACGGCATTCAACTTATCTAACTCAAGTCTCTTCATGGCCTCACACCAAAGTCCATCTGTGACATGTTAGTGCCACATGAACCATCTGCACTCTGAGGAGCTCAGGGACCGGCTCCTGCTGGAGTCCTGGTTTAGTCCTGGTTTAGTCCTGCTGGAGTCCTGGTTTAGTCCTGGTTTAGTCCTGCTGGAGTTCTGGTTTAGTCCTGGTTTAGTCCTGGTTTAATCCTGGTTTAGTCCTGGTTTAGTCCTGGTTTAGTCCTGGTTTAGTCCTGCTGGAGTCCTGGTTTAGTCCTGGTTTAGTCCTGCTGGAGTTCTGGTTTAGTCCTGGTTTAGTCCTGGTTTAATCCTGGTTTAGTCCTGGTTTAGTCCTGGTTTAATCCTGGTTTAGTCCTGGTTTAGTCCTGGTTTAGTCCTGGCCTCCTGCTGGTCCCAGAGTCAGGACTAAACTCGGGGACTCAGAGTTTCAGATTCATGCAGCTAAAACCTGGATCAGTCTGAACATGTGACACAGACTCTGCAGTGACTCTGTTTAAATCCAGACTCAGAACCGTTCTGTTTATCTGCGTCTACTCTGTTCTCATTCCGCCCTCTTCTCTCTAATTTAATGTCTTTCTTTTTTAATTTAATGATTCTTTATGTTTTGATTTGTTTGTTAGTGATTTTAATGTATTTCTTATTCTGTAAAGCTCTTTGAATTACTTTGTGTGAAGAATTCTGTCCGTCCGTCTTCTCCCGCGGGGGCAGCTGTTCACCACCCAGTCCTCTGCACCTGACCCCCCCATGAACCCCTGTGTGAGTGGAGCCACAGGAGGGTGAACGTCATGAGGGGGTTGGCCTCTTCACAGATCTGACCAGTAAATTGCCCTAGTGGCTTAGCCTGCTTGTCTCCATGGAGATAGAGACACATGGAGATACATTCTCTAAAAGACTCTTTAGCAGAAAAGTTACGTACACAAAGTAATCCTATTATTGTCCACTCCAGAGCGAATAAGACTTATTTGAATTAACCGACAACTAGCAGTTGGATGTTAGAATGCTGTGGTTTTTAGTAAATGTGCACATTTATGGATTATTCCATCTTTAGTGGCAAACGTTTAAAGTGAAGCCTGCCCAGTGTAAATGAGCAGCATTGTTAATAAAATGCTAATGCTTCATAGTGAACTCAGGTGAGCTCTAAACAAAACAGAACAATGCAGCCGAAAAAAACGTGAAGGTTGGTGTTTCAGTCCCAGCTCAGACATGTGCATGCTGCCTCTGTTTCCTCAGGCAAGACAGTGCCTATCCTGAAAATTAGGAAGAGCGCGGCGAAACTCCGCTGTGGCCTCTGAAAGATGTAAAAAAGTGAACTCATCCCGGTGAATCATTGGGATGCTCTGAATGCAGAAGGTAAATGAGGAGGAACTTTGGACCTCTGCAAACTCTTTCAAATGTTTCCTAGTTCTGTTTGTCAGGTTTTTAATCAGATACAGCCTCCACATAATAATGAATAAAGTGGCCTGCCAGACATGCTGAGGTGGTCTTCTCACAGATTAGCATGATTTGTTGTCCTAAAAGTGTGGATTTCATAATGTCAAGTATGTTTTGATGCCTCCTGATACAGCCAGGAGGAGCTCTCGAGCGTGAGGTGTCTAATCACTGCAGGATGAGTGGAGACATTGTTAAAGTTCACTCTTAATAATAAATGAGATAGCTGAAAGTTTAGAGATTTGAGTTAAGTTTTATTACCATAACTTATAAAGAACAAAATCAACCATTTGGACCTTTCTGCCGTGGTAGAACGTTGCTCCCTCTTACAGACTGTTAAGTGTTAGCAGTTAATACCCCACAGAAGTAAAACAGCCCCTCTCCAAGCTCTTCTTGGTGGGCTTGATACGTTGGTGGAGATGTACCAACTTCCTCACACCTGGATACAGTTCTGCGGATGTGGGACGGCAGAATCTATTCACAAATAAATCATCTGAGCTGTGACGTGGAGTGGCACTGAAGAGGAAGGCCGCTCTAACTGTCAAAGTGTCACCCTACAAACTATTTATGGACATGACTAAACTGCTGCCACTGTGTTCCCAACAGGATGTGACCATCAGCACGTTTCCAGATCCATCCACACTCACTTTCTGTTGAAAAACCTTTGGCCCTGTCTCTATAACTGCTGCTGTCAGACTTGTCATTTGGGTCTGAAAATGTTTGTATTCACTGTTTGGACAAAGCAGAGTAGGACAGAATAATATAGAATAATAATCTGAAAAGGAAAAAGTCAAAATGTATGTGTATGTGTATGTGTATGCACATGAATAAACAGAAAAGATTTAAAGGAACAGAAAATATGTAAATGCAAATTTGATTTGACAGCCCTAAAATGTAAATACCGGTACACACATGCTAACACTGTGATGGGAAACTCTGTACGACACACAACCCCATCCCTTCTTTATTCATTTACTCTTCTTCTGTTGTTTGTTGTGTGTGTATTTTTTTGTTTGTTTGTTTGTTTGTTTGTATGTGTCTAAGATTTTGTTATTAAAAAGTCAGAAATAAAAATGATAAAAACTATTTTGTCCATCAATCACGATATGAACAATACCAGACCAATTAGGTCACCAAGAAGGTGGCATTAACTTCCTCATCCTCACTCCGGATTGGCTCATTAATTGCATGATACTCGTGGAATATCCAAAATTTGGATCCTGGCTCCAAATTAGGCTCTATAACTGTTGGCCTTGATTAGCTTCATTTGACTGGAGCTGAACACTATGGGTGAGGCTGTATGCACTCTATGGGCTGCACAGAAGAACCTAAAGCATAATCTATGGAAGATCATTTGTTTCGTCAGACTTTGAATTTTGAGATGTCGGTGAATTTCTCACTTTGAATTATTTAACTCATGTTTTTTAACATGTTTGAATTATTTTTATTCTGAATTTTAGTTGCTGAAATTTTAAATGTACTTTCCCAAGAGTTTAAAATTCAGAAAAAAATGTATTAATAAATATCCAGCACAAATATTTTCACGCCCTCAAATTCATCAGGCACAGAGGAGAAGGGTCAATAGGGTCAATAGGAAACAGCTTCTGTCTCTCACAGGAGGGACGATTTCTGCCTCGGCAGAAATAGGCGTTTGCTGTGAAATTTTCACTGAATTTTCCACTCTGAATTTGACTGTTAAATTTGAGGGTTTGAAAATATTTGTGCTGAATATATAAAAAATATATACAAAATTTTATTTAAAATTTGAAACGTATTGAAAAGTTATACTTAAAATTTCAGCAACTTAAATTCAGAATAAAAATAATTCTTTTAAATTAAATCTTTTTTCAGACTTAAAAACTTCAACATGAGCAATTCAGCGGTATTTAAAATTCAAAATCTAACTGAACAAATATCCAGTCCATAATAATCACATCAGAAGACCGGCTGAACTTAATCAGGCTAAAATGTTCTTCATTATTATGTTGCTTTTATTAGCTCTATTAAAACTTAACCCACTACATTTGTGCAGAGCTCTGATTCATCCTCTATTCAGATGCGTGTGAACATGGGCTCTTTGTACCAGTAATTGCCTGGTTATGTGCTCCGCTATTGAGTCACGGTGTTTTGAAATGTTCCAGAGTGTCGCGGAAAACGTCTGTACCAAAACCAGCAGCGTGCGAAGTGCCTCACAGTGGAGCGTGTGCGGTGAGAGGAGCCAGCTGACACGTCGAAAGCTCCACAGATGAGCCCCGAAATAGGAACAAGTCGGTGGGTACACTCGACTATGGATGAAATAAAGCGTCATTACCATCAGAGGAGTATTGTTTAGGCCCCTGGAGAGGAAGAGGAAAGAGAGAGGGAAGAAAAGAACGTCTATGGATGTAAAAGTTTTCACTGCACATTTCTCTGATCTGGCCAAGATTTAAAATTTATATCTTGTTTTCAGATTATTAGTTACTGGTTCTGACACTGCTTCATTCTGGTCTAGAGGTCGTTTGTCACATTAAATGATCCATGCAGCAAGATCATTTCACTACTTTTAAGTCATTTTTCTGATAAATTTAAGTGTTTATTAAGTGTTTGTTAAGCTTTTTGCAGTGTTGATTTTTAATTTGCACTGTGTAACTTTTCTAGTGAGCTGCTTGTTTCTATGGAGATGTTATAGAATAGTTGTGCCTGGAAAGTATTCAAGGTATTCAAAGGTCCATTGTGTAACTTTTCTGGTGGAGGGTCCGTCAAATGTTTTTCTCCATTGAGATGTTATTGCTTTGTCTGGAATGTTTCACGGTGTGGCATTAAACCTTTCTATCTTCATGGAGACCAAACCAGACCAAGTTACAGGTCAGATCTGTGGAGAGGCGACCCCGCTCACAGTCAGAATGTCTGTTTTTCTCTGTACTTTTGAGCTCTAAAACCACCTGGAATTGAATACATGTAAAGTCGAGCTGTTTAATGTCACACTGTGGAACATTCCAGGCAGAGCAATGACATCTCCGTATAAAGAAGCAGGTGACCAACCCTCCACCAGAAGAAGAAGTTCCACAATGCACCTTGAAAGAAGACATATTATGCTTGTGTTTACTCCATAGTTACAATTGATGACACCATTCATTGATCATTAAATTATAATTTTTTACATTTTTGTGATGGACAGCTGCACATCACACGAGTGAGTAATGGATAAAAAAAAAAAGTGCACCAAAATGACCCTACACTGCCAAACCTATGCCTATGTGTATCACAGATTAAGAAAATAAAATCAGAGAACAAAGTGCGTATGTCACAGTGAGCGTGTACTGGTGGTGCTAAAACGGCGTCTTGAAAATAAACGATTATCGATGAGTCACACAGACGGTCAATGAGAAGAACTATTACATGGTAAAAAGCTCAGAAAAGTCCATTTTGCAGAACAAGTCTGATTTAACTATCACACAGCCAAGATACAAGTCACTTAATTAAATCTAACTGTAGGTCAATTAAATACAATCAATCAATTCAAATAGTGTCTAATACATTACTAAATACCAAATACTAATAAAATACAACACTAAATACAAATACATAAAAAACACACACTACAACTAGACTAGACTAAAAAAAGTAGTAGTAGTGTCTTTCCTATTTTATTCTCTGAGAATCAGGAAGTGCGCTAGTTAGCATGCTGGATGTTCTTTAGCTTTATATGACGGCAAAACACTTCTAAACTCATCACTGCAAATAATGAAGACGTTAGAAATGTGTAAAGAAAGTGAGGAATAACAGTCAGGTACCACACCCTGTAGCAGAGGGTGGAGGACACGATTCTGAACAGATCCATACAGCGGAGCTCTGTGATTGGTTGAAAGGTGTCCTCCCTCCTAATGACTTAATTAGCAGAGTCTTAACCAGATGCTATGCCGTTAGCTCCTAGAACAGGTGCTCTAACTCGAATCACGCGCCATGCATATTCATGCCCTATTCCAGCAGGTACACAATTTAGTCCATATAGTGCTGTTTACGTAGCGCACCGAGGAAAATGTTAGCATTTCAATTAGTGCGGCAGGTGGTATGCTAGCAACGGTATCCGAGCATAAGTGTAGGGGATGGAGCTGGTAAACACATGCAAATGAAGTGAGTGAGTAGAGCCAATGTCAATTTGAGCTGTAAGTCACTCAACAGCAGCAGATGGGAATATGTCAGGAGAGGAGAGCTTTACTCAGCACCGGGGTTTGTACTGACGACTTCAGAGAGGAGAGGGGCGGGGCCTGGGGGACTAAAGGGGAGAGTGAGGGAGGAAGGGTCTAGAGGACTGAAGGGAGGAAGGGTGAGATCTAGAGGAGTAAAAGGGAGAGTGAGGGGGAGGAGGGGCAGGACCCAAAGAGGGTCTAAAGGGAAGACAAGGGGTGAGGGCTGCAGGAGAGAAAGGAGGGAGGATGGTTGGCATGCGGAGAACTAAAGGGGGGAGAAGGGGAGAAGAGGGTTCTGGAGGACTAAAGGGAGAGTGAGGGGAGAAGAGGGTTCTGGAGGACTAAAGGGAGAGTGAGGGGAGAAGAGGGTCTTGGAGGACTAAAGGGAGAGTGAGGGAAGAAGAGGGTTCTGGAGGACTAAAGGGAGAGTGAGGGGAGAAGAGGGTTCTGGAGGACTAAAGGGAGAGTGAGGGGAGAAGAGGGTTCTGGAGGACTAAATGGAGAGTGAGGGGAGAAGAGGGTTCTGGAGGACTAAAGGGGAGGGTGGGGGGAGAAGAGGGTTCTGGAGGACTAAAGGGGAGGGTCGGGGGAGAAGAGGGTTCTGGAGGACTAAAGGGAGAGTGAGGGGAGAAGAGGGTTCTGGAGGACTAAAGGGAGAGGAAGAAAGGGGGCAGGAGCCAGAGAGGGTCTAAAGGGAAGAGGAAGGGCAAGATCTTAAGGACTAAAGGGGAGAGTGAGGAGGAGGAGGGACAGGTCTGGAGGACTAAAGGAGAGAGTGAGGGGGGAAAAGGGTTCTGGAGGACTAAAGGGAGAGTCTGGTAGAAGAGGGTTCTGGAGAACTAAAGGGGAAAGTGAGGGAGGAAGAGGGTTCTCAAGGACTAAAGGGGAGATTGGGGTGGGGCCTGGAGGACTAAAGGGAGAGTCTGAGAGAAGAGGCTTCTGGAGGACTAAAGGGAAGAGTGAGGGGGAAGAGGATTCTTGAGGACTAAAGGGAGGGTGAGGGGGGAAGAGGATTCTTGAGGACTAAAGGGAGAGTAAGGGGGGAAGAGGGTTCTTGAGGACTAAACGGAGGGTGAGGGGGGAAGAGGATTCTTGAGGACTAAAGGGAGAGTAAGGGGGGAAGAGGGTTCTGGAGGACTAAAGGGAGAGTGAGGGAGACGAGGGGCAGGAGCCAGAGAGGGTCTAAAGGGAAGAGGAAGGACAAGATCTTTAGGACTAAAGGGGAGAGTGAGGGGGGAGGATAGCATGGTGTTGCTGCACAGTATCAGTAGAATGTTGTGATGTCATGTGAACACAACCTAATACTTTGCATTGACATTACGCTCGGGTTATTCTACATGTATCTATGGTAGAATGTTCAGCCGTTACCATGGTGACATAATGCACACATTAGCAAGCACTACCAAAAAATATATTCTGAAAAGCCAAGGTGAAAGCTGCGAGTGTCTAACTGAAAAACTGCAGCTTGTGACTGTAATTTCATGTGCGAGAGACTTGTTTAAGTGAACACATCATCTCACAGCTTTTCAGGTCACAGCGTGGTTTAACAAAGCCCCAGACAGAGCAGAGCCTACAGTTAGCATCACACCCCAGAGAATGTGGATGACAGCAGCTGCACAGAATCAAGTAGAAGCCCATCCACTGCTAACACCAAGAAAAGATTTCACATTCAAATATGCCTCCCACTGTTCTGTACCTACTGTTCTTTCCCTCGCCTTTTTTTCACAGTATGCAAGTTGTAGTCACTTGTCAGCGGTTGCCATGGTCACCTCGTGTCAATCACCGTCGCCC
Source organism: Odontamblyopus lacepedii (assembly GCA_034769755.1). Lineage (NCBI taxonomy): Eukaryota > Metazoa > Chordata > Actinopteri > Gobiiformes > Gobiidae > Odontamblyopus > Odontamblyopus lacepedii. The sequence continues at coordinate 4,495,488 of CM068363.1, forward strand.
CTGCCAACATGGTCGACACACCAGCCAGCCCTGTCCTTGACCTCCGCCGCGTCCCGCTCAGCCCAATCATGCAAATGACTTTTATTAGAGCTCATTTTCACGCCCGAGCGGGGACGCATACACACAAATGCACACACACACACACACACACACACACATAAACCCCAGGTGTGAGAAGATGGGTAAGTGCAGAGACAGCAGAGAGGAGGAGGAAGAAAGAGAGATTTATAATTATGAAAAAGTAAGAGAGAGAGCGGGGGAGATTAGAGGAGGAAAAAGAAGAAAGAAAGAGAAGGGAGAGAAGCGAGAGAGACAGTTAGAGAGAGCGAAAGAGAGACCAAGGAAGTGAGGAAGAGAGAAACAGAAAGAGAGGAGGGAAAAGAAGAACGACAAAGGAGAGAAAAAAGAACAGAGCGGGAGACAGAGAGAGAGTAAGATAGAAGGGGGAGGAGAGGAAGAATGAGGAAGAGAGAGAGAGGAAGAAACAGTGGAGGAGAGGAAGAGAGAGAGCAAAGAGACAGTGGAAGAAAAATGGTACGGAGGGAAAAAGCAAGAGAGACAAAGATATATAGAGATGGAGCAAGAGAGGGAGAATGAGGAAGAGAGAGAGGAATAGGAAGACAGAGAAGAGGAGAGACACTGGAAGAGAGGAAGAGAGAGAGCAAAGAGACAGTGGAAGAGAAAAAGAGAGACGGAGGGAAAGAGCAAGAAAGGGACAGAGGAAGTGGGAGAGAGAAAGAGAGACAGAAAGAGAAGAGAGGGAGAAAGAGTTAGAGAGAGTAAGAGAAACAGAAGAGGTTCAGAGGAGACTTAGTTTTACTTAAAGGTGTCTACAGTAACTTTTGTGCTTGTCTCCATGGAGATAATACAGCATTTTGAGGATTTGTTGGAACAGTATCATAGGTCCTACATTTATGCTGGTTTTCCTTTATAAACAACAATACTGACCTAAGACGAGTAATCGGTCCAGGCATTTCTTATCAAGCATAATACAGACCTGGACCTGGTTTAGACCTGGTTTAGACCTGGTTTAGACCTGATTTAGACCTGATTTAGACCTGGTTTATACCTGGTTTAGACCTGGTTTAGACTTGGTTTAGACCTAACTTAGACTTGGTTTAGACCTGGTTTAGACGTGGTTTAGACCTGGTTTAGACTTGGTTTAGACCTGGTTTAGACTTGGTTTAGACCTGGTTTAGACTTGGTTTAGACCTAACTTAGACCTGGTTTAGACCTGATTTAGACCTGATTTAGACCTGGTTTTAGACCTGGTTTAGACTTGGTTTAGACCTAACTTAGACTTGGTTTAGACCTGGTTTAGATCTGGTTTAGTCCTGGTTCAGTCCTGGTTTAGTCCTGGTTTAGTCCTGGTTCAGTCCTGGTTCAGTCCTGGTTTACTCTTGGTTTAAACCTAGTTTAGACCTAGGTTAGAACTGGCTTAGATTTGGTTTAGACCTGGTTCAGTCCTGGTTTAGTCCTGGTTTAGCCCTGGTTTAGTCCTGGTTCAGTCCTGGTTCAGTCCTGGTTTACTCTTGGTTTAAACCTAGTTTAGACCTAGGTTAGAACTGGCTTAGATTTGGTTTAGACCTGGTTTACTCTTGGTTTAGATCTGGTTCAGTCCTGGTTCAGTCCTGGTTTGGGGGGTTTAATCAGAATAACTGGTCCAGTCATTTCTTGTCAAACATCATTTCTTATCAAACATAATTTCTTATCAGACATAATACATCAGCATATGTACAGCATGTGCCTTCCATATTGACTACAGCTCCCAGCAGGCCTTGCAGCGGTGGTCACACGACGTTAGCCTGTCAGACGAGCTAATCATGATGTATCCAGAGCCATTAGCGGCGCATGTGCCTCCAGCGGGGCGCGCGATTGTTGACATGTGCTACATAAACCAGCCTAACCCGCCTCATAACTCAACTTTTAGCCCAAATTTAAAACATGACAGAAGAAAGGATGGTAGAAAGAAAGGATGGAAGGAGGAATGAAAAACTACGCCGTCGCTTTTCTCCTGTTTGTTGTTAGCATAGTAAGCTAGCTACCTTTTTTCACATTAGTTTTGAACTATAAAAGAATCTTAACATTGTGATTTAAAGAGGAATCTACGCTAGAAATGATAATAATACTTTGACTGTTTTTATACGATATTTTAATGTGCAAAATGTGAAACAGAAATGTCAGAGTGTCCAGAATAATTTAAATTCTCAATAAAGTAGAATATAGCAGCTTTAGTCTAAAAAGCAATGGTGGAAATAGAAGTTTTATGTGTATAGAGTTTGACTGTGTGTTTTTATGCACCATGTAAAATGTTTTATGCTGCTAAAGGGTGAAAAATATCAAATTATATGAAATCATAAATCACACACAAAAACACACCGAGAGGGAAATGGACGCCGCTTGTAAACAGTTTTATAGAAGTGCTAGTGTAGACTTGGATTAGGCCTGGTTTGGTCCTAGATTATACCAGGATTAGTCCTGGTTTAGTCCTGAGATAGACCTGGAGTAGACCTGGTTTGGCTCTAGGTTAGACCTGGATTAGACCTGGTTTGGTCCTGAGATAGACCTGGAGTAGACCTGGTTTGGCTCTAGGTTAGACCTGGATTAGACCTGGTTTGGTCCTGAGATAGACCTGGATTAGACCTGGTTTGGTCCTGAGATAGACCTGGATTAGATCTGGTTTGGTCCTGAGATAGACCTGGATTAGACCTGGTTTGGTCCTGAGATAGACCTGGATTAGACCTAGTTTGGTCCTGAGGTAGACCTGTATTAGATCTGGTTTGGTCCTGGGATAGACCAGGATTAGACCTGGATTGGTTCTAGGTTAAACCTGGATTAGACCGGGTTTGGTCCTGAGTTAGACCTGGATTAGATCTGGTTTGGTCCTGAGATAGACCTGGATTAGATCTGGTATGGTCCTGAGATAGACCTGGATTAGATCTGGTTTGGTCCTGGAATAGACCTGGATTAGACCTGGTTTGGTCCTGAAATAGACCTGGATTAGATCCTGGATTAAACACAGGGTTGTTGGTAGCCATTTGGGTGTCAAATGGAAGAAAAAAGTGAGACCAGGAAGGATGGAAGGATGAAAGGACGGAAGGATGAAAGGACGGATGGATGGATTTGTGAGGGTTCATGGTGGTGCCCCCACAACTACGTGGTGCCCTGTGCACTGTGCGTAATGTGGGTCTGCAGAGTACGGCTCTGGGTTAGACCTGGTTTAGTCCTGACTTTTATCTGTTTTAGTCCTGGGTTAGACCTGGGTTAGTCCTGGTTTAGACCTGGTTAAATTCTGGTTTAGTCCAGCTGTGGTCAGTATTTATCTGAGGTGCTTTAGGCCTGATTTGGACCTGGGTTAGACCTGGTTTAGTCCAGGGTTACACCAGGTTTGCATCTTTCTGTGGAAATATTTGAGTGTGCAGTGGTGAAAATCTGTCCAGAAGTGAAACTAAAAATGACTTGGAGGACCAGTGGACCAGGCTGATTTGGTACCGACTAGAGAACCTGGTTTAGACTTGGTTTTTAGACCTGATTTAGACCTGGTTTAGACCTGCTTTAGACTTGGTTTAGACCTGATTTAGACTTGGTTTTTAGACCTGGTTTAGACCCGGTTTAGACTTGGTTTAGACTTGGTTTAGACCTGGTTTAGACCTGGTTTAGACTTGCTTTATATTTGGTTTAGACCTGGTTTAGACTTGGTTTTTAGACCTGGTTTAGACCCAGTTTAGACCTGATTTAGACCTGCTTTAGACTTGGTTTAGACCTGGTTTAGACCTTCTTTAGACTTGGTTTTTAGACCTGGTTTAGACCTGGTTTAGACCTGGTTTAGACTTGGTTTTTAGACCTGGTTTAGACCTGGTTTAGACCTGGTTTAGACTTGGTTTAGACCTGGTTTAGACCTGGTTTAGACCTTCCAGCAGTATTGAGGTTTTCCCAGCTGCCGTATTGACCCAGTGTGCCCCTGGTTCAGTCCTGGTGTAGTGGTCGTTCAGAGTCGGCCTGGTCTGTCCCCGGTGTTAGTGGTCAGTGTTTAGCTGTGACCTGGTTACATCCTGGGTTAGACCTGTTTTAGTTTTGGTTTAGTCACTTTCTCCTTCCGTCTGCTGGTGTTCTGTCGTGAACGAGCTCCTGTATCGTCCCCTGAAGGGTTCTGGAGGTCAGGAGCACCGTCCCAAAGCTCTGCTCCATATTTAAGTGTCGAGAAGAACCACCGGAGACTGCAGCGCTCTTGTCCTCCTCTGCTTCTGTCCTCCTCTGCTCCTGTCCTCCTCTCCTCCTCTGCTCCTGTCCTCCTCTGCTCCTGTCCTCCTCTGCTCCTGACCTCTGCTCCTGTCCTCCTCTGCTCCTGTCCTCCTCTGCTCCTGTCCTCCTCTGCTCCTGTCCTCCTCTGCTCCTCTGCTCCTGTCCTCCTCTGCTCCTGACCTCTGCTCCTGTCCTCCTCTGCTCCTCTGCTCCTGTCCTCCTCTGCTCCTGACCTCTGCTCCTGTCCTCCTCTCCTCCTATCCTCCTCTGCTCCTGTCCTCCTCTACTCCTGTCCTCTGCTCCTGTCCTCCTCTGCTCCTGTCCTCCTCTGCTCCTGTCCTCTGCTCCTGTCCTCCTCTGCTCCTGTCCTCCTCTGCTCCTGTCCTCCTGTCCTCTCAGAAGACATGCATTTCCATAAAGATGATTCTACTGGAGTTAAACACAGAAGAGGACGAGAGGGAGCAGAAGGAGAGGGAAGAGGAGGAGAGGGGGAGGGAGGAGAGAGAGGGTGGGGAAGGAAGACAGAGAGAGGGTGAAAGAGAGGGAGAAGAGGAGAGAGAAAGAGGGGAAAAAGAGACAGGGGCAGGTGGAGAGAGAGGGAGAGGGACAGGAGGAGAGAGAAAAGGAGTGAGGGAGGGAGGATGGGAGAGTGTGGCATGTATGTTTAATTGGCAGATGTTTTGTTCTTCAGTGCATGAAATACACATTTAAGTCCACAATGCGGAACATTCTGGACAAAGCTTTAAAAAGGTGTGCTTCTATTCAGGGAGAAACATGTTCCCTCGTTCAACACGTTTCCAGATGGAGTTTGTGTGTTTCAAGCAATTAAATTTGAGTCCCAATTGTGGAAAATGGACTCTGAGCTTTATCGATTTTAGCCATTTGAACGACCCTCTTGAAGTTCTGTTTAGAGTGAGTCACAGATGTTTGAGCCGCCTAATATTTATCCTCCTGTACTCACAACGACGTCACTGCTCTGATCTGCTAAAGAAGCACATTCACAAAAATAAAATCAACTAAAACTGACAAGGATCCGCTCACCCATTCACACAACTCACTCACATACACACAGTTCACTGTCCGTGCGCGCCCACTGTGGGCTTTAATCCACTGGCTCATATTTGATCCACACTGAGGTTCTACATGGAGTTGCCATGGTGACACAATGCACACTGCCAAAAAAGAAAAGTTTTAAGATGATCTAAAAACAGAAAAATACCAAATGGATTTGAACGGCACATTTTCAGGAGCCTGTGATCAGTCCTGGGTTAGGCCTGGTATGGTCTAAGGTTAGACCTGGTTTAATCCTGAGTTGGACTTGTTTTAGTATTGGTTAGACTTGGTTTAGTTCTGGGTTAGTCCTGGTTTAGACCTGGTTTAGAACTGGTTTGGTCCTGGGTTAGACCTGGATTAGTCCTGGCTTGGTTCTGGGTTAGGCCTGGTATGGTATGGGGTTAGACCTGGTTTAATCCTGAGTTAGACCTGTTTTAGTACTGGGTTAGGCCTGGTTTTGTTCTGGGTTAGTCCTGGGTTAGATCTCTTTTAGTCCTGAGTTAGACCTGTTTTAGACCTGGTTAACATCTGGTTTAGTCCAGCTGTGGTCAGTATTTAGGTGCTTTAGGCCTTATTTGGACCTGGGTTAGACCTGGTTTAGTCCAGGGTTACACCAGGTTTGCAGGTGTGCATCTTTCTGTGGAAATATTTGAGTGTGCAGTGGTGAAAATCTGTCCAAATGCGAAACTAAAAATGACTTGGAGGACCAGTGGACCAGGCTGATTTGGTATAGACTAAATAACCTGGACTTGGTTTAGACCTGGTTTAGACCTGGTGAAAACAGAAAAAAATACAAAATAAATTTAGCTGTACATTTTCAGGAACCTGTGATCAGAGTGTTCATGGTCATGGTTCAACAAAAAGGTGAGGGTGACTAACTGAAAAGTGTCCAAATCAGTTCCAGCTGAGTCAGTTTATGGTCAGATTGTGTTCAGATAAATCTCAGACAGAGCAGTGCCTTCAGTTGTCATCACACCACCAGAGAACGTTCATGACATCAGCTGTAAACCGTCCACACCCACTGCAGCAGATATTCTTTTGTCTTCACGTGTTGCTGGTGTCAGAATGATAAATGTTTTCCCTTCCTCCACCCCACAGGAGGCTGACACTCACAGCGCCCCCCGTGGTGATGGGTGGAAGCGCGGCCAGCCCGTTTTTGGCCCGTTTCTGGGGTCCATCTCTCGGCGTGCTGCCCAGATCCTCCTGACCACCTCAACACCATCTGGTCATCACAGGCGCTCCAAAATCAGGCTCCATTGTGAGCGAATGGGCCGGATAAATATAGACACGAGCTGGAGTTTAGGCCAGACTAGTGAACACTTTACAACACACTGCTTACAAATATGGCAAAAGCACAAAACAGAGGCGGGCGGAGTAGCCAAAAATGTTTTGGTTCTTTTAGTTTATCTGTTTATTTATCAGCGACAATGCACATAAAACACAGACCTGTACAAAGACGTCACATTTGTGCAGCTTGCAGCAAAAAGGCTCATTTCCACCTTCAGTCCCTGGACGGGGTGGGGTCATAAATGGAACACATGTCAATAAAATACAACGGATATTAATGCAATCATTCATCCATTAAATCTTTAAGTAAAACGAGTCCCAGTGAACCTCAGTCACCACATCTCACCCAGGTTAAGTACAGTACGTACCGCACATGCTGCAGTTTTCACACAGGGCAGATTCACGTGGACACGTTTGTTTGGGTGAAGCCGTTTGTTCAGACGTGTAAACAGTTCATAGTTTGTACATGATGATTCATGTGGGAGGCTGTTCCAGAGGCTGATGGCCCTACAGGAGAATGATCATGACCAAAAGAGGTTCTGCATCTTGGAACACTGAGCCTCTGGCTGTGGAAGTGAGCACCACAAACTTTCGGACATTCATTTTAAATATATAACATTTAATATATAACATTTGATTCAATTTAAGCAAGTTTTCAAAATGTAACTATTTACATTTAACAAGTATTGAGCAGCAGGGGCAGACCTGAAATCTATGCGCTCTGGAAATGTCCAGAACGGACGTCTGGTCTGCCGGCCATGGGTCGTACTAACCCTTAGCGGGTTAGTACGACTAACTAAGGGCGCTAATACCATTATTTGCCCATTTGTCAAGCATTAATTACATAGGCCTAAAAGGCGACAAAGAAGAGTGGGTCACTCAGTTTCAACACATATCAAAGATGACAAACAGAAAATGTAAGGAGCAAGGTGGATGGGAAAAGGTAATACAAAAAAGAGAAGTCACTTCGAAATGAAGCAGCAAAATGCCAAAAGCTTCCAGAGCTCCAGGGCTGTGGAGCAGTGACAGCACAGAGAGATTTTTGATCATGGACTTTTACTGCTCGTTTATGTTTGGATAGGCTTCAGATAGGCTGTGTTTTACATGCCTGAGACCAGCTCATTGTTACTCATTTAGAATAAAGATAACTTGAAAAAATAATACTTCAAATAATATGACTCAAGTAGAAGTAAAAAATGATTAGGGAAAAGTACTACTCACTTAAGAATAACTTAAAAGTCATATATTACACAAAAGTGACAGAGCGGAGTACTTCCTGTATTACCACATGCCTCACAAACACATGCCTGAAGAGGTTTTAGTCATCCATACATGAGTAATTTAGCGATCTCTCCAGGGCCCTGCTTGAACCATTCTTACTGTTTGCTGTAAGATTCTGTCCAAGGCTCCGCCCACACTACATCAGCCATATTTCCACAATACAACTCTCCATAAATATATAAAATATGACACAAAACTGTACTCAGCAGCTTCACAAACCTGATGTGATCGTGCTCTGAAGGGGGAGTGACTTAGTGTGGATGTGATTAGAGGCAAAAGAACCCCAAGAAGTCCCCAAAAGCTAAAAATAACCCCGGTACAGTTACAGTTAATGTTTCCAAGTGTATATTTTTTGTGCTTTCCTGTCACTATGGATTTGACTAGGCCCATTTCAATTAGCTCCAGTGCTTTTTGATTACCCCAACCCCAGCTCGAACCAGAATGCATAGGCCGGGCTTGATTAAAAACAGTTTGCATGCGGTCGTGATGACATTTGGAGTAAGGCCAATATAAAAAAAACAACATTAAAATACACAATTTACTTAAGGTGGACAAAGGAAATATTCCCCATCAAAGTGTTAAAGGTTTGTCAGGAGCACAGCAGAGGGAGGACGAGCCTACTGCTGTCATCATACCACACTTTCTCCATTTTAATACCATGGGATAAACTTGATACTCAATACTGATTCTGATACCACAGTGATACTAAAATGCACTCTTTCTTTCAATAATATAATGAGATTTTCCACATTAAATGGGAGTACTTTCTTTTTATTCCCTTTTACAGAAAAGAGCTGTAAGAGTCGTCAGTGGAAGTGGAAACACAGACTCAACAAACTCAGTATTTCTACACTTAAAGACACTGAAATTCAATGAATTAGTAGAACTTTATATTTAAAAAAAATTATGTATAAAGCAAAGCAGCAGAGCAGATCTTGCCCACCGACCTCCAAAGAAAATTTACAAAGACAGAAAGTCATAATTTGAAAGGAATTGAAATCTTCATAAAATCCAGGTTTCGAACAATGGAAAAATGTGTTTGAATCAAAGGTGACAGCTTAAGGAACAGTCTAAATGAACAAATCAAAGCTTCAAAATCTAATCTAAATGTAGTTAGAACTGTTGAAGTGTTAGAAATGTTTTACATTGTGTGAAAAGGGGGCAGATATTACAAGTCTAGACTTCATTCTGCTCCTTTTCATTCACATAATTATTTTATGTTCATTTTTCATGAATGAAAAAAATAAAAAAAATGAAATGTGTTCTTATATGTGTGTAATCCTCAGTGGTGCAGGTAGGTTCCATAGTGTCCATGGGTGTAAACTAGTCTCTGTGCTCTTATGGCCAGACCTCTTATCAAAGCCTGATCCCATCAGATCTCAGGAGCTCAGCAGGGCCTGGTCAGTACTTGGATGGAGACACTGGGAATTCCAGGTGCCACAGGGGGGCGCCAGTGACAAAAACTGTCATTGTTTCCGTAGGCAAGACACTTCACCCACATTATCCAGTGTGAAAGTGGTGTGTGTGTGAGTACCACAGTACAACTGTACAACTCACCCTTATGTAACATATAATACTCCCTACAACTGTACAACTCACCCTTATATAACAGATAATACTCCCTACAACTGTACAACTCACCCTTATGTAACAGATAATACTCCCTACAACTGTACAACTCACCCTTATGTAACAGATAATACTCCCTACAACTGTACAACTCACCCTTATGTAACAGATAATACTCCCTACAACTGTACAACTCACCCTTATGTAACAGATAATACTCCCTACAACTGTACAACTCATCCTTATGTAACAGATAATACTCCCTACAACTGTACAACTCACCCTTATGTAACAGATAATACTCCCTACAACTGTACAACTCACCCTTATGTAACAGATAATACTCCCTACAACTGTACGACTCACCCTTATGTAACAGATAATACTCCCTACAACTGTACGACTCACCCTTATGTAACAGATAATACTCCCTACAACTGTACAACTCACCCTTATGTAACAGATAATACTCCCTACAACTGTACAACTCATCCTTATGTAACAGATAATACTCCCTACAACTGTACAACTCATCCTTATGTAACAGATAATACTCCCTACAACTGTACGACTCACCCTTATGTAACAGATAATACTCCCTACAACTGTACAACTCACCTTATGTCACAGATAATACTCCCTACAACTGTACAACTCACCCTTATGCAACAGATAATACTCCCTACAACTGTACAACATTCACCCTTATGTAACAGATAATACTCCCTACAACTGTACAACATTCACCCTTATGCAACAGATAATACTCCCTACAACTGTACAACAGTTCACCCTTATGTAACAGATGACCCTATGTCCTGTCAATCATTTTACACTTTTTTTGTTTTTTCCTCATAGCCTCTTGTATAGAGCTGAGATATATTTAGATTACTCTATTTATTATATATTTAATTTTGACTTGTAAATATACATTTATATAATTAAAGCTTTTGACTCCAGTCTCTTGCTCCTTTTGCTACTTATTTAGAATTTTCTATCAAGTCATTCCCCTTGTGGATCAATAACATTTGTCTCTTCTCTATTATTCATTTCCCGTATATGTTCTGTTCAGTCCTCAGTGACATGTCTCCACACTGGGGCACTGCTCTCCAACCACCACGGGGCTGGATACTACTAAAGACCATGTTCAGATGGTGCTAACAGGAAACATACACCACCTCCTGAGACAGAACGTGTGAACAGCTCCACCAGGGAGTCGGGAACACTAGAAATACAGCGTTTCTACGCTTCAACTCCACTCAGTGAAGTGTGAGCACAGACATCACACTGAAGCTCAGGTGGAATCACACTGAATCTTTATTGATTTATTCACGTATTTATCACATATTATTATTATTATTATTATTATTATTATTATTATTATTATTATTAATGTATTTTATATATGTTTTTCCAACTGAAGGTTACCACAAGAATATAGAGAGGTCTATTTAACACCATTTCAGTCATAATACCTACACCTCAGTTTCAGTGTTTCTGAGGTGCTGCCCTGTGCTTCAAATCACTGATAACTCCACTATAATAAATCCTCGTAAACTGAGAGGTGAGAGTGACCGTGGCCCCTCTGCTGCACCTCAGTGTGAGTAGAGTACAGTGTGTCTGCAGGACCGTGAGCCTCCTCATGTAAGTGAAGCTTCTGTCACACATCAGCACTGACACAGCCCCAGGAGCACACACACAGATCTGATCCGGCATACACTCATATAGACTCTGGAAACACAACGCCTGCATTCCAAAGCCTGGTGCCCTTCCACAGGCTCAGGAAAGTGGAATAAAATAGAAAACCCAAGAGCTGTCCTAGTGGCATCAAAGTTTACACACCGCCAATTGAGAAGCTTTGCTCTGATGCATTTTAAATGAGGCAGTTAGCATTAGCCTCCAAATATCACACACTATAACAAAGAATGGACCCAAAGTGCTTTACACGGCATTCTTCATTCACTCCACACTCAGTGGTGGCAGGTCCCTACTGTAGCCACATGTGCCCTGGGACTGACTGACAGAAGTGACAGTGTCAGTCACACACACACACACACACACACACACACACACATACACACATTTATACAGTGGAGTAACACCAGTAGATAATACACATTTAGCGATTTGAACAGACATGACGTGGTTTGCTGACAACCATGTAATAAAACAAAGGTGCACTGTGTAACATTTCTGGTGGAGGGTCTGTCAAATGCTTTTCTCCATGCAGATGTTATTGCTTTGTCTGGAATTTTCCACAGTATGGCATTAAACCTTTCTATCTTTATGGAGACCAAACCAGATGAACTTACAGGTCAGATCTGTGGAGAGGCGACCCCGCTCACAGTCAGAGCAGGGTTGCCTGTTTTTCTAGGGATTTTTGAGCATTAGAAACACCTGTAATTGAATAAATGTAAAGTAGAGCTGTTTAATGTCACACTGTGGAACATTCCAGGCAGAACAATGACATCTCCATAGAAACAAGGACATAACAGACCCCCAACCAAAAAGTTACACAATGCAGCTTTTAATATGTCATGCTGACCAATAATCCACCAAAAGTATTCACATGGATGCCCCTCTGTGGTCTAAAGACGAGTCCTGGTGAGGTAGAGTCATGCAGCACACTTACCCAGCACGCCCAGTCTGTAGTTGAGGGTGACCACGATGACGTTGCCGTAGGCGGCGAGCACGCTGGCGTCGAACATGTTCCCCGTGCCCTCCATGTACGAACCCCCGTGGAGGAACATCATGACGGGCTTCTTACGGCGATCACGGATATCTGCAGACGGGACGCAGAGCAGAAGGTTAGCAAAGGAGTCATCTTACACAACAACAAGGACAAGGGACTACAGTGACCATGATGCTTTGCTTTGCTTTTTCCATAGTAAACCAGTTCCATGGAAATATCCTGTTAAAATGAGCCGTACAGTGTCAGTACTGGTCACAGAGGTTTGAACAAATGACCTTCCCATGAATGGGCAAATACTATCAGTGACTAAATAAAATGTGACAATAATGTTTGTACGAACTCATTAGGCATCGCTGTAAACTGTCTCACATCCTCATTGACGGCGCACATTACAGACACTCATTATCCCACCCCACTATAATGTCTAGAAAATGGCCGACATAGGAAGTGAGCCTGAGCACATCGATTCTGGCTCCAATGCACTATAATGAAAAATGGTGATCCCTCTCTGGGGTCCGCCGCCTATTCCGGCATCTATTTAGACAAGCCTTCATTCCGTGTCTCTATTTAGACGTGCCGGTTTTCCGACACTTAGTATCACTATTCCGACGCGTCATATTTTTGGAGTTTGAGTTTGAAGTCCACCTCGAGAAAGCGCAGTGGAACAGCCAGTCAAATTGGGGTTCTGAAACACAAACTGGGGCTAGTTTGGTGCAGACCGGTTGGATTTACGTCACAGCAGACATGTCGGCGCACACAGTAAACAGGGAGAACTGTCTTTTGGTCTGTTTGATGTGTTCGGTTGTGTCTGTGTAGAGAAAGTGTCTTCTAAAAACTCTGAAGCGACATTCAGACTTTCTCTCACATCATTTGACACTAACACAAGTTTTTTCTGAACATCCATCCATCCATCTTCTCCCACTTAATCCAGCTGGGTCGCGGGGGCAGTTTGCTGCCCAATCCTCATAGCACCTGACCCCCCCCATGAACCCCTCTGCGGGTGGTGAGCCCACAGGAGGGTGGACGTTCATAGAGGTGCTGCATGTTTTGGGTAGATGGGGGAGACCAGAGCCCGGAGGAAACCCATCCAGACACAGGGAGAACATGCAAACTCCACACAGAAAGGCCCGGGCGACCCGGGGATCGAACCCACAACCTTCTTGCTGTGAGGCCTGAGTGTTGCCACTCAGCCACCTTGCCGCCATGTTTTCTGAACATGTAATAGTCAAACTGCCAGAATTGAGTCACCAATAGTTAGCTAACAGATTCGAGCTAGTGATACCTGTCGTAACATTAAACTTTCTCGGGTGTTCATATTTTCCTGACCGTTGCAATGAAACACATTTACAACAGATGTCGAGAGAACTGACTTGGATTTACGGTGGCACGGTGGCTGAGTGGCTAGCACTCATGCCTCACAGCAAGAAGGTTGCGGGTTCGATCCCCGGGTCGCCCGGGCCTTTCTGTGTGGAGTTTGCATGTTCTCCCTGTGTCTGGATGGGTTTTCTCCGGGTACTCCGGTTTCCCCCATCAACCCAAAAACATGCACTGTAGGTGTGAAAGTTGTGTGAGTGAGAGTTGGTGGTGGTCGGAGGGACCGTTGGCGCCGCTTGGCTTGGCAGCCGCGCCTCCGTCAGTCTGCCCCAGGGCAACTGTGGCTATAACAGTAGCTTACCACCACCGGGTATGGAGTGAATGAAGAATGCTCTGTAAAATGCTGTGTAAAGCACTTTGGGGACATGTGTCTGTGTAAAGTGCTATATAAATAAACCTTACCTTACCTTACCTTACCTTATCCACTACCGACATTCAGTAGAACACAGGGTAAATCACACAGAACTGAAAACAAACGTAGTAAAAGCTTGTGGATGTATCTGAAATGAGTTGGTTCTTATGTAAACAGACATAGCAGTACTGGCAAGGTCCCGTGGTGTCTGAGAAGTATTTTATTTGAAAATACCTTGAGAAATTCAACTTCATTGTGGTGAAAAAAACACAATCATTTCCCCGGTACAGTTGAAGTGCTCTTATCCCTGCTGAACACCTGACCTACATGCACTCTCTTTGTACTATTATAGCTCTCCTTTCTTCCATTTACATATTCCATCGCTCCTTCTCCATCTCCATCTCTGATACTGAAAATACTCGCGCTCCTCTGCCCTTTCCCGCCTCTTGTTTGCTCTACCACCATTCTCCAGGGCCTTGTTACAGCTAAACGTCCCCGCGATCGCCACTCCTAGGTCGGGTAGAGCTGGCGGAGTCCTCTGGAGGCCTGGAGCTTTGGCCTTATGCTGCTGGTTTATTCAAAACTCAGTCCCACAGAGGCTTTTTACTCGAACCGTGCGTTACAGCAGCATCACATATGGGGACAAACAAGCTGCCTGGGCTCGTTCTCATTTGGTTCATCTGTGTAATAACCCGGCGGAGGGATCTCACCAGCGCTTTCAATGTGTTTGTTGGTCAATTGGGTTCAAATGAGCTTTTAAGGGACTATTTTATGTGTTATTCAATCATTTGTATGGGATTCTAGTAGTATACATAACAATGTTTGATAGCCTAACACTGGACATCTAATTCTGTGATTTAAAACAGCACTGTGTAACTTTTCTGTTGAAGGATGACACTTGTTTCCATGGAGATGTTACTGCTTTGTCTTAAGCAAACTTGACTCTTGTGAGCGTTAAGTCATGTTAGAATGTTGTTCCCTCCTCACAAACAGAGCTGGAGTTGAGTTTTGTTTCATTCACATGTTTGAGTGACGCTTTATTTTTCGTCTGTTACATCTCCAAAGCTCCAAATGCTCTGTTCCACCTTGTGATGTCATGAAGCAATTTTTTATTTTCTTTTTTTCAGTAGAGATCAGCAATTCTAGAGCTGAAATGATCCAAATGATGGAGTATGGAGTTTAAAAGCAGAGTGGGGCACTTCCTGTATTACCACATGACATCATTAAGTGTTTTCAGTTTGAGAGAAGAACTAGAGCCTAAATGTGCAGGTTTGTGTGTCAAATGTGTGAATGAAACAAACTCCAGGTGTGTTTGTGATGAGGAAACTACATTAAACCATTTAGAATAATACAGGGCCTCTAAATATTGACCGAATGTGGGTAAATAATGTTGAACAGTTTTTACTAGCAAAATGTAAAATATTATTACTAGTTTCATTCACATTAGTCTGTCTGTGTAATCCCTCAGTCATCCAGGTAGGATCCATAGCAAAAGAAAATTTAATTCTGTCAACTGGACAAAGGTTTTTGAGTTTTTGACTTTGCTGCTTCTTGAGTTGGTCCGATTGCTGCTGGAGGACACGGCCTTCTCACAAATCTGCCTGAAGGGGGAGCTGTGTCAGTGTCAGCTCCTTCTTCAGACACAAATCTGAAGAAGCTCCTTGGACGAGCGGCACAACTAAACCTTTTGTCAAATTGACAGAATAGAGTTTTCTTTTGTATTTGAATGAATGTGTTTGGACAATCAGCACAAATCCACCGAAAACTGCAGTAAACAGTAGAGATCCACTGATCGCAATGCAATGTCGATACTATCCAATACCAGTATTGTATCAGTGCATCGTTAATTCTGCTCTCCATATAGTTCCTGTGTAGAATTTTACAATCAAATCATCCTCTGGAACTGGATGTCTGTTATTATAAGTTATCATCACGACGTTTCCTTTGTAGTTTTAGTTTAGTTTTTACATGAACAGATGATGCACAAGGACAATAGGATCATAACAGTGATGTTCCACACCAGATTATACTTAAATAGCTAGTTTCAATCTGCAGTCCTTGAATAATTACACCTTACATTACACCTCCACCAGAAAAGTTCCATAGTGCACCTTTAATGTAAAACACATCTTATGATACTCTTCTTTTATACTTCACCGAGTATGTGTCCCTGGTGTGTACATCAGCATGTGTGTACAGCTCCATACGCTGCTCTGCTTCTCTATGTGATTATGTGGCTGTTCTGCTCGGCTGCTCCGCGTGTCCCCGGGGCCCGGCGTCCAGCGGCCCCACTGTCCCTGCACCAGCATGGGGCCCATATGCTGCAGTGGGCCCCAGGCATCAGTGTAACAGAGATCAGAGCGTGGACGGTGACAGGGACAGTGCAGAGGAGAATTCATGTGTATGTGACAGTAGAAACACACTGGAGCTGCACTGTTAGACACACACTGCACTAATGAAGTGTTGGTAAATTAAAGGGCCAGTACCTGATGTGAAACTGTGAGTGACGAACATGTCTGAGTCACAGAACTCTAATAAACCCTTTGGTGAACCTAAGTTGGCTTTGGTTTTCTCTTCTGCATTTACTTCCTCAGTCCGGGCAAGCTCCTCCCACAGGTGTGACATCTGTAACGTGCACGGTGTGGAGCGTTTGGACCAATCAGAGAACAATGTGGAGCGTTTGGACCAATCAGAGAACGGTGTGGAGCGTTTGGACCAATCAGAGCACGGTGTGGAGCGTTTGGACCAATCAGAGTACGGTGTGGATCGTTTGGACCAATCAGAGCACGGTGTGGAGCGTTTGGACCAATCAGAGCACGGCGTGGAGCGTTTGGACCTATCAGATCACGGCGTGGAGTGTTTGGACTAATCAGAGCACAGTGTAAAGCGTTTGAACTGATCAGAGCTAGGTGTGGAGTGTTTGGACCAATCAGAGAACGATGTGGAGCGTTTGGACCGATCAGAGCATCCGTGAAATGTTTGGACCAATCAGAACACGGTGTGGAGCGTTTGGACCAATGAGAGCATGGTGTGAAGCATTTGGACCAATCAGAGCACAGTGTGGAGTGTTTGGACCAATCAGAGAACGGCATGGAGTGTTTGGACCAATCAGAGCACACCATGGAGTGTTTGGACCAATCAGAGCAGGGCTAGGCTAAATCTTACAAATATCACATTTAGGTGCTTTGAGGATTTAAAAATGTTCAAAAGTTTATGCTGTGGAAATAGAAAAGAATCCTATTAAATCCCACCTCTGGGAAAGCTGGATGCCCTGTCAGAACACGGACAGGTTGAGTTCCCAAAATGCAATGCGCTCTGAGGGAGAATTCTTTCTGGGCCCAAACTCTGGGACCTGCAGTACTTGGACTTAGACTCAGACAAACTTCACTGATCCACAAGGGGAATTATTTGGACACAGGAGCTCACACATCACAATATCATAGAATAACAAAGAGAAAACAGATAAACAGTGATAAAACATTCTAAATAAGTAGCAAAAAGATAGCATATGTGATAGTGAATGTACAAGTCAAAATAAAATAGAAAAATAAGTCATAAAAAATAAAACCTGGAGTACCTGGAGGGACCACTGGTCTGGTCTCTTTTCTTATAGATCCAGGGTTTGAGCCACTTAGGTCATTAGATTTAAGGTATTGCCTAAAATAACTTTTTAAGCCATTTTTCAGATTTAAAATATTACTTCCTGTTGTGTACTTGGCCTCCTTTAATGTGACAGAAATTATGATTAGACAAATTCAAATATTGTGTTGAAATAATGTTTAAATGACTTATATTAGGCAAAACTGTTCTAATGTTGTTCCCTCCTCAAAAACAGACCATGTTTAGTTTGTGTAGTTTCATTCACACATGTTTGACTAACCCTTTATTATTAGTCTGTCTTGTCTGTCTCCACAGCTCAAAATACTCTGTTCCACCTTGTGATGTCATGAAGTGGCAGTTTTCAAGTTCACAGCTCCTTTTACCTTTAGTTCAGTAGAGATCGGCCATTCCAAGGCTAAAATCATCCAAATGATTCTAGTGAAGGTGTGTGGACTTTAAAAAAAACACACAGTGGAGACCTTCCTGTATTACCACTTAATGACATCACAAGGTGGAACAGAGTGTTTTCAGTTTGGAGAAGACCTCAGCCTAAATGTGCAGGTTTGTGTGTTAAATGTGTGAATGAAATAAAACACAACTCCAGGTGTGTTTGTGATTAGAACATAGATCAGAAAACAGTGTCATATGGGCCCTTTAATGCCGCACTGTGGAACATTTCAGGTGAAGTAATAACATCCGGTCACTGTGTTCACTCTTGCTCTGTCATTGTCTAAATATATCATAAACAGCTCCACAATGATTTTCCATAAGCTCAGACGTCACACTCATCACTCAGACAGCTGCAGCACAGTCTCCATGGCAACCGCCTCCACCCCTCCCCTGGTTGTCACGGGAACCCATTGACTGTTACCGTGACAACTCATAGCATCCAGCGTGCATCTTTGCCCTTTTATACCTGCATCTCATTTTACTGTCATTCAGAAATGGAAGATGAGAAAGAGAGAGAGAAAGAGAGGTGCACTGGGGATGTAGAGAGAGACAGGGGAAGGAGAGAGACAGAGACAAGGGAAGACAGAGGAGAGAAGGGAGAGATGGAGAGGGAGAAGATGGACAAAAATGGAAGTAAGACAAGAGAGGGAGAGAGAAATGTAAATAAGAGAAACGAGAGAGGGAGGTAAAGTTGGCGTGTAGAAAGAGACAGGTGAGAGGAAGAGAGAGAGGAATGGAAGGAAGTGGAGAGAAGGGAGAGAGAGAAATGAAAATGAGAGAGAGAAAGAAAGAATGAGGGAAATGGAAGGAAGAGGAGAGAAGGGAGAGATAAAGACATGGGAGAGAAAGAGAGAGAGAAATGGAAGAAAGACAGGACAGAGAGAAATGAAACTGAGAGAACAGAGAGAGGCAGGTAAAGAAGTTGGCATGTAGAAAGAGACAAGTGAGGGAGAGACCGAGAGAAATGGAAGAAAGAGGAGAGAAAGGAGTGATAAAGAAGAGAGAAAGAAAGTGGAGAGGGAGGTGAATTTGGCATGTAGAGAGACATATGACACAGAAAGAAAAAGGGAGAGGAATGGAAGGAAGTGGAGAGTAGAGAGAGAGAGGGAAAGAGAAATGACAGAGAGAGAAAGAGGGAGATGGAACGAAGAGGAGAGAAGAGACATGGGAGAGAGAAGAGGGTGGTGTAGAGAGAAACTGGAGACATCGTTATTTTCTCCTCATTGACCCTCTGAAGTTGTTTGAGTCATTCAAGCATGTTTGACTCATCATAATCGTTTATTTTAAAGACGCCATTTTGCAGATCGACTGTTTCATCTCCACCGGAGCACGCCCACTGTGACACTTTGTTCTCTGATTTTATTTTCTTAACCTCTTGAGACCCCGCGGCTTCATAAGAGGACATTACATTTTTGCCTCTTAACGCCACGATTTTTAATTTTTTTAAACTTTCATCCGTTCGCCACATTGAGGGTCTGTGCGTCGTGCGCTGATATCAGAATATTACACCAATTTCAGTGAAAAAAAAAAAATGGCAGGAAATCAACAAAAAACCTCTACAGCAGCTCCCGAGAGAAAACACAGCACAGTAAAGTTTCTATCCAAATTTTATGAATGAAACCAATGTATTTTAGTACAATAATGTCTCTATCTTCATACGGTATTAAAATTTGACAGATTTTAGTGATCACAGCCTACGAGAGCATCAGGAAATGTCATGTCGTCGTTTGAGGACATTGTGTTGTTAGGTAAATTTGGGAATATTTAAAGAGTTTAAAGTTGTAAATCGCTGGACGGTTCTGCTGCCTCCATTTTGTACCTTTTTGCACTTTTTGCACCTCCACTTTTTTTTGTAACGATTGAAAACCAGAAAAAATGAAAACTGTGGACCACATTTTCACACCTTTGTCTGTGTTTTTAACCTCGCTCACTGAATCCCGACCCGCTCATGGTCGACCTACGTCACATTTGGCCTGTTTAGGGCTTGAAATAAACAGCAAAAACTAGTTATTTTACTTATTAGGTCTACTTATCCCAAATAGCAAGAAGAAATAAAAAATGCACAGACTAACGCTCAGGAGGTTAATCAGTGATGCACGTATGATTCCAATTCAGGATTTTGGTACAAAAAAACAACAACTAGTTGTCATGATGTTTACGACGTCAGCTCCCACTAGACACCACAGTTTTTAAAAATGTTTTCTAAGTCAATAAACTTGTTTCTTTAAATCATTTTAGATGAATATTGGGCCTCGTTAAAGAAATGTTCGTACCTTCCACTTTAAGAAGATGCTGAGAGAGCTCCAGATTCACAAAGCGTTTTTAAGCAGAATAACTCCTACTTAAGTGATTCACCAGCACCCAAATACGAACCCCTCCACGCTTGGTTACATTTCATTTACAGAAAAAGTGTGGCCATTATGGGTTTGGCCTCATGACCCCTGAAAACGAGAGGGAGCGAGTGAGGAGGAAGTCAGGTGGAGCTCGTGTACAGACCACGGCTGTTTTACAGCTTCAGCGGTGATTTTAAATGTCCAAACTCACACGGACTCAGGGATATTTAAGTCATAAAGCTGAAATAAGTGGTCTCTTTTATCGCATTTATCTCACTTTCCGTGATGACAGACCTGCAGTAAACAGAGAGAGAGGGGGCTGGGGTGGGGGGTGTATAAGAGTGCGCTCTGGTCATGGGGGGTCAGGGGGGTGATGGGGGGTCCGGGGGCTGATGGGGGGTCCGGGGGCTGATGGGGGTGACCAGGCTCAGGGCTGTGACGGGGCCCATGTGGAAAGCACCGGGCCTGGGACAGACTGAGGCTCACTGCAGCCTAAAGTCTGTTAGACCCAATCGACACGGGTTCGATAAAACTCCTCATAAATGTTATTGGATCACACAGTCAAATGTTTACAGGAAATATATAACTCACAATCATGGCAGAATTAAAATTTTTAGTGGCATTATCAGAGTCATAATCAGGGGTGCACATAACTGGTACGCTGGTACGCATGCGCAGCAAAAATAACGAATGCGTAATGCCACTTCAGTTACTGAGCGCCTTTGCGTTAGAGGTAAGATCTTAAGCCCGAGCCCGACCCCGACCCGACCCGAATGTCAATCATTGCTTCGGGTCGGGTCGGGCCGGGCTTCTCTCTCGCTGACTTTTTAAAAAATAAATAAACAGTTAAATTCGTGCGCAGAGCATGAGCCAGAGCCAGAGCGGCTCCTGTAACAGGAGCCGCAGAGCCAGCGCATGCTCTGCGCACGTGAACGACGCCCTCTTAATAATCTTACCCTCCGCAGGTCCGCATGAAATTTCGGGTTTGCTTCGGGCTCGGGCCTGCGAATCAAGTTAATTGGTCGGGGTCGGGTCGGGTCGGGTTTTAATACCCGCGGGTCGGGTCGGGCTGGATTTTTTAGGCCCGATCTTACCTGTAGTGAGTACCAAACTCCATCTCCTGGTACTCACCTGAGTAACTCACTGAAAAAGTTATGTGCACCCCTGGTCATAATATTCTAAAACAGTAGAATTTGTGTTCTTACGAGTGCTCCTCACTGTTCGTGGGATTTGTTCTTCCAGAAGAACATTTTCAGATAAGAAAAAGAAGGCGTAAGAAGACTGTAAGTACAAATTTATTCAAAAGAAAGTTTGATGAATGAGGCCCATTGTGATTTAAAATGTCTAAATTGAAACATAATGATCCACGGGGGTCATGGATTAGGAATACAGAACACTGCCTGTGTGAAGTTGGCCCCATCAAACTCAAACCTACACAAAAACTATGTCAATCGTTTGTGCTGTTTTGTGCTGCAAAAAGTTCCTTTTGTGCAATTCTGGTTCTTAAGATATTTGCAGTTTTATTTTTGGCCGATGACGTCGTCCAGTCCCTCAAAATGTTAAATAGAGCTCAAAACAGGAAGAAAATTATTTAAAAAAAACATATATTTGGTTTGTGCTGTTTTGTGCTGTGACAGTTTTTGAGTTTATTTCTAAAATTATTTATTATTTCTACTATAATTATAGGATGTTATTTTCGCTCAGCTGACGGCGACAAACTCCACAAAACTAGTGGCGAAAACGATCTGAGGTTGTGGAAAAGTCTGTATTATTATATAAAATATGAATCAAAAGCAAATTACTAAAGACGATACAGACATTTCCACAGCCTGAGATCGTTTAGCTTCACTAGTTTTGCGGAGTTTGCCGCCGTCAGCTGAGCGGAAATGACGTCCTGTAATTACCGCAGAAATAATAATGAATAATTTTAGAAATAAACTCACACAAATGAAAATTGGCACAGCACAAAACAGCGCAAACGTTTTCTATAATTTCCTTCCTGTTTTGAGCTCTGTCTAACATTTTGAGGGGCTGGATGAGGTCATCGGCCGAAAATAAAACTGCAAATATCTTAAGAACCAGAATTGCACAAACAAAGACAAAAGATGGAGGAAGAGTGAGGAGAGAGAGTGACAGGCAGAGAGCAAGACAAATAAATAGAAGGGCCAGAGGGAGCTATACAGTAGAGGGAAAAAGAGGGAGAAAGGAAGTTAAAAAAAGAGGAGAAAGGGAGAGAACTACAAAGAAAGAGAAAACATTATTCTTGGATTTTTGTGTTGTTGTTTTTTTCATTGTAAACCATATTATAAACTTTGACTTCCTGTGAAAATCGAATCCATCCCTGCTCTGAGGACTGATCACCAGCCCATAAAGATGTTAAATGTTCCACAGTATGGCATTAAATTGATCCATCATCATGAAGATAAGCAGATGACACCAGCACGCTAAGTTACAGGTCAGATCTGTGGGTCCTTAAGTGCCTGTCACACCTTTCAGCCAGCGATTCAGCCAGCATATTGCCGACGTATGAAAAATTTGGCAAATACGCTGTTGTACGTCGGATAAGTTATAGGTGAGTTTTGTATAAGTTATGAGCACGTTGAAACACACTGAAACACACTGGTGTACGTCCACATATGGCAAGGTCACCGAAACAATTTTCAGCATGCTTAAAATTTCTCGCCGTATGTCAGCGTGTGCTCATACCTCCTGCATACGTGCGCCATAAGGTGTAGGTAAGTTATGCCATTGTTCAAGTTACTCATAAGTCCAAATAGTTATTTGAGATCATCTCTACCGTACCTATAACTTATGCGTAACGCGCTTCAAACCTGTGTGTAACTTATACCAAACTTATCTCCAGCGCATATGGACATGTGCAGACGTATTTGACATGTTCCAGACGACCACAGAACTTACTGAATGTGTTTCTAACTTATAGCTGCCGTATAACGGTGCGTTGCAGCGTTTAGGGGAATTGGAAATTGGATCTGCAGAGATCCAGTACATAGTGTAAATAACCAATCAATTTATTGCACCAGCTCAATGAAAAGACTTTAATACTCACCCTCATTATCCATACAATTTGTCCTCTGCAAATAATGACATCCAGTCCACAAAACCGCGATATTAATCCCATTTGAGGTGTTCTTTAAAAGTAAAAAGGTGAGAGTAGCGTGTGTGTTTTGTTTACGTCCAAAGGGTTAGCCTCCTAGTATCGGTGTACAGCGTAAATGCAGATAGATGTTTAAAGATGCTTTATTAGGCAAAAAAAGACTTGTGAGTTTTGTTATTCCCTCCTCAAAAACAGACCTGGAGTTGTGTTTTGTTTCACGTTATTTATTATTAGTCTGTCTACATCTCCAAAGCTCACAATGCTCTGTTCCACCTTGTGATGTCATGAAGTGGTCATTTTCAAGGGAACAGCTCCAGATTCACAATTCTAGGTCTAAAATGATCCAAATGATTCTAGTGAAGGTGTATGGAGTTTAAAAACACAGTGGTGCACTTCCTGTATTACCACATGAATCAATTAAAGCTTTATTTCAGACTCCAGTGGGTCCATAAAGAACATCTAAAAACAGACCAAAGACAAACAAAACAGTAATTATATATTCCATAGTCCAGGGGTCTTAAACCTGTAGCTCGGGAGATGCTGGTAGCTCTCCAAGGGATTCTGGAATTATACGTCTTGTACTGCCAGAGTTGATTAATTATCATTGTAAATGTGTTATTTTAAACTTTGTGCTCTGATAAATGGATCATGGTTTTAGGTTTTTTTTAAAGGCATCTAACTGTACAGCCCTAAGTCCCGCCCTCTTATATCGACTCAGCTTCTTGTGACCGCTAAAATGAGGAGCTCTCCGGCATTTTAATTTAGTAAACACAGCTCACAAGACGCAAAACGTTGGAGATCCCTGCTATAGTCCATATGAGCAGTTCCTCCATTTCATTCTGTGAGTCATCCAGGTGCTTCATAAATCTGTACACAACATTTCTGATCACAGCAAAAGATCTTAAGTGCATCATTATATTACTCTGAAATTTAGTTTTACTGTAACTAAACCACAAGTGGGTGTGCAGTAAGCTTTGAACAGAGCTATTTTCACATGGCTTGTACATATGACATTTCTGTACCAACATATTTGGATTTTGCACATGACATCACAAGGTGGAACAGAGTGTTTTCAGTCTGAGAGAAGAACTCAGGCTAAATGTGCAGGGTTTGTGAGTTAAACATGCCATGAGCTTTTGAGCTTTTTAATGCCATACTGTGGAACGTTCAAGATCTTCCTATCTTTTCCGAACATTTCCATAGCAGCTCATATCCGTCACGCCTCTTTACCATTTGAAAAACGTATTCTTAACCGGTACACGAGAGAGAGAAATAGAACACCCTGTGGAATTCTACCACGATACCATCTCCCATACCGTACGCTGAACTGAGCACGCCCAGATCGAAGCGCCCACCGTGTACAGAGAGGCGTAATTAAAAAGATACAGCATCAGGTAACCCACAATTCACAGGGGAACCCGACCGCAGGTTGATTTCTATACCTCGGACACATTAGCATTTTAATTCTCCTGTACAAGCATGTTTTCTTTTTTTCTGCTACCTTTTCAATTTCAATTTTCATTAGCGTGTGTGCGATGAGATAAATACTGACCTTCACAGACCTGGATTCTGGTGGTAATAATGTGAAATAGCATGAGGTAAATGCTCGGACATATGGGCAGGTACTGTAAAGGGTACAGTGAGACACCAATGTTAGAACAAGAATCATTCTAATAACATCTGTGGTATATCTGGGATCACTTGTAACGAAAACTTGGTTTTAAATGTGCAACTTTTCTGGTGGAGCGTCCGTCAAATGCTTTTCTCCATGGAGATGGACTGAGATTGCTTTGTCTGGAATGTTTCACAGTGTGGCATTGAACCTTTCTATCTTGGTAAACGCTCACATTTTGATATCGCTATTTTCCACATTCAACAAACTGAAATCGCTTTACAAGCAATTTACGCAGACACCGAGGGTGAGGGGGGTTAAATGTCTTGCCCAAGGGCACAACAACAGCATTCATCTGTGGGAGCTGGAATCGCCCATTTTATTTCTATTACGACTACTACTACTACTGCTATACAACTGCTACTACTACTACTACTACTACTACTACTACTACTACTACTGCTGCTGCTATACAACTGCTACTACTACCTATACTACTACTACTACTACTATTACTACTGCTGCTATACAACAACAACTACTACTACTACTACTACTACTACTACTACTACTACTACTACTACTACTACCTATACTACCTATACTACTATTACTAATACTATTACTACTGCTGCTATACAACAATAACTAATACTGCTATTACTACTACCACTATTGCCACTATTACTACTACTATTACTAGTACTACTACTACTTCTACTACTACTACCACTATTACCACTATTGCTACTACTGCTACTACTACTTTTACTACTACCATTGTAACTACTACTACTGCTACCACTACTTTTACTACTACTATTTTAACTACTACTACTGCTACAACAACGACTCAACAACAACTACTACTACTTCTACTACTTCTCCTCTTCTTCCTCTTCCTCCTCATACTACTACTACCACTATTAATACTACTACTACTGCTACCCAGGGCAGCTGTGGCTACAACAGTAGTTTACACCACGAGTGAAGAATACTGTGTAAAGAATGCTGTGTAAAGAGTGCTGTGTAAAGAATTCTGTGTAAAGAATGTTGTGTAAAGAGTGCTGTGTAAAGAATGCTGTGTAAAGAATGTTGTGTAAAGAGTGCTGTGTAAAGAATGCTGTGTAAAGAGTGCTGTGTAAAGAATGTTGTGTAAAGAGTGCTGTGTAAAGAGTGCTGTGTAAAGAGTGCTGTGTAAAGAATGCTGTGTAAAGAATGTTGTGTAAAGAGTGCTGTGTAAAGAATGTTGTGTAAAGAGTGCTGTGTAAAGAATGCTGTGTAAAGAATGTTGTGTAAAGAGTGCTGTGTAAAGAGTGCTGTGTAAAGAATGCTGTGTAAAGAATGTTGTGTAAAGAGTGCTGTGTAAAGAATGCTGTGTAAAGAATGTTGTGTAAAGAGTGCTGTGTAAAGAATGCTGTGTAAAGAGTGCTGTGTAAAGAATGCTGTGTAAAGAATGTTGTGTAAAGAGTGCTGTGTAAAGAGTGCTGTGTAAAGAGTGCTGTGTAAAGAGTGCTGTGTAAAGAATGCTGTGTAAAGAATGTTGTGTAAAGAGTGCTGTGTAAAGAATGTTGTGTAAAGAATGCTGTGTAAAGAGTGCTGTGTAAAGAATGCTGTGTAAAGAATGCTGTGTAAAGAATGCTCTGTAAAGAGTGCTGTGTAAAGAATGCTGTGTAAAGAATGTTGTGTAAAGAATGCTGTGTAAAGAGTGCTGTGTAAAGAATGCTGTGTAAAGAGTGCTGTGTAAAGAGTGCTGTGTAAAGAATGCTGTGTAAAGAATGCTGTGTAAAGAGTGCTGTGTAAAGAATGCTGTGTAAAGAATGCTGTGTAAAGAATGCTGTGTAAAGAGTGCTGTGTAAAGAGTGCTGTGTAAAGAATGCTGTGTAAAGAGTGCTGTGTAAAGAATGCTGTGTAAAGAATGCTGTGTAAAGAATGCTGTGTAAAGAATGCTGTGTAAAGAGTGCTGTGTAAAGAATGCTGTGTAAAGAATGCTGTGTAAAGAGTGCTGTGTAAAGAGTGCTGTGTAAAGAGTGCTGTGTAAAGAATGCTATGTAAATAAAGCTCTGTAGAGCGTCTTTGTGACATATGTCTGTGAAAAGCGCTGTATAAATAAACACTTAAACACTTATGACTACTAAAAGAGCAACTACCACTACTGCATTTCTTTGCACTCAAATCATAACCCAGTGTGTGGAGCCCTGGTGTTTACTGGTATTGGGAGCGGTCTATGACCTGGACAAAATCACATTAGTGTGAACAGCTTCAGATCATGGGGTTTTGTGCAGACGGC
The DNA here is from genome assembly GCA_034769755.1 of Odontamblyopus lacepedii. Taxonomy (NCBI): domain Eukaryota; kingdom Metazoa; phylum Chordata; class Actinopteri; order Gobiiformes; family Gobiidae; genus Odontamblyopus; species Odontamblyopus lacepedii. The sequence goes on from CM068363.1 coordinate 4,522,738, forward strand.
TTCGTTTAGATTATACAATGAAGTATGGATGCCTGGAATGTACCGCAATCCAATGTTTCTGAGTAGAATTCTACGCTCTTTTGGATTTTTGGGAGTGATTTTTTTTTCAGTTGTTCATAACTACAATAACTAAAAGTACATTAAAGGGCCCATATTACACCATTTTCCATGTTTTTGAGGATTTTCCATAATATAGGACCTTGCTAATTGCTAATGTATGAAAGAAGACAAAATGTACGGCTGCTCTCTCTTCCACACCTCTCCTCCCTCCTCTGCCCTCATCTCTCTGGGTTATAAATAGTCTGTGGATTACGGGGGTGTCTTTGTTTCATTCACTGCTCCCTCCCTCCTGATCGTCTGCTCAACAGTCAAATACCACACCGAACGGGTTCATCGCATTTTCTTTCTTATTCTCTCCATCCCAGCCCTAAGCTCTTCGGACTCTCTCTGACCTCTTTTTCCCTCTGTTCTTCCCTCCATCCCCCTCCTCCTCTTGGTTCAGTTTGTCCTTATCTTGTGTCATGGTTGGGTGGTAATGGTCTACACTGTGGTGCTGTGTGAATATTCTGTCAGCGTGAAGAAAACATTTATTTAGAGAAGATGTTGTGCTATTGTCTGTGGTGTGTCATTATAATGACACATGGATTATTTCAGGATTAGCCTAAAATATCTAAAGATATCTTTAGTGATCTAATATATAAATAAGGCTGAGTTCCACTGAGGCGTGTGCAGGATTAAACCTGTGAGCCGTAACTCCAGGACGCTCAGGTTACTGAATGAATGATATTTGCGTCATGTCACACACTCAGGTGCACATCATCCTTACAAACAAATTTACACTCGAGGCCTTCTTATAAACTTTTTTGGCATTCACAAAACTTTTATTATCTGAAAATGTTCTTCTCGAAGAACAAATCCTATGACTGGTCAGCAGCACTCGTAAGAACAAAAATTAATCTGTATTAGAAAATAATCTCTCTGAAAATGCAACAAAAAATTCTAATTCCTCCATGATTGTAAGTTATATATTTTCTTATATATTGTTTCCTATAAACATTTGACTGTGTGATCCAATAACATTTATGAGGAGTTTCATAGAGCCTGTGTCTGTTGGGTCTTACAGACTTTAGGCTGCAGTGAGCCTCAGTCTGTCCAGTCCCAGTGCTCTCCACATGGGCCCCGTCACAGCCCTGAGCCTGGTCACTGCTGGACTCAACCCCACATCACCCCATCATCCCCTGACCCCAAACACATATTCATTTTCTATGTCAATGAAATGTAACTGAACGTGGAGGAGTTCACATCTGGGTGTTGGTGAATTAGGCACAACTGTCACTTAAGGAGGAGTTGGTCTGCTTAAGAACGCTTTGTGAATCTGGGGCAGAGTTCTCTCAGCATCTTCTTAACGTGGAAGTTAGGAACATTTTCAGACCTTCTCCACAAACTGCCACAAAAAAAAACATTTCATTGTCAAATCACCAACACAACATTTGTCCTTCAGACGGCCAGAGCAGATCAGGATTATTCTGCTGAATCATCTCACACAAAAGAGTTCTTAAATCATGAGAGTGAAACATAAAACATCAAATGGTTTTCATCTTCCATCACCACACATGAACCACACACAGAACAGAACCTACCACCTCCTCCTGTAAAGCGCCCACTTCCACCTCTGGGGCAGCACTCCTACTCTCAGCTGAGACGTCTGCTTTCTTTTTCAGATTATACGAGGCAGACAGGGCTCAGTAAAGACACTGTCCTTAAACTATGGGTGGAACAAGACAATTTCCACAAGATCAGACGAGACACGAGATTTTGACATTCTTAAGGCTACAATAGATACTTTAGTTTTAGCCTCTGTCATAATTTTTATACAATCACAATCCAGTGAAAGTATTTGTGACATTTAAACGCCAGTCTCCTACCAATTGGGGTTAAATCAAACCACTGAGTCAGTTCTTTTTTACGTGCCTTGCACGGGGAGAGCTCGGCCGTGCGTGCAGCTCTCTAGGCTCGTCCACGCTGCTCTTCCAAAGCTCAACCGCTTCCAGCACACCTTTATTTGGTTCCAACAATCCATCATGTCAGTACAAAGCATGGTCATAAGCTTACAACAGATAACATTTAGTGAAGTATATCATGACTTTGTTTTACATTTGATCAGATAAGTACAAATTTACGATCTGGGACTGAGCTGGGTACGAAGCAAGAGGTCACAAGAGGTCACACATCTGGTTTTAGCAGAGATAGCGTTAACACAGGCTCTTTCATCCTCTGCAAATTGAGATCACCTCTTAACTTAGATGTACATTTTTTTAATAACTTCATCATTATAAGCATTTTATTCTAACAGCCTCACATTTGATTTTGGATTATTCTTATATTATATATTTACTGTCATTGTAGATCTGCTTTTTGGGACGACGCAGTCTCCAAATATTTAACTCACCAGTACTCTATTTATTCAATCTAAATGTGAAAAAACAGGTTGAAAAAATCCCAGGATGTTTTAGTTTGTTTAGTGTGTGTGCAATGGGCCCATAGAGAGACACTTGAAAAATAATGTTTATTCTGTGCTAAATAGCGGCATGTCGGAATAGAATCATGGAACCAAAGAGAGCCTATTTTGTCTCGCGAGATCTTGTGGCACGAGATCTCGCCCCATCTCTGCCTCAAACTGTACAGAACCTCTTTATTTTGACGTGTGTGACAGCTCTAATTTCCGCTGCTCCTTATACAAATCAGATCTTTATACGAGTGTCTGAGGTTGGTGATGTGACACTTCAGGTGATTCAAAAACAAGAATCATGTCTTTGCTGCTGTGAACATCTCCAGGAGCTCTTCGGACCAGAGACGTAGGAGTCATTTTGAGTTTTTACTTTTCTAAACCCGTCTTTTATTTTGTGTTTTCTGTAGCCGTGCGTGTGCGTTTGAGTTTTACTCCCCGTTGTTTGGATCGTTTGCCCCGTCCTAATGTGTCCCACTTGTGTCTCGTTCATCTGTGCACATACTGTCCACACCTCGGTCGTATCTCATTCCTCTTCCCTCGCTTCCTTCTCCTCGATTCTGCAAGAAATGGCTGAAGGAGTCCCGCCCACAGAGGAGACAGAGCGAAGAGAGAGGATCTAAACTCCTCACTGAGAAGTTTGATTATTTTCTCTGATGTCAGGTTTACTCCTACATTCTGTGGTTTTCTTTGGGACGCCATTTAAGATGACACATTGGATTGACAGCTGAAAAATGGAGAAGCGAGGAAAGAGAAATGAGACTCCTGTGTTCTCTGCTCTTTGTTGGTTCATTTGTCGGCGTCATGTGTTAGTGGCTATTTTTGGATTTTTATCTTTGGTTACTTCTGATTTTTGACTTCAGTGAAACAACTTTGCAAGTGCAGTCCTGCATTTTGTGTCCTTCTGCTGTGAACGTGACAGATACAGATACTCAACCCATTCTTATAATGAAGAACGACAGACAGTTATGGCTGAAGATACCAAACATTTCCTCTAAAACTCAGTTCTGAAGTTGTATTCATGTTTTTTGTTTGTTTTCATGCCGTAGAAGCTTTTTATGCATGTCCCAGTCCACATTTGTTGGCAGGAAGCAAAATATTTCAGATTTCTGTGTGTGGAACACTGTGTATGTCGAGACTCTCATTAGTGGGAAGTGTGTTGTACAAAAAGGCCCAGACTATAGGCCTCCTAATGAGCATACAGTCACAGCGTCAGGTCAGACAGAGAGCAGAGGAGGGAGGAGACGAGAGGATGAGGCGCTAGGAGGCAGGCTCAGGGCATAGGAGGTGAGGTGAGGACACTAGAGGGACAGTCCAGACAGTGGAGTGAAGTGCAGCCTGATTACAATAGTAGCAGACGTGCCCAGTCCTAATCTCTGTTTGCGATGAGGGACGGTGATCCAGTCAAAATATAAAGAAGTATATTCATGGAAAAGTAGATTTACTACAATGTTTGAATGAAATTCTGCTTGTCAGTCGTTTTCAGACCCCATACTTTTACTCACAGGTGGGTCGTACTCAGTTACGCTTAGTTATATTTACTTTTGAAAGAAATCGTACACATCAAAATACTTTTCTGTCAGCAAACTTTTACACTTACTTGAGTAATATTTTTTTTAATTAAAGTAACAGTACTCTTATTTGAGTAAAAGTCGTGGTTCCTTTTCCCACTGTGAGGAACACTTTTATAGGTAAGGCTCATTTCACTAAAATATAGATAATTAAAATCTTGCCTAGTTTTGTATAAATATATTTTTTCATTTTGATTAAGCTTACAATTTTACTTCCTGCAGCAGATGTGGCATCCGTAGAGGTAATTCCCTAAGTGGTACCTAGCAACCATAATGTAAACAAAGACAAAAACCTGTCTAAATTGCATAATAATTATGAGAAGACTAATAAAAATAAATGATAACACCTCTTTATTTTATTAAATGAAGGTTGAAACTGTTAGAAAATGCCTTCATTGTGACTAAATTGTCTCTGCATTTTAATGTTTTGTCTTTAAGCAGGGTTATGACACCAAATCGACTTTTTGGAGCACTTTTTGTCTTTGAGTAATCTAGTGATCTCTTCCCTATTCAAACCCTCCGATTTTGTACAAGGCTCTGCCCACTAGCCCACCTCACCCGTGCTCCTACGATTCTCCATAAATACACAAAAACATGATCAAAACTGTACACAACCACTGGACAAACCTGATGTGACGTGCAGGAGTTTGATGAGCAGGATGCACGCTGATTGTGTTGTGATAGCGCTCTGAAGGGGGAGGGACTTGAATATGGCACAAAACAATAAAAGGTAACATGGGATCTAAATATGTCAGTGAATACAGTGAACAGCAGTAAAACAGAGGGATTCTGTTTTAGAACTTCTGTTTTCAACTTCTAAAACATTACCCATGGTACTATTATGTCATGCGCACTTTAAAGGCTAAACCCATCCAGCTTATGTGCTAAGCTAACAGGCAAAAACAGTTAGCATTTGAATCTATGAAATTATGTCCACTATTTCCACATGACCTTTAGATTCCAGCCTGGAGTTATTAATATCATCATAATATGCACAAATACACAGAGTATTTGACCTTCTAGTGAGCTCATAATGATACAGAGTACAGCTCACTTAACGTCCTCTTGGTAACACTATATAATAAGGAGACTTTACTAGCCTTAAAGACGTGGTATTATTGTTTTGCAAATGTTATATTTGTGTGAAAACCACATATTTAACCTGTTTGAGAAGTTTCACTTTTGTTTAGGCCAAACCTCCTTCTCAAAGCCTGAGCTCAGAAGCTGAGCAGAGCCGGGGAATCGGGTCAGGACTTGGATGGGGACCACTGGAAACAGGTGCTACAGCGGGCCAGTGTCAGAAACTGTTGTTGTTGTGTCCTTAGGCCAGACACGTCACCCACATTGCCTGTTTGAGTGTGTTGTGTGTGAGTGTGATGGTGGTGGTTGGAGGGGCTGATGGTCACTTCTGTCAGTCTGCCCCAGGGCAGCGGCGGCTGCAGCACTTTACACCACTGAGTGTGGAATATGAATGAATGAATTTTTTTTTTACTGGACAAAATGTGAACAACATATTTTTCCACAGTCATTTTTATTCAGCACGTCTCCATATTGTGTGTATGTGTGTGTGTGTGTATGTGCGTGTGTGTGCGTGTGTGCATGTGTGTGTGTATGTGCATGTGTGTGTGTGTGCATGTGCGTGCATGTGTGTGTGTATGTGTGTGCGTGTGTGTGTATGTGCGTGTGTGTGTGTGTGTGTGCATTTGTGTGTGTGTGCATGTGTGTGCGTGTGCATTGTGTGTGTGCATGTGCGTGTGCATGTGTGTCTGTGCATGTTCCTGTGTGTGTGCATGTGCGTGTGTGTATGTGCATGTGTGTGCGTGTGTGCATGAGTGTGTGTATGTGCATGTGTGTGTGTGTGTGTGCATTTGTGTGTGTGTGCATGTGTGTGCGTGTGCATTGTGTGTGTGCATGTGCGTGTGCATGTGTGTCTGTGCATGTTCCTGTGTGTGTGCATGTGCGTGTGTGTATGTGCATGTGTGTGTGCGTGTGTGTGCATGTGTGTGTGTATGTGCATGTGTGTGTGTGTGCATGTGTGTGCATGTGTGTGTGTATGTGTGTGCGTGTGTGTGTATGTGCATGTGTGTGTGCATGTGCGTGCATTTGTGTGTGTATGTGCATGTGTGTGTATGTGCATGTGCGTGCATGTGTGTGTGTGTGTGCATGTGCGTGCATGTGTGTGTGTATGTGTGCGTGTGTGCATGTGCGTGCATGTGCGTGTGTGTGTGTATGCGTATGTGCGTGCATGTGTGTGTGTGTGTGCGTGTGTGTGTATGTGCATGTGTGTGTGCGTGTGTGTATATGTGTGTGTGTGCATGTGCATGCATATGTGTGTGTATGTGTGTGCATGTGTGTGTGTACTGAGTGTTTTTTAGCATACATGTAAAAAATATGAGGACCCCCTGGAAAACGAGAGGGTGAGACACGTCAGGGGACTTATCCTCCAAACAAATAAATTCAAATTCAAATATATGCGGAAAACAATGTTTTTTTAATTAAAAACTTTTATGTATATCATTAAAAATTTACTGCCAAGGGATACTAAATATTCACGTCATCAATCATTCTAATTGTATGATTACAGAGCCTGCTCCCCGTGTTCTTTCTGCTGTGAGGTCCCTGACAGAATCCTGTGTCCAGGACACTCGGCCTGTTTCCTTCACTCTTAGGACAAATGTTCCTCATTGAATCAAACTAAATGCTATGGAAAATGCACAGAATATATTACAGTCTATACATTTTTCCTTTTATAGCAGCAAAGCATTTCTCTTTTCCAGAATGAAAAAAGCAAAACAAACAAACACACAAACAAACACTCATCTCCAGTCTTTTGTCTCCGCTCCCGTATGTGAGCTCAAATCTCCTGTGCTAAACCAGAATAGCCTCCTCGGCCTGTAAATAAATGAGGCTGCCAACAGTCACCGTGGAAATAGGCCAGATCTGAGTGTGTGTACGTGTACGTGTGTGTTGTGTGTGTGTCAGTGTTGTGTGTGTACGTGAGCGTCTGTGTGTGCATGTCTGTGTGTGCGTGTGCATGTGTACATGTGTGTGTGTTGTGTGTGTGTATTGTGTGTGTATTTATTATGTGGTCTGTGTGTGTGTGTGTACATGAGCCTGTGTGCGTATGTGTGTGTCTGGAGCAGTTTGTTACAGGGGAGCCGTTAGCATCGTTAGCATGCAGGTGCGCTAATGCTAATAGCTTTATAATGTTTGTGATGAGGCAAAGAGAGCCGGGGTTTAGCAGAAATGTGAAAAGTACAAACAGATTCTGGGCAGATGGATTTTGGAAAGATGCGACAACTTTTTAAGTCACAAATGAAAAAGGGTTTTATTTGAAAATATGATTAAATGTTTTATCAAAAGAGAAACCTGCAGTGTGCCTTCTGTTTTTCTCCCTTTTATCTCCCTCTCTCTATACCTCTTTTTCTCTCTGCCCCTCTCCCTCGCTATCTCCCACTCTGTCTTTCTTTCGAGCTCACCTTCTCTCTCCCCCTCCCCTCTCTCATATCTCTCTCCTGTCTCTCTCTCGTGTATGTCTCGTGTCTCTCTTCAGTCTCTCTCATATTTCTCTCGTGTCTTTCTTGTTTCTCTCCTGTCTCTCTGGTCTCTCTCGTGTCTCTATTTCTTGTCTCTCTCTTGTTTCTCTCCTGTTTCTTTCATGACTCTCTCCTGTCTCTCTGGTCTCTCTTGTGTCTCTCTTGTGTCTCTCTCATGTCTCTCTTGTCTCTCTCGTGTCTCTCTCCTGTCTCTCTTGTGTCTCTCTCATGTCTCTCTTGTGTCTCTCTCATGTCTCTCTCTTGTCTCTCTCATGTCTCTCTCGTGTCTCTCTCCTGTCTCTCTTGTGTCTCTCTCATGTCTCTCTTGTGTCTCTCTCATGTCTCCCTCGTGTCTCTCTCTTGTCTCTCTTGTGTCTCTCTCATGTCTCTCTTCTGTCTCTCTCGTGTCCCTCTCATGCCTCTCTTGTCTCTTTTGTGTCTCTCTCATGCCTCTCTTGTCTCTTTTGTGTCTCTCTCATGTCTCTCTCGTGTCTCTCTCCTGTCTCTCTTGTGTCTCTCTCATTTCTCTTTTGTGTCTCTCTCATGTCTCTCTCGTGTCTCTCTCCTGTCTCTCTTGTGTCTCTCTCCTGTCTCTCTTGTGTCTCTCTCCTGTCTCTCTTGTGTCTCTCTCATGTCTCTCTTGTGTCACTCTCACGTCTCTCTCGTGTCTCTCCCCTGTCTCTCTTGTGTCTCTCTCATGTCTCTCTTGTGTCTCTCTCCTGTCTCTTGTGTCTCTCTCCTGTCTCTCTTCTGTCTCTCTCGTGTCCCTCTTATGCCTCTCTTATGTCTCTTTTGTGTCTCTCTCATGTTTCTTTTGTGTCTCCCGTGTCTCTCTTGTGTCTCTCTCATATCTCTCTCGTGTCTATTTTGTGTCTCTCTCATGTCTCTCTCTTGTCTCTTGTGTCTATCTCTCGTGTCTCTCTCTCGTATCTCTCTTGTGTCTCTCTCCTGTCTCTCTCCTGTCTCTATCTCGTGTCTCTCTCATGTCTCTCTCTTGTCTTTTCTGTCTCTCTCTGGTCTCTCTTCTGTCTCTCTCTTGTCTCTTCTGTCTCTCTCGTGTCTCTCTCATGTCTCTCTCTCGTGTCTCTCTTGTGTCTCTCTCATGTCTCTTGTGTCTCTCTCTTGTCTCTCTCATGTCTCTCTTGTCTCTCGTGTCTCTCTCATGTCTCTCTTGTCTCTTGTGTCTCTCTCTGGTCTCTTTCCTGTCTGTCTCGTGTCTCTCTCATGTCTCTCTCGTGTCTCAATCGTGTCTCTCTTGTGTCTCTCTCTTGTCTCTTGTGTCTCTCTCGTGTCTCTTGTGTCTCTCTCGTATCTCTCTCATGACTCTCTCTTGTCTCTTTCTGGTCTCTCTCTTGTCTCTCTCGTGTCTCTCTCATGTCTCTCTCTTGTGTCTCTTGTATCTCTCTCTGGTCTCTCTCCTGTCTTTCTCGTGTCTCTCTCATGCCTCTCTCATGTGTCTCTCTTGTATCTCTCTCTTGTGTCTCTCTCGTGTCTCTTGTGTCTCTCTTGTGTCTCTTGTGTCTCTCTCGTGTCTCTTGTGTCTCTCTCGTGTCTCTTGTGTCTCTCTTGTGTCTCTCTTGTGTCTCAATCGTGTCTCTCTTGTGTCTCTCTCTTGTCTCTTGTGTCTGTCTCGTGTCTCTTGTGTCTCTCTCGTGTCTCTCTCATGACTCTCTCTTGTCTCTTTCTGGTCTCTCTCTTGTCTCTCTCATGTCTCTCTCATGTCTCTCTCTTGTGTCTCTTGTGTCTCTCTCTGGTCTCTCTCCTGTCTTTCTCGTGTCTCTCTCATGCCTCTCTCATGTGTCTCTCTTGTGTCTCTCTCGTGTCTGTCGTGTCTCTCTCGTGTCTCTTGTGTCTCTTTCGTGTCTCTCTCATGTCTCTTGTGTCTCTCTCGTGTCTCTTGTGTCTCTCTCGTGTCTCTCGTGTCTCTCTCGTGTCTCTCTCTTGTCTCTCTTGTGTCTCTTGTGTCTCTCTCGTGTCTCTTGTGTCTCTCTTGTGTCTCTTATGTCTCTCTCGTGTCTCTCTCATGTCTCTCTCTTGTCTCTTCTGTCTCTCTCTGGTCTCTCTTCTGTCTCTCTCGTGTCTCTCTCATGTCTCTCTCTCGTGTCTCTCTTGTGTCTCTCTCATGTCTCTTGTGTCTCTCTCGTGTCTCTCTCATGTCTCTCGTGTCTCTCTCATGTCTCTCTTGTCTCTTGTGTCTTTCTCTGGTCTCTCTCCTGTCTGTCTCGTGTCTCTCTCATGTCTCTCTCGTGTCTCAATCGAGTCTCTCTTGTGTCTCTCTCTCTCTTGTCTCATGTGTCTCTCTCATGTCTCTCTCATGTCTCTTGTGTCTCTCTCGTGTCTCAATCGTGTCTCTCTTGTGTCTCTCTCTTGTCTCTTGTGTCTCTCTTGTGTCTCTTGTGTCTCTCTCGTGTCTCTCTCATGACTCTCTCTTGTCTCTTTCTGGTCTCTCTCGTGTCTCTCTCATGTTTCTCTCTTGTGTCTCTCTCTGGTCTCTCTCCTGTGTTTCTCATGTCTCTCTCATGCCTCTCTCATGTGTCTCTCTTGTATCTCTCTCGTGTCTCTTGTGTCTCTCTCGTGTCTCTCTTGTGTCTCTTTCATGTCTCTCTTGTGTCTCTTGTGTCTCTCTCGTGTCTCTTGTGTCTGTCTCGTGTCTCTCTCATGACTCTCTCTTGTCTCTTTCTGGTCTCTCTCTTGTCTCTCTCGTGTCTCTCTCATGTCTCTCTCTCGTGTCTCTTGTGTCTCTCTCTTGTCTCTCATGTCTCTCTTGTTTCTCTCTCTTGTGTCTCTCTCCTGAAATTATAATTTTCAAAAGTGCATACATTACTTCTGTTTGCCGAAAAGTAAATTTAATTCAGTTATGTAAAAATAGTAGAAATTATGCAAATTTTAAAAAAGTGACAACTGACCAAACTCGCCAAAATAATTCAATTGTTTAAAAATGTACAAACCCCATATTTATTATTATTCAAATTAATTTCCAACAAGGGACAATGGATATTATGAAAAACAAAACAAAAAATAATATGAAAAAGTTAGTGAAAAAGTTGTGTTTGTGTATTGTGCGGTGGAAATGAGGTGCTTTGTAGTCCATGCATACAAGCTCCACATTATCACAAAGCCCCGCACCGAAATTGGCCCCAAAAATACGAGGAAAGAATAGTGAAAATATAAAAGCAGGACAAACAAAATGGGTCTATTTCACAAAACTATTTCCCTCCAAAGAAGTGAAAAGAACTGTCAGTGTCTTTTCTTTCTTTTTTTTTTCGTGTCTTCCACTGTCAGGAGCTCGTGATACATTATTCAAAAGGGTTTTTCTGTTTGCAGCATTTTAAAAACAATGAAGGCAAAGCGTGAGAGGAAAGTCAGCTTAGATACAATAATGAAGACGTGGTTTTACACTGGGATCGAGGCAGAGTTGTGTTGAGAAGTGAAGCACGACAGGATTTTATAGTCTTAAACAATTTTTAAGTATGCAACAAAAATCACACACCACAGGCACGAGGAGAATCTTCTGAGATTTTAAATGTCTGATCACAAACACTGCAGCAGGATCTGTGTGCAGACCACAGGCTGCACAGCTGCTGTTTCCTGTCTACAGTAAAACCACTCGCTCTGAGACTCTGAAGAGTTCAAAGATCAGAGCTCTGCACTTCCAGTTTAGACACAAGTCCAAACTGTGTGATTATTATTTGTGAAATGTGGAGCAATACTTCAGATACAGGATTTTTAAAGCAGAAAAGAGGAGATAAAGTCCACAGGAAGTAGAGTCACTGTGGCTGATCTGCAGCTTCACCTCGATCCGTGGGCTGTAGATGGAAACAGACACATGTGCACAAGACACAAGTAAAAAGGCGAGAGTATCGCCTTTTTACTTTTACGTTTCAAACAGGATTAATAGTGCGGTTTTGTGGACTGGAGGTCATAATTTGCAGAGGACAAATTCTATGAATAATGTGGATGAAATGCTGCAGTTTAAATTTACAACTTTACAAAAGGTGAGTGATAAAGTTTGAACATTGAGCTGACGCAGTGAAGTTGATTGGTTATTTATTTAGACTACATGGTGTTCTCCGCAGATAGACAGACATTCTCCCACTGTCTGAGCTCCTCTGTGGGCCAAGTATTCTCTGATCAAGTGTGTCGCACCAGCCCAAGCATCATCATCTTCAGTCCCATAGCTCCTTTACGCACACTACACACAGCTGCAGGGCACCAGGGCTGCAGGGCACCACCATGTGAATCCTCACAAAACCACTGACGTAGCATTCGGCGGTATGGCACGTGGCACTTTGAGAGGTTATTGTGGGTGTCTTTGGGAACCCCGCTCCGCCACCCCAGTCCTTTATTTTTATTTCTATTTCTATCACATCAATATTATTCATGTCGGAAAAGCGGAAAAAAGTTTGAAAAATAGAAAGCGCCGCTACTCGGACAATACAACGTCAGTGTCTAAAGAGCAGAATGAAGGAATAGCAGGACAACCTTGTCTGTGAGCGGGGTCGCCTCTCCACGGATCTGACCTGTAACTTGGTCTGGTTTGGTCTCCATGAAGATAGAAAGGTTTAATGTCATACTGTGGAACATTCCAGACAAAGCAATAACATCTCTACGGAAAAAAGCATGTGACAGAGCCTCCACCAGAAAAGTTCAAATTTGTCAGTATATCATGTATAAGCTGCTCTTGTGACGCTGTAGTGTCTGCATCTCATTATAATGTCTGAACTAAAGGCTTTAATGTCCAAGTGTCCTTGTTAATTTTGTGATTTATTCTATTGTCTAATTATGAAAATGAAGAAAAAAAATCCTGCAAATTTGGCACCATGATGCTAAAATACAGAATGCTTCTAATTTGTCTGTTCAACATGTTTCACTCCCAACGGTTCCCAGCAGAGGGCGCCAGAGTTCAGACTGCAGTGTTACACCTCTGTGACCTGTTTATACCGAGATGTTCTTGCTTTGCTAAGAATGTTCCAGAGCATGTCAATAAACGTATCTATCGCCATGGAGACAAGCAACTGATGCACACAACCAAGTTATGGGTTAGATCTGTGGAGAGGCGAGCCTGCTCACAATAACTTGATGTTTTATTTTTAGCAACACAAAAAAGGCTTGCAATTATTTATTTCAATGTGGTTTAATGCCGTACTGAGTCAAATTCCAGGTAAAGCAATAACATCACCGTGGAGACAATCAGTTATTTTTATATATGAGTTTTTATGATACTGTTGCTATGCTAATATCCCAGTATTGTCGGTCAGGGAGTAGTTCATAGTACAGGTATAGTACAGGTATAGTACAGGTATAGTACAGGTATAGTACAGGTATAGTACAGGTATAGTACAGTATAGTACAGGTATAGTACAGATATAGTACAGGTATAGTACAGGTATAGTACAGGTATAGTACAGGTATAGTACAGGTATAGTACAGGTATAGTACAGGTATAGTACAGATATAGTACAGGTATAGTACAGGTATAGTACAGGTATAGTACAGGTATAGTACAGGTATAGTACAGGTATAGTACAGTATAGTACAGGTATAGTACAGGTATAGTACAGGTATAGTACACTATAGTACAGGTATAGTACAATTTATTTTTAGCAACACAAAAAAGGCTTGTAATTATTTATTTCAATGTGGTTTAATGCCGTACTGAGTCAAATTCCAGGTAAAGCAATAACATCACCGTGGAGACAATCAGTTATTTTTATATATGAGTTTTTATGATACTGTTGCTACGCTAATATCCCAGTATTGTCGGTCAGGGAGTAGTTCATAGTACAGGTATAGTACAGGTATACTACAGGTATAGTACAGATATAGTACAGGTATAGTACAGGTATAGTACAGTATAGTACAGGTATAGTACGGGTATGGTATAGTACAGGTATAGTACAGGTATAGTACGGGTATAGTACAGGTATGGTACGGGTATAGTACAGGTATAGTACGGGTATAGTACAGGTATAGTACAGGTATAGTACAGGTACAGTATAGTACAGGTATAGTACAGGTATAGTACAGGTATAGTACAGGTATAGTACAGGTATAGTACAGGTATAGTACAGGTATAGTACAGGTATAGTACAGGTATAGTACAGGTATAGTACAGGTATAGTACAGGTATAGTACAGGTATAGTACAGGTATAGTACAGGTATAGTACAGGTATAGTACAGGTATAGTACAGGTATAGTACAGGTATAGTATAGGTATAGTACAGGTATAGTACAGGTACAGTACAGGTATAGTACAGGTATAGTACAGGTATAGTACAGGTATAGTACAGGTATAGTACAGGTATAGTACAGGTATAGTACAGGTATAGTACAGGTATAGTACAGGTATAGTACAGGTATAGTACAGGTATAGTACAGGTATAGTACAGGTATAGTATAGGTATAGAACAGGTATAGTACAGTATAGTACAGGTATAGTACAGGTATAGTACAGGTATAGTACAGGTATAGTACAGGTATAGTACAGGTACAGTACAGGTATAGTACAGATATAGTACAGGTAAAGTACAGTATAGTACAGGTATAGTACAGTATAGTACAGGTATAGTACAGGTACAGTACAGGTATAGTACAGGTACAGTACAGGTATAGTACAGGTATAGTACAGGTATAGTACAGTATAGTACAGGTATAGTACAGGTATAGTATAGGTATAGGCCAGGTATAGTACAGTATAGTACAGGTACAGTACAGGTATAGTACAGGTATAGTACAGGTATAGTACAGTATAGTACAGGTATAGTACAGGTATAGTATAGGTATAGGCCAGGTATAGTACAGTACAGTACAGGTACAGTACAGGTATAGTATAGGTATAGAACAGGTATAGTACAGGTATAGTACAGGTACAGTACAGGTATAGTACAGTATAGTACAGGCATAGTACAGGTACAGTACAGGTATAGAACAGGAATAGTACAGATATAGTACAGGTATAGTACAGTATAGTACAGGTTTAGTACAGGTTTACTACAGGTATAGTACAGGTTTAGTACAGGTTTACTACAGGTATAGTTCAGGTTTAGTACAGGTTTACTACAGGTATAGTACAGGTTTAGTACAGGTTTACTACAGGTATAGTACAGGTTTAGTACAGGTTTACTACAGGTATAGTACAGGTTTAGTACAGGTTTACTACAGGTATAGTACAGGTTTAGTACAGGTTTACTACAGGTATAGTTCAGGTTTAGTACAGGTTTACTACAGGTATAGTACAGGTTTAGTACAGGTTTACTACAGGTATAGTACAGGTTTAGTACAGGTTTACTACAGGTATAGTACAGGTTTAGTACAGGTTTACTACAGGTATAGTTCAGGTTTAGTACAGGTTTACTACAGGTATAGTACAGGTTTAGTACAGGTTTACTACAGGTATAGTACAGGTTTAGTACAGGTTTACTACAGGTATAGTACAGTATAGTACAGGTTTAGTACAGGTTTACTACAGGTATAGTTCAGGTTTAGTACAGGTTTACTACAGGTATAGTACAGGTTTAGTACAGGTTTACTACAGGTATAGTACAGTATAGTACAGGTTTAGTACAGGTTTACTACAGGTATAGTACAGTATAGTACAGGTTTAGTACAGGTTTACTACAGGTATAGTACAGGTTTAGTACAGGTTTACTACAGGTATAGTACAGGTTTAGTACAGGTTTACTACAGGTATAGTACAGGTTTAGTACAGGTTTAGTACAGGTTTAGTACAGGTTTAGTACAGGTTTACTACAGGTATAGTTCAGGTTTAGTACAGGTTTACTACAGGTATAGTACAGGTTTAGTACAGGTTTACTACAGGTATAGTACAGGTTTAGTACAGGTTTACTACAGGTATAGTTCAGGTTTAGTACAAGTTTACTACAGGTATAGTACAGGTTTAGTACAGGTTTACTACAGGTATAGTACAGGTTTAGTACAGGTTTACTACAGGTATAGTACAGGTTTAGTACAGGTTTACTACAGGTATAGTTCAGGTTTAGTACAAGTTTACTACAGGTATAGTACAGGTTTAGTACAAGTTTACTACAGGTATAGTACAGGTTTAGTACAGGTTTAGTACAGGTTTAGTACAGGTTTAGTACAGGTTTAGTACAGGTATAGTACAGGTTTAGTACAGGTTTACTACAGGTATAGTACAGGTTTAGTACAGGTTTACTACAGGTATAGTACAGGTTTACTACAGGTATAGTACAGGTATAGTACAGGTTTAGTACAGGTTTAGTACAGGTTTAGTACAGGTATAGTACAGGTTTAGTACAGGTTTAGTACAGGTATAGTACAGGTATAGTACAGGTATAGTACAGGTTTAGTACAGGTTTAGTACAGGTTTAGTACAGGTATAGTACAGGTATAGTACAGGTATAGTACAGGTTTAGTACAGGTTTAGTACAGGTTTAGTACAGGTATAGTACAGGTTTAGTACAGGTTTAGTACAGGTATAGTACAGGTATAGTACAGGTTTAGTACAGGTTTAGTACAGGTATAGTACAGGTTTAGTACAGGTTTAGTACAGGTTTAGTACAGGTTTAGTACAGGTATAGTACAGGTTTAGTACAGGTTTAGTACAGGTATAGTACAGGTTTAGTACAGGTTTAGTACAGGTATAGTACAGGTATAGTACAGGTTTAGTACAGGTATAGTACAGGTATAGTACAGGTTTAGTACAGGTTTAGTACAGGTATAGTACAGGTATAGTACAGGTTTAGTACAGGTTTAGTACAGGTTTAGTACAGGTTTAGTACAGGTATAGTACAGGTTTAGTACAGGTTTAGTACAGGTATAGTACAGGTATAGTACAGGTTTAGTACAGGTTTAGTACAGGTTTAGTACAGGTTTAGTACAGGTTTAGTACAGGTATAGTACAGGTTTAGTACAGGTTTAGTACAGGTTTAGTACAGGTATAGTACAGGTATAGTACAGGTTTAGTACAGGTTTAGTACAGGTTTAGTACAGGTTTAGTACAGGTATAGTACAGGTATAGTACAGGTTTAGTACAGGTTTAGTACAGGTATAGTACAGGTTTAGTACAGGTTTAGTACAGGTATAGTACAGGTATGGTATAGTACAGGTTTAGTACAGGTTTAGTACAGGTATAGTACAGGTTTAGTACAGGTTTAGTACAGGTATAGTACAGGTATAGTACAGGTTTAGTACAGGTTTAGTACAGGTATAGTACAGGTTTAGTACAGGTTTAGTACAGGTATAGTACAGGTATAGTACAGGTTTAGTACAGGTTTAGTACAGGTTTAGTACAGGTATAGTACAGGTTTAGTACAGGTTTAGTACAGGTATAGTACAGGTATAGTACAGGTTTAGTACAGGTTTAGTACAGGTATAGTACAGGTTTAGTACAGGTTTAGTACAGGTATAGTACAGGTATAGTACAGGTTTAGTACAGGTTTAGTACAGGTATAGTACAGGTTTAGTACAGGTTTAGTACAGGTATAGTACAGGTATAGTACAGGTTTAGTACAGGTTTAGTACAGGTATAGTACAGGTTTAGTACAGGTTTAGTACAGGTATAGTACAGGTATAGTACAGGTTTAGTACAGGTTTAGTACAGGTATAGTACAGGTATAGTACAGGTATAGTACAGGTTTAGTACAGGTTTAGTACAGGTTTAGTACAGGTATAGTACAGGTTTAGTACAGGTTTAGTACAGGTATAGTACAGGTATAGTACAGGTTTAGTACAGGTTTAGTACAGGTATAGTACAGGTTTAGTACAGGTTTAGTACAGGTTTAGTACAGGTTTAGTACAGGTATAGTACAGGTTTAGTACAGGTTTAGTACAGGTATAGTACAGGTTTAGTACAGGTTTAGTACAGGTATAGTACAGGTATAGTACAGGTTTAGTACAGGTATAGTACAGGTATAGTACAGGTTTAGTACAGGTTTAGTACAGGTATAGTACAGGTATAGTACAGGTTTAGTACAGGTTTAGTACAGGTTTAGTACAGGTATAGTACAGGTTTAGTACAGGTTTAGTACAGGTATAGTACAGGTATAGTACAGGTTTAGTACAGGTTTAGTACAGGTTTAGTACAGGTTTAGTACAGGTATAGTACAGGTATAGTACAGGTTTAGTACAGGTTTAGTACAGGTATAGTACAGGTATAGTACAGGTTTAGTACAGGTTTAGTACAGGTATAGTACAGGTATAGTACAGGTTTAGTACAGGTTTAGTACAGGTATAGTACAGGTATAGTACAGGTTTAGTACAGGTTTAGTACAGGTTTAGTACAGGTTTAGTACAGGTATAGTACAGGTATAGTACAGGTTTAGTACAGGTTTAGTACAGGTTTAGTACAGGTATAGTACAGGTTTAGTACAGGTTTAGTACAGGTACAGTACAGGTATAGTACAGGTATAGTACAGGTATAGTATAGGTATAGTACAGGTATAGTACAGGTACAGTACAGGTATAGTACAGGTTTAGTACAGGTTTACTACAGGTATAGTACAGTATAGCACAGGTATAGTACAGATATAGTACAGGTATAGTACAGGTATAGTACAGGTATAGTACAGGTATAGTACAGGTTTAGTACAGGTTTACTACAGGTATAGTACAGGTATAGTACAGATATAGTACAGGTATAGTACAGGTACAGTACAGGTTTAGTACAGGTTTACTACAGGTATAGTACAGGTTTAGTACAGGTTTACTACAGGTACAGTACAGGTTTAGTACAGGTTTAGTACAGGTTTAGTACAGGTTTACTACAGGTATAGTACAATATAGTACAGGTTTAGTACAGGTACAGTACAGGTTTAGTACAGGTATAGTACAGGTATAGTACAGGTATAGTACAGGTTTAGTACAGGTTTAGTACTGGTTTAGTACAGGTTTAGTACAGGTTTACTACAGGTATAGTACAGGTTTAGTACAGGTTTACTACAGGTTTAGTACAGGTATAGTACAGTTTTAGTACAGGTTTAGTACAGGTTTAGTACAGGTTTAGTACATGTTTAGTACAGGTATAGTACAGGTTTAGTACAGGTTTAGTACAGGTATAGTACAGGTTTAGTACAGGTTTAGTACAGGTTTAGTACAGGTATAGTACAGGTTTAGTACAGGTTTAGTACAGGTTTAGTACAGGTTTAGTACAGGTTTAGTACAGGTTTAGTACAGGTATAGTACAGGTTTAGTACAGGTTTAGTACAGGTATAGTACAGGTTTAGTACAGGTTTAGTACAGGTATAGGTTTAGTACTACAGGAGCATTCTGTTAAATATCTGTGGGAGCAGCTGATTAAACGTATAGAAATGCTGAAAGAGCAGAGGAAACAGCACTCTCTAATGAACACTCTTTATGGAAGGACTGTATCTGCTTTATTGTGTCAAATAAAAGGACAGTATTCATAAGTGTGTGTGCAGAGTTGGCCTTGCTGATGTCAGCACAATACACTACTGTAGTTCTCTGTTGTGTAGTTTTTTTTTGCACATACAGCGTCTTCATTTTGGGTCTGTTTGGTGTGGTTCTTCCTTTTCCCCAAGTTTCCTTCATAAATTCTGCTTGAACTATTGATAATGTGCAGCTGATGTCATCACCAGTTTTTGGGTGTAACTGAAAGCACTATTGTGTTAGAAGCTGGAGTCTTAACGTCTCTCTAAAATAGCATTGCTGCAGTGGTGGAAAGTAACAAACTCAAAGTCGTAAAGTTCTCTACTTAAGTTAACATTTTAGGTATTTGTACTTCAGTTAAGTACATTTTACAGTTGATACTTTTTACTCTGAGAGCAGGGATCTGTACTTTCTTCTCCACTACATTTTTGCACAGGACTGAAAAGTAAAATTATTATTTATTACTGAGGATTATTTTTAGCACATTTGAAGTTTGATCAAACAAAATATACAAATAAAAACAACTAAAAAAAGAAAGCAAAATGATAAACTGAGTTGTTTCTATTGAACATTTTCATATTCAGCACAATTTTCACTACATTTGCAGCTTTATATGATCTCAAAGTATGTGTGAAGTACGTTTTACTCTTTAAGTACCTTTTGAAACAGGTATTTTAATACTTTTACTTAAGCATGATTTTTTTTTAATGAGATAGTTATTTAAAAAAAAAATTGCTCCAGTATCTGTACTTTTACTTCAATAACAAAATGGAGTACTTCCTCTATCACTGCATTTTGGTGTCCCTCAGTTTTTCAGTGAGTCCCTCTCACCTTTTAGTTGAAAATCAAACTCTTAAACAGGAGCCTGAGCGCTCGGCCTGATCACAGGCTCCTGAAGATGTTCTGTTTAAATTCATCTTAAGTTTTCTTACTGCTGAATATTCGGTGACAGAGGGACATGCAGGATGTTTACGAGACTCAATCCTAAAGTTTGTGGCGCTGTGAGACAAGGCTAAAGCTAAAGCTAAAGCTAAACGCACATACGCACAACAGGCTCATGTTAAATCTATTATATCCATATATTATTTAAATGGCCACGCTGTAAGTTTGTGGTTAGGGGTCCGTCACCTGCTTGTTTCTATGGTTATGACACTGCTCTGCCTGGAATGTTCCGCAGTATGACATTAAACAGCTCTACTTTACATTTATTCAATTACAGGTGGTTTTAGAGCTCAAAAATATGCCTCTCCACAGATCTGACCTGTAACTTGGTCTGGTTTGATCTCCTTAACTTTAGGAAGGTTTAATGCCATACTGTGGAACATTCAAGACAGACCAATAACATAAACAAAAGCATTTGACGGCCCCTGTTGCAGAAAAGTTACACAATGCATCTTTTAGCGTATTGCTTCAACATGTAAGTTACAAGATCAAGAACGCGTCCAGTCATGTCATGTGGTCATCTGAATCACACCTTAGCTAAAGCCGTCTGGTAGGGGCCCGGATGTCCCAGGAGCCAGGGCCCCTCAGGTCCAAACCGCTCAGACACAGCCGTACGGTTCACTTTAGACACTATTAACCTGCTCCGAACAGAATACATGGAAACAAGGCTTCTTTAGTCACTTTTCTGGAGGAATGTTCACGATAATGTCACTGCTTTGCCTGGAATGTCCCATAGTATGGCATTAAGTTGTGTATCATGCAGTTACTTAAAGGTCCTACATTATGTAAAATGGATTCTTATTTGTGTTGAGGTTGTATGGAGGATTTGTTTTAATTTCAAATTGTCAATCAAAGTTCAAAATAGCCTAACAGAGATGCAGCAGCCTCTCACGCATTCCACACACACAAGACTCTGTTTACTCGACCAACGCAGCGGTTCTTAGCGACTTTTTCGAACTGCAGCTTCCTCGTTGTCAGCACAAAGTTTGTTGCACTGGCGGACAAGAATCCACGACCATTTCGCCGCAAAAGAAAGTCCATTTTAAGGTCGCTGAAAGAAGAAGAGAAAGGGAAAAGGAACGAAGGGTCTAAAGACTAATGCACTGGTCGCTTAATGACTTCTGGACAGGAAACTTCAACAGCGATTCATTCTGAGCACACAGCGGCTGCTAAAGAGCAGGATTTCTAGAGTCAGGAGGAGGCAGGAGGAGGCGTTTCTACTTATGGAGCTGTGGAGGAGGAGGTGGTGTCACACATGAGCAACATCTGAAATGTACGAAATGTTCTAATGTTCCCTCCTCAAACACAGTTGTTTTCTTTTTTACCTACCTTTCTTTTATACCTACAAATCACATTCAATAATTCTAAATCAAAACTACTCACAAACAAGTGAAACCTTCTGTACTGAAGTGATCATAACTGATTTGTTTTTAGCCCACGTCATTAGCGGCTCGTTTCTCCTCCTGTTTGATCGAGCTGCTCTGGAACACCTTTAATTAGTCCAGTGTGTTCCATCGTTCACATAAACTCCATTCGTTTGGCCGACTTCTGCACATACATCATTTTGGCCTTTCACTGACATGAATTATGACTTATGACTTCCCTGTACCGTATTAATTGGTGCAGAGTAATTACAATAGGCCCTGGGCTAATTAGCTTTCATTATAGATGGAAGAACGAAACAGAATCGCCTTTTCTGCTCTGGGATTTAAACATTGTGTAACTTTTCCAGTGGATTCTTTGCAGCTGATGTGATGCTAACTGGAGGCTCTGCTCTGTCTGAAGTTCTGTAACTCAAGTTAAGCCGGATGTACTCTGATATTTTCGAGTTTTGTCTCAGTTGTTTGTCGTGCTTTGTGTCATAAACATGGGGTAATGAGAATGTCATAAACATGGGGTAATGAGAATGGCTGAATCCCTCCCCCCTCCTGATCGGCAATCGTAGGTCGCAAGAAGATCAAATCTGTTTGAATCCAGTCGCCTTGTGAGGGTTTCACTGTTGAAGTCGTTTGTACAGTGTGAGAACATGAATCGTGAGCTGCGAATGTTTAAACCCTGAGATTTGGTCACACAGTTTGAGCTGAGGCTGAGTGAAACCATCAAAAATATCGCAGTGTAGGTCCAGCATTAGACTTTATGCACTTTGTTTTAACACAATCTGATCAGAAAGCACAGGATTAGTTGGAGCTTCAGGTGAGCTGATTTGTGTTAAAAACTCCTGCATGTCTCTGTGACGGAGCTGCTGTTTCATTGCCAAACAGATTTTGGATCTATATGACAATGAAGTCCTATTTTCATCTAAACAAGTCTCTGACACATAACATTAGCCAATAGTTTTTCAGTTAGTCCCTCTCACCTTTTGTTGAAAATCACTTCATTAAAGATGATTTTTCTGGTGAAGTGCACACCACCTGCCTGTCTCCATGGAGATGTCATTGCTTTTCTGGTACTTTCCACCACCAGAAAACTTACGCAGTGCTCCTTTACTATATCAAGCTAAATTATGAGTCATCATGAGTGTTTGCTCTCAGGGTAAAGGCTGAGTGACAGCACTGGTGATGTAAAAAAAAGAAGAATAATAATAATAAGTCTGTGTTCTCTTGTCCAATCATCTATTATTATTATTATTATTATTATTATTATTATTATTATTATTATTATTATTATTATTATTATTATTATTATTATTATTATACAATACAAAAAAACATCCCCCATCAACCCAAAACCTGCAGCGCCCTGTGAACTAACATCAAGGACCATGACGTCCACCCTCCTGTGGCTCCACTCACAGAGGGGTTCATGGGGGGGTCAGGGCGGTGAACAGCTGTCCCCACGACCCAACCAGATAAAGTGGAAGAAGACGGATGGATGGAGTATGCAATTTATTTTTCTATATCTAAATATGTGTAAAGTTTCATGATCAGTGCACAGAAGCAAGCACATATGTTTTGAACTATGCCATGAACAGGGGCGGGTTAATATAAGTTTTTCTAATTCCCAGTCCATTTCAAGAAAGGTGCTTTTCTGTTCTTTACAGTGTCTATGTCGTATTTGTATGATTATTGTTTCTCTCTTGGCACAAACTCCAAATAAAAATGAATCAATCAAAGTGTTTAAAGTGTCCTCCTGAGTCCATGTGCATTTATTTATGTAGAAATGGTTCAATACTAGATCATTGTCACAATCACAGCAAAGCTCTGCTCTGCTCATCTTTGTGAGTAATTAGGACTGTTATGGAAATCTTCATACAATCATCTTCATTCTTTATGTGGTGTAAATTCCATATTTAGTGCATAAGTGAACCTCTTAACTGAGGGTTCACTGCAGGACTTTCAAACTACAGCAGACTCTTAGTCACAATATATCTAACTAATTATGTCTTTCCATCTTTGTTGAATTCAACTTACTTCCATATGTCATTTTATTTTGACTTCTAATGAGCCAGTGTTGTGTCTGACTCGTCCTTGATGCTGTTTGGGACCTGAGCTCTGGTCTGTGGATCTCTTGGTGGTATTTATGCTCCGGATGGTTATTGTAAACACAGAGACAGGGAGAGACGCTCTGTCAGGGACAGTGGAATTGTGGCACAATCGCTGGAATAAATCAGACTCTTTGATTTAAGACAACTTCTCAGTTTTGTTCTTTATACTTTAGAATTCCACAACAGGACGCTCTGAATGCATAAGGTAAGTGAGGAAGAAGTTTGGACCGCTGCAAACTGTTTAAAACAATCTTAATCAGGCACAGCACTTGTAAAGAGAGATATTTATATATAGCGTTAGCCACGTAGCATTGCTCTCGCCAGTGGAGTTAAATGAATACAAACGGCTCATTTAGCAGAGATAACAGTTAGCATTAGTGCTGGACTGATTGTGTCAGTCTTCAGGAGGACTCCAGTCTGTGTGAGTCTCCTTTGTGATTAATGACAGTCAGGATTTATTAATAACACTATAATGAATGCACACTGGGGAGTTCATATCTCTGACGTCTCACTAGTCATGGAGAAAATTACAAATGGGCGATATGTTTCAATCAATCATAACGGTATAGAAAGTGGGAGATGTAAAATGGTCGTTCTGGTGCTGGTCAAAATTATTATTAAAAGTCCCACATGACGCTGAGTTCTGATGTGGTTTCTGCTGTGGTTTCTCCTCACAAGCACACCTGCAGTTGTGTTTTGTTGCATTTACACATCTTTAACACACAAACGCTGAAGATTTAGGTTGGGTTCTTCTGTCAAACAGAAAACACTCTGTTCCACCTTGTGATGTCATGTGGTGACACAGGAAGTGCTCCAGTTTTTTTTTTTTTTTTTCCATACACCTTCACTAGAATCATTTGGATAATTTAATCCCTGGAATTGCTGAGCTCTACTTAACTAAAGGTAAAAAGAGCTGTTCACTTGAAATCTACCACTTCATGACATCACAAGGTGGAGCAGAGCATTTGAAGCACTGGAGATGTAGACAGACTAAAGGGTCACTCAAACATGTGAATGAAACAAAACACAACTGTGGGTGTGTTTTTGATGAGGGAATAACATTCTGACGTGACTTAAAGTTCACAAGAGTCCACTTTGGGTAACAGGACCTTTAAATGTCCCACACTGTGCAAACATGTTCAGTTCTGAGCGTTGATCCATGTTATGTCCATGTTATAACTGTGTTTCCTCATCAAAAGTAAAGCTGGAGTTGTATTTTGATTTATTCGTGCTTGTTTCATTAATCCTACTGACAAAGTCAAATTTCTCAGGATTGTTGCATCAGAGGTAAAAAACATGCACAGTTTTTAAGTCCATAAATGATCACTGGACATGTTCTGTCATCAGACTGTGTTTCTTACAACTGCGTGCTCACATTAGCATGCCAGTCACGTTGCTTAAAGCGAACCTATGACGCAAAAAGGGCTTTTTAGACTTTTGAACCATGTCGTAAAGAATCATTTGTCTTGTCTCAGTACAGATATGTAGTGAGAGCAGATTTTGGGGACCGCCGTGACCTGTCTGCATTATTATCATCCACAAACCAGGAAGTAAGGCTGGTGCGCTGTTAGCATGCTAGTTGTGGTTAGCAGTGCTTTATATGCTCTAGTCTCTGGAAGTTGTGAACAGTGCTTATAAACTTATACAACAGCTTAAAGTTCCATTTTCCTTTTCTTTCTGATTCACGTGAGCTTTAAGTCATGTTCTTCCCTCCTCCCCACCTGGAGCTCACACATGCCTGAGGAAACCTTTATTATTAGACTTCTCCAAAGCTCAAAATGCTCTGTTCCACTTTGTGGTGTCATGGAGCTGTAGCTTTCAAGAGAACAATCTAAATGTGTGAATGAAACGAAACACAGCTCCAGTTGATGATGATGAAACTCCATTAGAACACGGATCAGAAAAGCATGAATCCACGTCCTTCACTGCACGGATCTGTATTTGAAACATCACAAACGTCTGCTCTCCACAGGCTCCGAGCACAAAGGAAATGTGTTTTAGTGGACAGTTGACATTGTGGGCGTCAGCTCAGATTGTCTTTGGGGCTCAGGTGCTGTGGACTCTGAGTGATCAGAGCAGCAAACACTTCACTGCCCTCCTCATTTACCTCGCCCCTCTCTGTCTCTCTCACCACTGCAGCACAAACATCTCAGCTCGACGAGATTTTTGGATTCTTTTATGACAGTAATCTTACATGTAAAATTATTCTGATGATAGTTTAAATTTAAAACACTGATTATTGTAATGTACTGTTATATGTATATGTTATGATGTGCTCTGGCATGAGGCGTTTCTTCTGTTCACAGCACAGACCCTGTATGCTCCACTCATGGTTCTGCGATAGATTTCGTGTTGCTAACGAGTCAAATGGCTGTTTAGCCTCTGTACTAGAAAGGAGCACAATGAAGCCCTTCTCCCCCGTGAATGCTAAGCTAACAGAAGCATGTGTTCACTGTGAACACAGTTAACTGCAGACTGCTGATGTTTTATGGACTTAAAACTGTGTAGAAGTCTGAAGTTTTATCTATGATGCAATTATAAGGGCCAAATGCTAACAGAGCATCTTTATGGACTTTGGAATCATGATTATAATGAAACAAGCAGGAATTAAGCAAAATACCACCCCAGGTAGTGTTGTCATGATGCTGACATGTAAAACTTGATTTCAATACTAAGGAATAGAAATCCTCTTTCTTTACACAATAGAATGTGATTTTCTGCATTAAATGGCAGTACTTTCTTTTAGTTTCCCATGTCCTTATATGTGTGTACTCCTCAGTGGTCCAGTAGGTTCCACAGTGCTCCATGGGTGTGTACTAGTCTATGTGCTCTTATACTTGATCTGATCCAGCTCAGGATCATTCTAAAGACATTCAGGAAAGGTTCTGCTCTGTCCTGTCACTGGGACTTTTTTAGTATCGATACCTGTGAAAATGAGTATCTAGTTTTGATACTAGCTTTAAAATGGATTAGTACCTGATTTTACTTTTGGTGTGTTTGACGAGGGGACCACATATAAGAGACAAACAGCTAAAAAGAGTTGATTTTCAAATGCGCACAGTGACCGCTGTCCGACCCGCTGGAGCTCATTTCTCCTCTTTCCTCAGTCTCATTTCACTCTCGTCTCAAATTTGTGGTTTTACTGTTTGGGCTTTTGACGCTGCACCTCAAAACTGTGTGTGTGTGTGTGTGTGTGTGTGTGTGTGTATGTGTGTGTGTGTGTGTGTGTGTGTGTATGTGTGTGTGTGTGTGTGTGTGTGTGTGTGTGTGTGTGTGTGTGTGTGTGTGTGTGTGTGTGTGTGTGTGTGTGTGTGTGTGTGTGTGTGTGTGTGTGTGTGTGTATGTGTGTGTGTGTGTGTACGTGTGTGTGTGTGTGTGTGTGTGTGTGTGTGTGTGTATGTGTGTGTGTGTGTGTGTGTGTGTGTGTGTGTGTGTGTGTGTGTGTGTGTGTGTGTGTGTGTGTGTGTGTGTGTGTGTATGTGTCTGTGTGTGTGTGTGTGTGTGTGCATTTGATCAGAGCTGAGATCCTCAGGCAGCCACATCCCCAATCCTCACTTCAAATCCTCTATCCCTACTATCAAAGAGAGAGGGAGGAGAGACGAGGAGAGAGGGAGGAGAGACGAGGAGAGAGGGAGGGAGGGAAGGATAAAGGAGAGGGAGGACGGATAGGTGAGAAAAAGAGGGAGAGAGGGGGGTAAGAGTGTGAAGGGGAGAGAAAGGAGAAAGAGGGAGGGAGAAAGAAACCAAGGGGAAGGAGGCGGGAGAGAGAGAGAAGAAGAGGAGAGAGTAACAGACAGAAAGGGGTAGAGGGAAGAGAAGAAACAAGATGGCATGGAGCGAGGTGGAGAAAGAGGAGGAGGGAGAGAGCAGTAAAATAAATCTGAAGTGGAGTTTTCAAAGACAGAGTTGGGGAGAAATGTGTGGGAATTAGAACGGAATTTTCCACAGTGTCCTTGAATGTGCAGCCCCAACTTTTTATTTCTCTTTGTGCTGACTCACAATAATACTGTCCTCTCGACAATACCTTTCTTTGGATCGCAAAAACATAACAAATATCTGTGAGAGTGAACGGGCTCGCCTCTCCGCAGATCTGACCGTTTGCGGTGTTCTCCCTCACTTACCTCGTGCATTCTGAGCGCCCTGATTATTCCCCGGGATGAGTTTAGACACGCTTTTCACGACTTTCAGAGACCAGAGCGGAGCTTCTAATAATACTAGCAACAACCAGCATGCTAACTGCGCACTTCCTGATTATCAGACAGTAAAACGCTTTACGATTAGATGCTGACAAGAGCTGCTTATACTATATACCTGAAGGACACATTTTACTCAAATACATGGACATGGTTTGGTACAGGCCTTTAAAATAGTAGTTCTAATATTTAAAGGTCCTTTATGAAACTAAATGGACTCTTCGTGAAGTTTTAGTCTTATTACAGTGTTATATTCCCTCCTCAGAAATACACCTGGAGTTGTGTTTTGCTTCATTCACACATACAGTACATCTCCACAGCTCAAAACGCTCTGTTCTACCTTGTGATGTCAGAGATCGGAAATTCCAGGTCTGAAATGATCCATATGATTCTAATGAAGGTGTGTAGCATTTAAAAAACACAAGGGAGCACTTCCTGTATCATCACATGTCATCACAAAGTGTTTTCAGTTTGAGAGATACATGTGCAGGGTTTGTGTGCTAAACATGTGAATGAAACAAACACAACTCCAGGTGTGTTTGTGATGGAAACGGCGTCAGAACAGGTCAGAACATAGCGTCATGTGGGGCCTTTATGCAACTTTTTAAAGATGACACTTCTGTTCCTCCCTAACCCGGGATGTTTCAGCCGAGATGAAAACGATACACTTTTTGACTCCTTTTTTAACCACATAGAACCAAATCTTCTTGAACGTGCCTGAGTGTCTGCTGTGTCCCTCCTGCCTGCTTGTATGTGTGTGTGTGTGTGTGTGTGCGCAGAGTCCTGTGTTTGTCTACCTGTGTGTATGTGTGTGTGTATGCATGCGTGTGTATGTGCAGAGTCCCGTGTCTAGGTGTGTGTCTGTGTGTATACGTGTGTGTGTATATGCAGAGTCCCGTATGTAGGTGTGTGTGTGTGCGTGCTGTGTATATGCAGAGTTGTGTGTGTGTGTGTGTGTATACGCGCATGTGTATCTGCAGAGTTCTGTGTGTAGGTGTGTGTGTGTAGGTGTGTGCATGTATGCCCGCTGTGTATATGCAGAGTTGTGTGTGTGTGTGTGTGTATACGCGCATGTGTATATGCAGAGTTGTGTGTGTGTGTGTGTATACGCGCATGTGTATATGCAGAGTTGTGTGTGTGTGTGTGTGTGTGTATATACGCGCATGTGGATATGCAGAGTTGTGTGTGTGTGTGTGTGTGTGCTGTGTATATGCAGAGTTGTGTGTGTGTGTGTGTGTGTGTATACGTGCATGTGTATATGCAGAGTCCTGTGTGTAGGTGTGTGTGTGTGCGTGCTGTGTATATGCAGAGTTGTGTGTGTAGGTGTGTGTGTGTGTGTGTGTATACGTGCATGTGTATCTGCAGAGTCCTGTGTGTAGGTGTGTGTGTGTAGGTGTGTGCATGTATGCGTGCTGTGTATATGCAGAGTTATGTGTGTGTGTGTGTGTGTGTGTGCATATGTGCATGTGTATATGCAGAGTCCTGTGTGCAGGTGTGTGTATGTAGGTGTGTGTGTATGTATGTGTGTATGTGTGTGTGTATGTGTGTGTGTGTGTGAGTGTGTGTGTATGTGTGTGTGTAATATGCTGATGCCTATAATAACCTGGTCTCAGAGGGGGTCCGCGGGTTAAACCCTCACACAGGCTCAGGCTCAGATGGAGTTTGAAGGGCGAGTGGACACAGGGATTAAGTCTGATGTAGGACACACCCTGACCACACTGTGTCCAGGACCAAACGGCCCCTGTGAGGTCCCTGATGCCACTTTAAAGGGCCCCTGTTACGCTATTTTATGAGCTGTGTTAGAATATAGATAATACCTGTTCACACACACACCTTTTGTTTCATTCACACATGTTTAACACACAAACCTGCACATTTACGCTGAGTTCTTCTCTCAAACAGAAAACACTCTGTTCCACTTTGTGATGTCATGTGGTAATACAAGCAATGCTCCTGTGTTTAAACTCCACACACCTTCACCGGAATCATCTGGATCATTTAGGAACAGAGCATTTTGAGCTTTGGAGATGTAGACAGACTAATAATAAAGAGTTACTCCAGGTCTGTTTGTGATGAGGTCACAACATTAGAACATGGCTCAAAACTCACAAGAGTCTGTTTTGTGTAGGAACTTTAAATGAACTGTATGTAGCTACAACCCAAACTGTCTCCAGAGCCTTCGCCTGCTACAAGTTTGTCTTATTCTCAGTACGTGGACAGATCAGGCCTCATGTGAAGCTCAGAACCTCCAGAATTACCTCCCTGAGCTGCAGAGGCTGCACTAGCACTGACTCATGACTGGTGCAGGAGTTTAGGGAATGAGGTTCCTAAACTATGCTGGGACTAAACCAAGACTAAACCAAGATGGAGCCTGAACTAAATCTGTTCTGAATTACAATCAAAGCCTGATCAAATTACAACTGCACTAAACTAAGACTAAACCAGGACTAAACTTAAACTAAACCGAGACTAAACCAGGACTAAACTTAAACTAAACCGAGACTAAACCAGGACTAAACCGAGACTAAACCAGGACTACATTTAGACTAAACCGAGACTACACTTACACTAAACCAAGACTAAACCAGGACTAAATCGAGACTAAACCAGGACTAAATTGAGACTAAACCAGGACTACACTTAGACTAACCCGAGACTACACTTAGACTAAACCAAGACTAAACCAGGACTAAATCGAGACTAAACCAGGACTAAACCGAGACTAAACCAGGACTACATTTAGACTAAACCGAGACTACACTTAGACTAAACCAAGACTAAACCAGGACTAAATCGAGACTAAACCAGGAATAAACCGAGACTAAACCAGGACTACATTTAGACTAAACCGAGACTACACTTACACTAAACCAAGACTAAACCAGGACTAAATCGAGACTAAACCAGGACTAAACTGAGACTAAACCAGGACTACACTTAGACTAACCCGAGACTACACTTAGACTAAACCAAGACTAAACCAGGACTAAATCGAGACTAAACCAGGACTAAACCGAGACTAAACCAGGACTACATTTAGACTAAACCGAGACTACACTTAGACTAAACCAAGACTAAACCAGGACTAAATCGAGACTAAACCAGGAATAAACCGAGACTAAACCAGGACTACATTTAGACTAAACCGAGACTACACTTACACTAAACCAAGACTAAACCAGGACTAAATCGAGACTAAACCAGGACTAAACTGAGACTAAACCAGGACTACACTTAGACTAAACCGAGACTACACTTAGACTAAACCAAGACTAAACCAGGACTAAATCGAGACTAAACCAGGACTAAACCGAGACTAAACCAGGACTACACTTAGACTAAACCGAGACTACACTTAGACTAAACCAAGACTAAACCGAGACTAAACCAGGACTAAACCGAGACTAAACCAGGACTAAACTGAGACTAAACCAGGACTACACTTAGACTAAACCGAGACTACACTTAGACTAAACCAAGACTAAACCAGGACTAAATCGAGACTAAACCAGGACTAAACTGAGACTAAACCAGGACTACACTTAGACTAAACCGAGACTACACTTAGACTAAACCAAGACTAAACCAGGACTAAATCGAGACTAAACCAAGACTAAACCGAGACTAAACCAGGACTAAATCGAGACTAAACCAGGACTAAACCGAGACTAAACCAGGACTACACTTAGACTAAACCGAGACTACACTTAGACTAAACCAGGACTACACTTAGACTAAACCGAGACTACACTTAGACTAAACCAAGACTAAACCAGGACTAAATCGAGACTAAACCAGGACTAATCAGAATAGATTAGAACAAATCATGGTCTAAATCAGGACTAAACTCTCTCAATAAAGGGACTAGAGATAAAGGTGCACTGTGGAACTGGGAGACACCACTTGTTTGTATCTGAGGAAATCTTATTGACTGTTCCACAGTACGGCATTAAACCAGTGTATCTTGCATGTATTCCAGGTGCACTCTTACAGTGGGTGGGGTCACCTTCCCATATGCATATGTATAGTGCAGCCTCTGCAGCTCAGGGAGGGAATCCTGGAGGTTCTGAGCTTTCAGGAGGCCTGGTCTGTCCATGTACTGAGAATGAGACACACTTGGAAGTGGAGATCTGCAGGTGAAGGTTCTGGGCACAGGTTCAGTTGTGATTATAGGTAGACCTTTTAAAGTGCTAGAGCGCATACGTACAGTTCCTTTAAAGCTCCTCTATTACACAAAACTTGTGTAATAGAGGAGCTTTTTTCTAATAGAGTGTGAACTAAACCATAATAATAATCTGTTCCCTCCTCAAAAACAGAGCTGGAGTTGTGTTTTATTTCATTCACACATGTTTGAGTCACTCTTTATTATTAGTCTGTCTACATCTCCAAAGCTCAAAATGTTTTTTTCACCCTGTGATGTCATGAAGTGGTAGTTTTCAAGTGAACAGCTCCTTTTGCCTTCTGAAAGTTCCAGGGCTGAAATTACCCAAACAACTCTAGTGAAGGTGCATGGACTGTAAAAAAAAAATTAACTGTTTAAAATTAACCTGTATTAGCACATGACATCACAAGGTGGAACAGAGTGTTTCTGTTTGCAAGAAGAACTCAGCCTAAATGTGCAGGTTTGTGTGTTAAACATGTGAGTGAAACAAAACACAACTCCAGCTCTGTTTGTGGAAACTACGTCAGAACATAGATCAGAAAATAGCGTCATATCGGCCCTTTAATGCCATTTTGTGGAAAATTCCAGGGGAAGCAGTAACCGTGGAGACCAGTGATCCTTCACCAGTAAAGTTACACAGTGAACCTTTAAGGGAATAGAACCCTTGCAGAGTTGTTGAGCATCTGAAAAACTGGTCAAAACATCATGAAATCCACAATCAAAATTACCCAAAAAATATTACCGGCACATACATCAACACATTTATGCATTTCAAATATTCCCAGCTGAAGAATCCGTGTGCGTGTTTTAGGCTGTGTGTGTGCGTGTGTGTGACAACCCCCAAAAAGACTCAAGAACAAGAAAAAAGAAGCAAAAAAACATGCAACAAAAATACCTTCATCTCGCGGCTTGTTGGTCGAAGTTTCATCGTGTTTTTTTGTGATCGGACCTAGGGTTAAGAAAAAAAGGGGGGAAAAAGAGAAAAGAGAAAATTCAAAAAAGATTACTGGCAAAAACGTAAAAAAAAAAACAAAAAACAAAAATATTGAAAAAAAGAAAAGAAGCAAGAGAGAAAAAAGACATTTCAGCAAGAAGTTTTAGCAAGAGTTCTGTTCTCCCCAAAAGATCAAAAACAAAAAGGCACACATAGAATTTAGCACAAGAAAAGACATTTTTAATCAGTACAAGAAAATGTAGACGCTCCCTAACTCTCTCAGACTAACTCATGACATCACCGTGTGCAGTGTGAGTGTGTTAGTGTGTATGTGTGCGTGTGTATGTGTGCGTGAGTGTGTTAGTGTGTATGTGTTGTATGTGTGTGTGTGCGTGAGTGTGTTAGTGTGTATGTGTGCGTGTGTATGTGTGCGTGAGTGTGTTAGTGTGTATGTGTGCGTGTGTATGTGTGCGTGAGTGTGTTAGTGTGTATGTGTGCGTGTGTATGTGTGCATGAGTGTGTTAGTGTGTATGTGTGCATGTGTATGTGTGCGTGAGTGTGTTAGTGTGTATGTGTGCGTGTGTATGTGTGCGTGAGTGTGTTAGTGTGTATGTGTGCGTGAGTGTGTTAGTGTGTATGTGTGCGTGTGTATGTGTGCGTGAGTGTGTTAGTGTGTATGTGTGCGTGAGTGTGTTAGTGTGTATGTGTGCGTGTGTATGTGTGCGTGAGTGTGTTAGTGTGTATGTGTTGTATGTGTGTGTGTGCGTGTGTGCGTGAGTGTGTTAGTGTGTATGTGTGCGTGTGTGTGTGTGCGTGAGTGTGTTAGTGTGTATGTGTGCATGAGTGTGTTAGTGTGTATGTGTGCGTGTGTATGTGTGCGTGTGTATGTGTGTGCTGTGTTGTGGAGGAGGCGGGAGACACAGTTTGAAGAACAGGACCCAGGATTTGTAAGAATGCGTTTTCAAAAATGGGGTGTAATTTTAAAAAAGGCAAGAAATGGACGCCTAAAGTGGATCCTGATGCTCAAACAGTGGGATGTACGGGCACACACACAGACAGTGACAGTGAGCCTGAGTCTGGGGAGAGAAGCACGTTAGAACAGTGAGGACAAAAGAGTCATCAAAATACCCATTTCAAAGATTAGTGCGTGACGAGTGTTCCTGCTTTTGTAAAAATAGATTTGGAAGTGCAGAGTAAATGTAAAATAAAAAGGTCACATTTCCCTATTCAGTGTTAAGGACCACACCACAGACAAGGCAGGTAGGGAGTGCCCTGCCCAAAGACACAACAGCAGTCTGCTGTGAAACCAGAGGCCAAACCACAGACCTGTTAGTTGTGATACTGCAGACTAAATGTTAGTACTGCATCCTAACTCTACTGCAGTACAGATTAGTGACAGTACATAGGCCTATACTGTAAACTACCTTATGGTTTATGCCCCCTGGAAACTACAGTGTTTACAGTACAAGAATATTCATTTCTTCTTCTCTTACTGTGTGCAGTGATACAGTCAAACAGGCTCACGCTCCATCAAAACTGCGACAAAATCCAGAGCTAAACCAGGACTAAACCAGGACTATTACAGGACTATTACAGGACTTAACCAGGGCTAAGAGGACTTAACTGGGACTAGAACAGGACCAAACTAATGGGCTCAAAACAGGACCAAAGCAAGAAGTGTGAACACAACCAACTATTCCCAGTCCTCTTCCAGCGGTCAGCAGAGGGTTTAACAACACTACAGATACAACCTCTTCTGTTAGGGTGTATTTATATCATCCTATTTTACAAAGTGTATTATTTGTATCATCCTATAGAACAGAATATTATATTTATATTATCCTATTTAACAATGTTTTATTTGTATCATCCTATAGAACAGAATATGTAATATTTGTATCATCTTATATTACGTACTATCCTGTATAAAAAGTACTTTTGAACAACAGCAGCTAGCAGCATTAAAGTAGTCAAGCTGCTCCAAAGAGACAGTGTGACTGACGTGATCAGAACAAGTGCAGTGAACATGTATGGACTTTTAAACCACGGAGGAGCTTGATGGATTACATTATGCTGATGTACATAAGAAGAGGCAGGATTTTACACTGTACACTTACAGTTTCTCTAGTTTTACCATGGCAACATTCTAGAATACTGAATACAGGAGGGGGGGTCGCTAAAATGAATATTGTTAAACTGTTAAAATGCAGAGTTGTGTTGTGATATAGTGAGTACACAAGCTTCTGAAAGTGGTGCCATTATTCAGCTCCACAGTGGTGATCGTCAGCAGAGAGGACTTTAATCCATAACGTTCACAGGACAAGTTTACCATGACATCGCGCTGGGGTGTTCTACATTCATCTCTATTGCGGAATGTTCAGAAGTTACCATGGCGACACAATGCCCACATCAGCAAACACAGCCAAAAAGGTTAAAATAGTTTGGAAACTTAAGAAAAAACACAAAAGGGATTTAAACTACATTTTCTGAGCCTGTGGTAAATACAAGCGTCCCTGGTCCTGTTTGGGAGAATGACTCACTGGAAAACTCTCATTTTACGTGTGAGAGACTTGTTGAACAGCACAAACCAGCTCACCTTTGTAATTCCAGCTAAATCTGTTCTTTCTGGTCAGATTGTGTTAAAATAAAGCTCAGATTAAAGTCTAACAGACCCTCAGACAGAATAGAGCCTCTAGATAGCATCACACCTCCAGGGAATTGATGACATCAGCTGCAAAGTATCAGTAGAGCCATTATTCCCTCCATCTGAAATCATGACACCATTAAATTCTAGAAAAAGAAGCCCATTATAGAACGTGTTCAATCTTATGTGAGTCATTAACATTACACGACTAAACTACACTGCACATTCACTCTCCTGGTGTTAAAAATAGCCTTCCCCTGATTACATGCCTTTGTTATTCTCTGTAGTAAAGTAAATAATTACATGGTGGCTGCGTCTCAATGACGGGACCATGTGAAGCTAATGGAAAGTGGGAGGGGCGTTTGTTAGCTGTGGTGCCCACAGGCGCTCACACACAAAACAAGCACCTCTGCTCCACACACTGAGGTTCAGGAGAGACGCTCGCTCAGGTTTACACTACCAGAGCGCCAATGAAAGGGGCTGTTTTAATTGCACCGCTTTAGGGGGATTGAACAGGAGGAGAAACTGTTATGCTGGAAATGATTGGAAATAATTCCTGTTAAAACATCTATCTGAGTGGGGAGGTGTTCTGGGCATGTGCCCCCCGGAGGAGGCCCCGGGGAAGACACAGGACTCACTGGAGGGGCCGTGTCTGCCTCGGGGTCGCTAGAGGAAGTGCCTGGGGAGGGGGGAGTCTGGGCATCCCCGTTCAGACTGGTGCCTCCATGTATGTATTTGCAATTTTACTTTATTTTTATCATTTCACTTTTCATTGTCTCAAATATGTAAATAAATGAGAAATAAGCAGGTGCCAGTGTGTATAGTGTGTCTATATCTCACCGCTAAAGCTATCTTAGTCTAGCCTAGCTTACCTAGTAGTAAAAGTACGAAAATGTATCCCTTCGATTTCAGGAAAGTAACTTGATTCTGAATACCACTAAATGAAAGAGGAACTGTGAGCGAATACATTTAGAAAAAAAGTGTATTCTGAATACATATTCTCGGTACATGTACTTATTTCTAGTTTCTAGTCCAGCAGCAGGCAGTGCTCAGAGCTTCTGGAGCTCATCAGGGCCCAGGTGCATCATGGGACTTTTTCTTTTGCATGGATTTCGTTAACAGGACAATAAACTATCACTGAGGTGTATGTTTAGACTTTGTGGATCAACCAATCACAGCCCACACAGAAATGTGTCGCAGTCACTTTACAGCCGAGGTGCACGCACATGACACAAGCACTACAAGCACTACAAGCTGTCAGAGGCGTCTCAGAGCATTATGATTGGTTGTGCAGGACATTCATGCTGATTTGCCTCTGGACTGTAAACCTCCTTTTAAACCAGTGCAGTGCGTCTTTAACGTGTTAAGTGTTGCTGCAGAAGAGCCGTCCACTGTAAACATGTTTCTAATCTGCTGATGCACCTTGGGCCTGAAAGTGACATCACACTTAACAGCTCTAGAGCTCCAATGAGTGAGGTTAGAATAATATAGGGCCTGTAAAATGAAATTTTATAGAACCAGTTTGTGATGCCAAGACTTGAAAATGTCCCACCGTGTTGGCCTGAGATTTACTGAGATCCATCACTGTCCATTACAGCATAATTTGCCAAACCACATTTAAGGAATTAGCTCAAAGTGTGATTTTTGGCTCTAGTTTTCTTTGGACCTTCCAAAGAATGGATTAAAGGAGTGCCCTGTCGACTGGAGCTCTGGCTCCAGATACAAGAAGAGTGCTTCACCAAATCAAAGAAACTCTGTTTTTCAGACTGCAAAAAATCAGTTGGAGGAAAAATCAAGACAAGAGTAAAAATGGAAACTGATTGACGTTTTTGTACAGTGAGTGTGTGAAACGCTAAATTGGAATTTGGGAAAATGGACACTTTTTTTTCATTAATTTTCAAACAGAACAACTACGAAAGACTGTATCCCATCAAACCACTCTGTTCTCAGCGGTGCGTAGCACTCAATTAAATTCACTTTTCAGAGTACTGTTTTAGCAGCATACTTTTACACGGTGGCTGAGTGGCTAGCACTCCTGCCTCACAGCAAGAAGGTTCCTGGTTCGATTTCCAGGTCGCCCAGGGCTTTGTGGAGTTTGCATGTTCTCCCTGTGTCTGAATGGGTTTCCTCCATCAACCCAAAACATGTTAGCACCCTATGAACTGAGATCAAGGACCATGACGTTGCCCAGTACCCGGACGGGCTCAGAGAGGACGCCGTGGGTCCACCCTCCTGTGGGTCCACCACCCTCCTGTGGGTCCACCACCCTCCTGTGGGTCCACCACCCTCCTGTGGGCTCATCACCCTCCTGTGGGCTCATCACCCTCCTGTGGGTCCACCACCCTCCTGTGGGTCCACCACCCTCCTGTGGGCTCATCACCTTCCTGTGGGCTCATCACCCTCCTGTGGGCTCATCACCCTCCTGTGGGTCCACCACCCTCCTGTGGGTCCACCACCCTCCTGTGGGCTCACCACCCTCCTGTGGGTCCACCACCCTCCTGTGGGCTCATCACCCTCCTGTGGGCTCATCACCCTCCTGTGGGTCCACCACCCTCCTGTGGGTCCACCACCCTCCTGTGGGTCCACCACCCTCCTGTGGGCTCATCACCTTCCTGTGGGCTCACCACCCTCCTGTGGGCTCACCACCCTCCTGTGGGTCCACCACCCTCCTGTGGGCTCATCACCCTCCTGTGGGCTCACCACCCTCCTGTGGGCTCACCACCCTCCTTTGGGCTCATCACCCTCCTGTGGGCTCATCACCCTCCTGTGGGCTCATCACCCTCCTGTGGGCTCATCACCCTCCTGTGGGCTCACCACCCTCCTGTGGGGTCACCACCCTCCTGTGGGCTCACCACCCTCCTATGGGTCCACCACCCTCCTGTGGGCTCATCACCCTCCTGTGGGCTCACCACCCTCCTGTGGGTCCACCACCCTCCTGTGGGCTCACCACCCTCCTGTGGGTCCATCACCCTCCTGTGGGCTCACCACCCTGCTGTGGGCTCCCGCAGAGGGGCTCATAGGAGGTCAGGTGCAGTGAACTGCTGCCTCTGTGACCCAGCCGGATAAAGCGGAAGAAGATGGATGGACTTTTACTCCTCCTTGAGTAAAAGTTTAGTTCCTCTTCTACAAATGGCGAAATATTTATGTGACAATATGAAATGATTTCAACATTTGTGTTTCTTGCGGCTCCTTCAGGTCTGATTTAGTTTGTCTCATTTTTGTGTCTGTCCTTTGAAAACACCAGATTTTGTGCATTGTTTTATGTTTTGTTCTTAGAATTATGTCAAAAAAACATCAAATTATAAATCAGATGTTACGGCCCAACAGATTACTGTTGTTTCTCTTATATTAGACCAAGGAGATGGTGGTGGACTTCCGCAGACGCCGCTCCACTGCCCCCCCACCAGTGAACATCCAGGGAAGGGACATTGAGAGAGTGGACTCATACAAGTACCTGGGTGTTCATCTGAACAACAAACTGGACTGGACTCACCACACAGATGCACTGTACAGGAAGGGCCAGAGCAGGCTCTACCTCCTGAGGAGACTCAGGTCCTTTGGAGTGAAGGGGCCCCTCCTGAGGACCTTCTACGACTCTGTGGTGGCATCAGCCATCCTGTACGGTGTGGTCTGCTGGAGCAGCAGCATCACAGAGAGGGACAAGAGGAGACTGGACAAAGTCATCAGGAAGTCCAGCTCTGTCCTGGGCTGTGCCTTGGATTCGGTGCAGGAGGTGGGGGACAGAAGGGTCCTGGCCAGATTCACTTCTATGCTGGACCTGGAGTCTCACCCTCTTCAGGGCGCCCTGTCTGCTCTGGAGAGCAGCTTCAGTGACAGACTGATCCACCCTCGCTGTGTGAAGGAGAGGTTCCGCAGGTCTTTCCTTCCTGCTGCTGTCAGACTTTACAATGAACACTGCTAACTCTGCTGCCTGTGCAATACTGGGACCCTGTGCAATAATGTAAGATAGTAATTTATTGTATATATAGTTTTTAGATTGCAATTTATTATATATATTGTCTTAAGATA
Organism: Odontamblyopus lacepedii; assembly: GCA_034769755.1. Classification (NCBI taxonomy): domain Eukaryota; kingdom Metazoa; phylum Chordata; class Actinopteri; order Gobiiformes; family Gobiidae; genus Odontamblyopus; species Odontamblyopus lacepedii. The sequence goes on from CM068363.1 coordinate 4,562,107, forward strand.
CCAATTTATATGATACATAGTTTTATAATCCTTATCTTTTTAGATCCTTATAGTGTTTGTCTATTTTTAACTTAACTGTACTCTATTGCTGCTACTGTTTCTTGCTGTTCTCTTTACTGTGCGTTGCAACACTGAAATTTCCCCATTGGGGGACAAATAAAGGATATCTTATCTTATTAGTAGTAATACTTTTTTACTCTTACTTAGGTTGGACCACTACTTTGTTCATCAAATTTTTGGCTACTCTGTGCTAACTCTAATACAAATAAGTGACAGCACATGTGGAGTCTTGAAGTGAAGATGCACTGAGCAACCTTTCTGGCGGAGGGTACACCACCTGCTTGTCTCAATGGAGATGTTATTGCTTTGCCAATAATGGTCCAGAGTATGGCATTACATCAGTTTTGTGTAATACAGGACCTTTATCAACAAATTTAAACAACTCCATCATCACAGAGAACAGCTGACGCTACCAGGCCAAGATACAGCTCAGATCTGTGTAGCGGTGACCCAGCTTGCAGTAAGAATACATGTTTATGTTTAGCAATAAAACCTCTAAAATCTGTCATTTAATAAATGGAAGATCAATGTTTTCATATTCCAGATAAAACAGTAACAATCTATGGAGACAAGCAGATGGAGTATGCTTTATTTAAAAAAAAAAAAAAGTAATAAATGTAAATAAATGTAATAAAATTCTTAATCTTATTATTCTCTTCTATTTTCTTTCGTCGTAATGATGCAATCTGAACTAGTCCTGCAGCAAAATAAATGAATTAAGCCTTGACTCCAGGGGATGAATGCAGCGCTAAGCTAATGCACGCGACACTAAGAAACATAAGAAAAGTATGAAACCAACAAACAAACAAACAAACACACAAACAAACAAACACACAAACAAACAAACACACAAACAAACAAACAAACAAGCACAGTCACCTCTCCCTGACTGACAGCTTCAGCAGATTCTCATGCTAGTCGCTAACACTCCCCCCGCATTTAGATCGCCCTCATTAGTCACCCTGTCACAATTAGTTTTCTGCTCCCTTCATATCATCAAGACTCAATTCACTCGCCTCAATTAGATTACGTGATTCGCAAGATATTAGCACAATCACCGGGTAGCTAGGAGGCTTTGAACCCATTGCTAACGGCTAATCATAGCAGCTAATCAGAGTGGGTATGTGTGTGTGAAGACTGAGTAAGAGGTAAATACGAAAAAACAAGTTGGTTGAAAGTTGGTTGTGATTCACTGGAGTTAAAAAGAGTCGGGGGACAGTAGAGAACCTCGCCTGCAGCCCTCCCTTTGACAGGACAATGTTGTTTTGGAGGATTTAAAGTTGGGGAACAGGCAGATGACAGAGAATGACCATTGAAAACCGGATAAGTCTAGAGCCGCTGGAAACTCTTATATATATATATATATAGACACAGTATATGGTTAATATATATAGGGCAATCATATAAATACATTTAAAGAACATATATTATGCATTCTTGTGGTTCTAATTCCATTTAAACATGCTTTTGGTCACCTTAGGATAAGTATTTCACATTTTCTAGCTTTAAATAATGTCTGCATTTGGAAAACAGACTTTATAAATTAAGTCTCTGAGTCCACTGAGGCCTGTAGGCAGTGATGCTCCCTCTGATGTGAGTAAATGTACTACCACAGAATTAGTGCAGTTATTGACTGAAAACTGTGTCAGAGAAGTTCATAGTTTTACCTCTGACATAACAATGCAGAAAATGCAAACAGGGCATTTTCAAGTGCTCAGAGAAGACGACTTTGGATCAGTGAAAGAAGCGTGAATGAAGCATAATGTGTTCTTTAAAAATCCAAATAAAATCATGTTCTGTTAACATGAGTTGAGGTTACCAAGTTTCTTGCATAAGGACACAACTGCAGAATGTCTTAGGCCTCGTTTACACGTACAGGGATATTTTTAAAAATGAATATTTCCCTCGCTCTGTTTTCTGAAATAACATTGTGCACACAGCATTGAACCCGCATAAATACGCCGTCGAGCGATGACGGTCGTCTCACCCTCGATGTAACGACGCAGCAAGTCTGAGAGTAACAGCAGTAATGACCGCCACATCCAAAAATTTTCACGCCACTCCTCCAGGACAAACACTTCATTTTCAAAATGATCCCACCAGACAGCGGTCCCTCCAGGTCAGACACAAAAACTGCGATGTTGGCGGTGACGGCGACTGGGTCTTCGGTCGAAAGGAGAAGAGGGAAAATTGCTGAGCTCTGAGCCTCATTCGTCTCTCTTCATCGATATGATCCATCAACTGTGCAAATGCAAACACATGACAAGTGTTTGCAGCAGAAGTAACGCGACTGCTGCTCTGACGCTTCCATGATCATCACCATAGAAAAACGTTGCACTGGTCGCACTTTGGCGTCAACTGCCTAAAACGCGGTTTATGTCACTTTACACTCAAACGCCAAACCGCAGTTTTCCAAAATCTCCACCCGGAGCCTCCTTCCGGTGGGACATGCCTGGAACACCTCCTGAGGGAGGCGTCCAGGAGGCACCAGAAGATGCCCTCCCCTCAGCTGCTCCTCTCCACATTGAGGAGCAGCGGCTCTACTCTGAGCTCCTCCCCCTCTCTTTAAGAGAGCACCCGGCCACTCTGTGGAGGAAACTCATTTCGGTCGCTTGTATCAGCGACCTCATCCTTTCAGTCATTACCCAGAGCTCATGACCATAGGTGAGGTGAGGAACATAGAGTGAGGTAAATCGAAAGCTTTGCCTTTGGGCTCAGCTCCCTCTTCACCACAACGGTCCGATACAGCGACCGCATCACTGCTGACGCTGCACCGATCCACCTGTCAAATTGAAATGATATTATTATTACACTAGTCTGCATTAGTGGGGCGACAGTAGCTCAGTTGGTAGAGCGTTTGTCCACTGATCCGAAGGTTGGCGGTTCAAGCTCTCGACATAAACATCATTGGTGGGCGTCAGATCCACTGACCCACAGGTCGCTGGTGTGATTCCAGCTCCCACAGATGAAGCTGTTGTGTTCTTGGGCAAGACACTTAACCCACCTCATCCCCAGTGTCTGTGCACACTGGTGTATGAATATGTGTGTGAATGGGTGAGTGGTTCCTTGTTGTAAAGTGCTTTGAGTGCCTTGAAGGTAGAAAAGTGCAATAAAAATATGACCATTTACCATTAGTGTGAGCTGGGATTTAACCACCAACCATATTCATGAACATTCCACTAATCTAATAATGTACCATTTCAAACCTGATGATGAAAAGCACATTTTCTGATACCAACTGTGATTTTTTTGCCAGCTCTAAGTAGCCAAATTTTGCACTCGAGTTTAATGAGAGTTTTTCACATCTGTAAGAACCAGAAACAACAACAAAGATTAAGTGAATGTGAAGTTGTATTTTTTATTTTCTTTGGGAGAACAGGTGTTTCTTCCATAAAACAAACTTTGTATTTGCAGTAAAAATATTCACAGATTAAGATGGATTCACAAAAACTTGGGTAAAAATAATTTGCTCTCAAATTTAGTTCATCAACAACAACAGCTGCTCTAGGCTCAGCCAGCCCACGCATTACTGCAGCTGCTTTACACCCTGTTCATCCACATTAACTGGCATATTCACATATTTTATCTATTTCTTCTTGGATTTCTTACAACTGTAATTATTATCCTTGAGAGATGAAGTTCTTTGAACAATTTGCCCATGCTTATAATTTTAATTTGTGAAGAAGAGATACAGGCTGTGCTCACACTGATTTAGCCCTGTTAAGTCCTGGTTGAGACTTGATTTAGTCCTATTCTAGTCCTAGTTTAGTCTTTGTCTAGTCTAGTTAAAAGTATTATTTTATTTATTTATTTTAACTTTATTTAACAAGGAAAGACCCATTGAGATCGAGATCTCTTTTTCAAGGGGGACCTGGCCAAGGGGTCAGCAACACATGTCAAGAGTATTACAAGACTAAAAATACTTTACAAAATGCATAGAGTTGGAGCAAATCATTTCAATCTAAAACAGGCCTAAAATGCAACAATATTTCATAAATTGCCAAATGTTATAAAGTGCATAGAGTAACAGCAATGGCCATAAATTCACATTCAGTTCGCATTAAAAGCAGAAGCACTGAGTAACTGAATCCCTCTGCCTTTGTAGTAAAAAAGATCGAAAAGTATTAAAAGAAACCAGATCAGGCCATTTAGTTTCTGTCTGGAGAGTTTCCACGAGGAAGGAGCAGAAAAACCAAAAGCCTCTTACCCATCTCAGTACCTACATGAGGGACAAAACACTGATAAACATTACAAGAACGCAGACTGTAGTGGCTGGTGCTTTGGAGAAGAGAAGACAAATAGTGTGGCACCATACCTACGAGAGCTTTAAAAACCAGAAGCATCCAGTGGGTCTAACGTCTAGCTGTTAGTGAAGGCCACTGGACTCTGGCATAGAGCTCACAGTGATGGGTGAGGCGACTACACCCAGTCACAAACCTCAAGGCACAATTATAAACAGTGTTCAGTGACTGCAAACAAGAGGATGAAGCTGACATATAAATAACGTCCCCATAATCAATCAAAGGTAAAAATGTTGCAGTGACAAAACGTTTTCGAGCTGATAGTGTAAAACAGGATTTGTTTTTAAAATAAAATCGAACCTTTACCTTCAGTTTGCGTACCAACGATATGTTCTTTAAAAGTAAGTCTTGCGTCAATTACAAAACCAAGATATTTGGAACTATCAACCACTTCAATTTGTGTTCCTTGCACAGTTGTTATAATAGGAACATTCTCCAAAAGGTAATTTTGATTGGCAAAAATCATACATTTACTTTTGTCAGCATTCAGATCCATTTTCAATGAATGCAGACGAAAAATCAAATACAAATTGACACTAAAACTAATATTGCGAAAAGATGCTCATTTGAGCAGGAATTGATTCTAAAAAAAAGTCCTATTGACAGGACAGAAATGAAGCTTTCCTGAATACCTCTAGAATAATCTGGAAGTCTAAGAGCACATAGACTAGTATGAGCACTGTGGAACCTGCCTGGCCCTCTGAGGGAATCCACACATATGGAATGTTGGTGGTAGGTATGATTTAATGATGAAAAAAGATTACATCTAAAGTGTTTTTTATTATCATTGTGGTATTGGAATCAGTATTAGTATTGTGTTTTTCCTTAGTATCAAAACTGAGTATGATTTTTTTCATTTTGGATGTTTGTCTAAGCTATATAAAACAAATCAATGAATAAAACGGATTGGACTTGAATGTATTTGCCAGACAAGATCACATACGAATCTCATCATCTAAAAAAAAAAAGAATACCTAAATATATATTTTAGTCCACTACAATTCAAAATAAACAAAACCAACTAATTATCATTTTCATCCATCCATCCATCTTCTCCCGCTTAATCCAGCTGGGTCGCAGGGGCAGCTTGCTGCCCAATACTCATAGCACCTGACCCCCCCTATGAACCCCTCTGCAGGTGGTGAGCCCACAGGAGGGTGGACGTCATGGTCCTTGATGTTAGTTCATAGGGGTGCGGGCATGTTTTTGGTTGATGGGGGAAACCGGAGCACCCGGAGGAAACCCATCCAGACACGGGGAGGAACATGCAAACTCCACACAGAAAGGCCCGGGCGACCCGGGGATCGAACCCGCAACCTTCTTGCTGTGAGGCCTGTGTTGCCACTCAGCCACCGTGCCGCCTAATTATAATTATCATTTTGAATTCATATATTTTTCGTCCAGTACCTCCACCTGTAGGAAGATAAAACATGTGTTTTATCCTCGTACAGGTGGAGGTACTATAAACCAGGACGATAAATCGGTACAAGGGGGATGTTTTACTCTCACACACCTGGGATTCTGTCATGGTGAAGTTGGACTGCAGATGGCGCTATCGTCGTGCCTCCACTGGTTAGAAAACAGTGCCAAAGTCTCTTTCAACCAACTGACCAGACGCATCACAGCAGCATCACGTGACCACTCTGAGGAAGACTGCAGTCCAAAGTGTCGCGTAAACAAACCTAACCTTAGTCTAAAAAAGAATCTACTCTACTACTCTACATTTTTAACTGAGAGCCTCTTGACTCATTGCACATTCCGATTTTTCCCTGTCCTGGTGCCCATTGTGCTCCCTCTCCCCTGTCTCCTGACGCCTCATTGTAAGAAGAGAATCGACTGGAGCTGGCACACTAAGCAGAGTGATGAGAGCGACAGAGATGAGGAAAGCCCATGGACAAGAGATTTGAGAGGGAGGAGTGTGGATAGAGTGGAGGACTGTCTTTAAAGAAGGAATGCTGCAAGTCACGATAACGATGAAGCTCAAGCTGAAGTCAAACCAGGAAGACTGCATTATCTGTTCGTTTGCCTCCGGTCGCCCGTCTCACAACCAATCACCTCTCAAAGCAATCGTACACAGGACTTGGACTCTCTTCCTCTGCATCCTACACTCACCCAATTTTGCAGAAGCTGTTTCTATTGATCTCATGACATCCCTGTGTGACAGCAGTGAAAGATTTGTCTAATACAGAGGATGAACTCCACAGTGTACCCTAAAGGTCCTATATCACACAAAATAGACTCTTGTGGGTTTTAAGTTAAAAATAAACCTGGAGTTGTGTTTTCTTTCATTTACACGTTCTTCTATTATTAGCTCAAGCAGTGAATTCTTTTATTTGTGCCAAAATGGCGACACAATGCTGTGTAAGTACAGTGAGCACAGAGCTGTGGCCGTGTATGGGGGGGTGGGTGAGCAAAAAAAAAAAAAAAGCATAATTCACCCTAAATAATAATTTTGAGGTAAATTAAATCAATAAATTAAAAGTAAATTTTGCATAATGCATTTTTTGTGTCCCTGAGTACCTTACGGTATCTCATGCTTTAGAACTTAAAATATAATAATAATTCTCATATAGAAAACATTCTTTTGCACAGTGGCACTCCTCTGCTTGAATTTCTATTAGCGCGGCATCTAGTGACAGCAGTGAAAATAAAACATATGAAAAGATTTGAGCCACATTGACTTTCATGCTCTTATAAGCAGTTGATCAGAAGAAAACTGGTGACCATTTACGGTCTTACACTGTGCAGAATCTCTGCCTGTGATGTAACAATCCTGGGAAAATTCTGAGTGATTTTTTCATGCTCACACATGACAACCTTAAATACAGGATTAACCCTGGAAGACCTACGACATCGTACACGATTATGAGGAATATGTTTTCTATCACCATGCATAACTTTCTAACTGTAAAAGATAGAAATGTGCTTTTTCCCCTCTGAAAGTGCAGACATAGAGGTTTCTGTACATTTCTGCGGTTTTATCCAACGTCACACTCACACTGTGTGATGACGTGCGCAAGACGAGTGTCCAATAGGAACTTTGTTTTCTGCCAAACTCATGCGCTCCGTCCATTTTGATCGACCCAAACTTTGCCAAAGAGTGAAGTGAGTCAAGATGGTCGACTCCTCTGACTGTTTGTTTATAACAAATGAAAAAGCTGCTAAATAAATGGCAAATTACCCAACTTGGTGTGTGTAATTGTGCATCCCTTTCTATTTTTATTTGAAAGGTTTATTTCACTCAAAATTAACAAATACAAATATGTAATAAACACCATGGAAATTACATTACATTACAAGTGCTGTGGGTCTGTTCTATGCTCTGGCCCTGGACTTTACAGGAGCTGTTTCCATGAGGTTGGCACCAGAAAAAGTAATGGGGCGATTGCACTTTTTTTTGTTTTTAGGGCAATAAGGAGATTTTTGGTTTACTTACAGACTTGATATTCTGCATTTTTGTAGCTAAGGCCCTAAATTAAGCATTTTTATGTCCAAAAAGTTGTCTATACATGTTTGTTGTGTGTTTTGTATAAAAGAGTGTGAATTTTATTTTTTATTTTTTTTCATCTCTATTTCTGGTCCTGTAGCTTTTATCACAGCCACATGACACAACTACAGCAGCAGATTGTGAAATAACAGGCTGTACTGAACAAAAGGATGTAGAACACTTCATTATAGGGTAAAAGGGGCAGTTTTAAAAGCAAAATTAAGGAAAAAATCCAGGCGAGGAGAAATGTACTAGGTCTGTATGAAATGTATGTAGGTCTTTGCAGGTTAATGAAACAAGTGTAAATGAAGCTGTAACTAAAATATTACTCAAAAATATAAAAAGTCAGTCTTGTCTTTGACATTTCAGGGTTGCATGCTTCCTGATAAAGAAATATATATGCCAGGTTATCACATTGTAGTTGCAGCTTTCATTCATTTCACTGTATACTTTACTTGTTTCTAAACTATTCTCTGCAAATTTGTTACTGATGAAACCCAGGTACCCAGATCACACCAGCGCGTGTACCTCCTGCTCTGTTATTCAAGAGAATCGATGTGGAAAAGTCCGTACATTCATTTTTCATAAGGTGAGCGGAGTAGAGCAAAGAATTCCGATATTCAGTGAATGTCACGTAGGGTCCCCCGTGTGCACAGAGCGGCAGTGGCTCTAATGAAAAACAGCTGCACCTCCACAGAGTCCAGTGGATCTATAGGTGAAGCCAGGACTGGAATCACCCATACAAAGTTCTAGAAAGAAGAATGTGTGGAAAATGTGGTAATAAGGACATTTCTACATTTTTTGAAAGGTTTAATTGTAGTAGGATTTTCTGATAATAAAGCTTTTTGAAACTTGAATCTTTTTAATGCTAGACAGTACACTATAATTACCAGACCTTGACTGCACCTGAATATAAGCCACATCAACACATTTTAAAAGAAAAAAAAAAAAACAATATAGGCTGCACTTATCTATAAGATGGTATCTGGTCTCCTGCAGATGGAGCCGCTGTCCTGTCTGGTATCATGTCTCCTGCAGATGGAGCCGCTGTCCTGTCTGGTATCATGTCTCCTGTACAAAGAGCTGCTGTCCTGTCTGGTATCATGTCTCCTGTACAAAGAGCCGCTGTCCTGTCTGGTATCATGTCTCCTGTACAAAGAGCCGCTGTCCTGTCTGGTATCATGTCTCCTGCACAAAGAGCCGCTGTCCTGTCTGGTATCATGTCTCCTGTACAAAGAGCCGCTGTCCTGTCTGGTATCATGTCTCCTGTACAAAGAGCCGCTGTCCTGTCTGGTATCATGTCAGTGCCTCGTTGGATTTCAGCAGATTTCAGACTCTCTCGGGGGCGGGGCTAGGTGTATCGCTCAGGTGTGGGTGGATGTCCGGCTACTGAAGTTTTAAACATTTCTTCTCATCATTCACACACTTACCTGAATTTAACACATATGGGTCATTAAGACGTATCCCACTCAGTAATGTTTTAGTGCTGACAACAGCGCTAGCTAACACTCTAACTTCATGTTAATGACACAGACAGCGACGCTTTCTGCACTCAGGCTGTGTGTGAATCCGCTGTGTTCATAAACAAATAATCCATCCAAATATTAGCAGCATCGTTGTTTAAGCCACAGGGCTAAGGAATTACCATATCTGTAATGTCATAGACTTTTCAGTATAACTGAATGGTGGTTACACAGTTTAGTAAAATCAGAGACAGAGTTCTGGCTCAAACATGATAGCAATATCCTGAGTTTAGTTTTTCAGTTTAAATAGAGCAGCTAAACTGGACAGTACCTGGAAGACTAAAGGGGAGAATGAGGGGCGGGGTCTGGGGGTATGAGGAACCGTGTGAATCACTTGGCTGTAATCAGGGCAGTCTTATGTGATATCACATAGTGCTTGAAACTGCAGTGGCCACTGGAGGCAGCACTTATGCTTTTGACCAAAAAGCTGCAAATATACATAGTTTGCAGCAACATTGCCTAAAAATGACTAGGAACAGTAGATGATACTATTTAAACACAGTCAGAGGATTTGGTGTTTACTTCAGCTGATGGTGTCTCTGTCGATGGTCAACACAAGAAAAAAACTATAATCTGTAAATCAGGTTCGGGCAAAGAGAGGAGCACAAGTACAAAATGGATACAAGAGGCTATTGAAATCAGGAAGAGGGCGCAAGGGCCATCAGCAGAGATGATGACGAGGGTGGATGCTTTTTCTCTCCTCTCCTGCCCCTGATCTTTCCTGCTTTGTTTCTATGTCTTGTCTTGTCTAATGTGTCTTATTCTTCGAGAGACTCTCTCCGCTCTTTTCTCCAAAACTAAATTAACTATGGATTCGATAAACTGGCCTTTTAACAAAATTCACACTTTAACAAGACAAGCAGGGTTGGGCGAACCTGCGTGTTCTTTGGACACAGAGGATCTATCTATTCAGAACCAGGATTACGGGACTTTGCACTTTAGATCACGCATGGACCTGATTTTTCCAAAAATTCAAATACTGAGGCAGTTTTTCAAAGCCCCACTTGGCTGCCCGGAAACTGGAGTGAGGAACAGAGCTTCAAGTACTCGAACTTTGTGACTATGGGCCGGGGTCTGATGGACATGCTTGGACATGGTGGCTCTAAATCGCTATTTTTGTATAAAATCTGGAGGAAACTTGGAGTTCTGCATATGTAAGCCTTGAGACCAAGAGACAATAGAGCTGCTGTGAGAAGAGCTGCTTGACCCAAAGCCAAAACAGGACAAATCTTATCTATTGACCTCCCCCAGCAGCCTTAGCCCAGGCTGGAGCAGGCTCCTCCTGACACTTTCTCGACGCCCTTGCAGCTTCTTTGCCCCACCGAGCATGGTGGCTGGCTCTGCTGTAGCCAGCGCCCCCTGGCTGCAGGATCTGGATACTGCCTGCCTACTGGACCATCTCCACCTCCCTGACTCCTCGTCCCGCAGCAATGTTGTGTCATAATTTAATGTCGTGTCATAATGTATATATGTGTTCTTTTTGTTGTTCTTCCTCTATTTTCCTTTTTTCTCTGTAGTCGTTAGTTCTAGTTATTATAGTTAGTATAGAGAGTTATGAAAGATCGTATAGAGATAGATAGAAAGAGTTATGAAAGATAGTTTGTCACGTAGTAATCTCATAGTTTCCTGTTTCATAGTTTGTCGTAAATAATGATAGTTATGTCACAGTTAGACTCAGCTGTTTAGTTTAGCTTTATGTGGGATTGTCACAGATCGTAATCTCGAGACTCATATGTTTAGTTTAGTTTTGTGGGGGGTGAAAGGGAAATGTGGTATTGTTCTTTTTGAATCACTGTAAAGTGCTTTGTGTTGCATTTTTGTATGAAAAGCGCTCTATAAATAAAGTTTGATTGATTGATTGATGATGGGGCATTTACCTTGGCTCACACATGGGACTCTCCAGAGACCACCACAGGGGGCAGTAGTGGTCAGTCTGAGAGATCTGCAGCATTGTTTGCACCTATTTGTTTTATTGGAAGAAACTATCTATGATGAAGATGAAGACATATTTGGTCAGCAGGATTTGGTTTTATGCCATATGCCATTTCTGTCAATACCCACTACAGTATAAAGTCACTGGAGCAGAAAATATTCAAATTTCTTTGAAGGCCAAGGGTCATATGTCCTCAGGTGAGAGTTGATCATGAGGTGAACACAGAGAAATCATCTACCAAACAAAACAGAGATAAATAACTACTGTATAATGCAGTAGTATAAAAGTAATGGCAAGGTTTGAACCAGCTACCTCCCCATTACTGGGCATGTGTTTTAGACTATATAAGTATAAGCCACCGACCAACCAGTCGAATATAAGAAGGTATCTTGTTATATTCTAGAATACTCTAGAATTCCAAATCTGTCCCGTTTATATGCCGATTGCAAGATAGAACCAAAGGCATATTGGTCTCCCTTTCTTTTCTCTTTAGACTACTGTATTTTCCCTCTCTGAAACACCTGGAAACGCTCTCCTCTCCACGGCCTATCCCTATCAGCCATGCCTTTTCTCCGGCTGTCTCCTGTCATCCCACCCGCTCCCATGTGTCAGCTCGTGTAAAAGCTAACAGGCTAGCGCGTGTTGACGTTTCTGCTACAGTGGAGCGATCTGCACTGCTTATTGGGATAACCTTTAAGCTAGCTCTCCCCGCGCGCTCTGACATGTGGACGAGCTGCTAGCATGTACGGCGGAAAAAAACATGCCACGAGCTAGTTATCAGAACACAGGCAGGTAGGCTGTGGAGAATGGCATTTCAACCAGCGCTTTTCTGTTCCTGTCATGTCTGGGCCGTTGTGGTCGATTGGTTAGTACTAGTGGGAGTAGTGGCTTGAAGAATCTGTATTACCAAATATACTCCACCTTTTACTGTCACATGGGTATTTTAGAAGTAACTTGTACTGTTAACGTAAAAGTTTGATTATTTATGTTATATACTAGAATTTGTGCAGTATTTAATGTTTTTTTTCTGTAAATTTAAATTAATTCTAGATTACAAATCAGATGTTATTTGAGTAGTATTTTCACCAAATACTTTGACTCCCAACTTCCACCATAATAGTATTTTAATAATAATAATAATAATGCATCAGTTTTATATAGCGCTTTTCTGGACACTCAAAGACGCTTTACAGAGCATTATTCATTCACTCCAGACCCGGTGGTGGTAAACTACTATTGTAGCTACAGCTGCCCTGGGGCAGACTGACGGAAGCGAGGCTCCAATCTGCGCCATCGGCCCCTCCGACCACCACCAACACTCACGCACACACCACTTTCATACTAGGCAATGTGGGTGATGTGCCTTGCCTAAGGACACAACGACAGTTTTTGCAACTGGCGCCCCACTGTGGCACCTGGAATTCCTTGTGGTCTCCCATCCAAGTACTAAGCAGGCCCGGCCCTGCTTAGCTTCTGAGATCTGACGGGTTCAGGCTTTGACAAGCCGGTATGGCCACATTTTAAAGAAAACTACTGTAGTCCTGTCTAGTCCTGCTAGTCCTGGTTTAATCCTGCTCTAGTCCTGGTTTAGTCTTAGGGGCTTTCACACCTACACCATTTGGTCTGGTTCAAGAAGAACATCTGCGAGTTTGGTTCCTTTGGTGTGACATTTGGTGAGCACTAAAGAGGCAGACTCCAGTGCGGTTCTCTCGTGATGTGACGCTAACCAGTCTCCATCAACAGACTTTTGGAGGGCTTGTAAAGGGCAGAGCTGTGGCTAATCCTCACAACACTGACAAGTAAGTATTCTGCTATAATGCTCTGGTGTCCTGTACAGTCATGTGTTACCCTGATCTGCATCTTTATTTCTCAGACATTAGTAATGATGTCATACTCTGTGGTTAGTCGCCCGCATGTATCCTGCAGCCGTCATGTCCATAACGAATATATACAGTCTACACCCTGATGGGCCAGTGTGCAGCACATACGCGCCATATGTTTGTAAAACCTAACTGCAATATCCAGACATCACTGAAATCTGATGCATCTAAACTTTTGTTAACAAGTAACAGATCAGGCAGGACTTTCCTCTGGCCAGGGGGCGTTGTCGTTTCTGCACTATTTGTGATGCAGCGCCACCTCAGGTATATTCTATTTTCTCTTGGTTCAGTTCGTTTGAGCTTGAGTTTGGTGAGAACGTGATCTGCACCAAATGAAAACTGCAACAGTGGAACTTTAGTCCACACAGTTTAGTCCTGGTCTTGTCCTGGTATGGTCCTGGTCTACCCTTGGTTAATCTGAGCTCCAAGTCCAAGTCAGGATCTTCCTGTACGCAGACTACACACATGGCCCACCTCCTGAGTCCCAATAGTTCAGTTATCATTCTTGCCGCTCAGAGTAAGACCATCTGTTTAAAATATCAGTTTTTATAGTAACCTGGTTTAGTCCTGGTTTGAATACCTAGTCTAGTCTTGGTTTAGTCCTGGTTTAGACCTGTTTTCATCCTTGTTTAGTCCTAATTCACAAACAGTTCATTCAAGTTCTTTTATACACCCATAGCCCTTATTTATTTAGACCTAGTCCTGGTTTAGTTCTGAATTGGTCCCTAAAAGTTCTGTAATTACTGTGGTATAGACAGGATCGAAACTCCATTACACCTATAGCACCCCAATCAAAACGCCAACAGGAATATGGTATTTTAATACAAAGAGACATTTCAATTGCACTTATATCTCAAAGGACGCCCCATCCCTCCCCAGCGACATCTCCACACAACGCCCAGAGGTAAAAAAACACTTCATTCATTACCCCAAGAAAGTGCAATGCAAAACTTTGGATTGCAATTTGAAAATGGAATCACTTTTCATGATATCAGGGAGGGCGCTGGACTTGTTTCGCTTGTTTACAATATATAGGTTAGATTGATCCCAGGTGTAACTGACTTTGAGATAAATTTGAATGAGATTGCTTTCCATTAGGCAATAAGTGGTGCGGTATTAAGACTGGGAGCTATGGTTGCTAGGTGACACGAGGGATATTTTTCAAAGTGGAGCTTGAGGTGTTGATAGAGGGATAGATGACAGAGGGAGAGAGAATGGAGACGTGGGTATTGCTGTTTTAAAGAATCTACATTATTATTGTGGCAAATTGATTTCTTTGAGTTTTTAGCCATGTTATAACAATGTTCCCTCATCAAAAAATATACCCATAGTAGTGTTTTGCATCTTTAACTAAAAATAGAAAAAAAACAAAAAAAACATGCAATTTGTATTCCCCAGGATTGTTATGTCACAGATAAAAGTCTGGAGGTCTCCTGCACTGTTTTAAGTCCATTTGAAGCATTTCTGCCATAAAACCTTGCTCATTATAACTGCATGTTAGTGTTAACATGCTGGAAACGGTTGCTAATCTAAGTTCTTGTTTGTTTTTTCAATAGTAATTGAATCAGCTGCCAGTAGATGGTGGTGTAACAACAGTTAGGACACCGTCATGGTGCGTATCATCTGAAGATAGTCATTATGACATTCTAATATATGAAATGCCAAAGCAAAGGCCCTCAAGAACATGTTTAACTTCAACAGATAAACTCAAACTGATCTAATTAGTAGATTTTAGTATTGATAATTTTGCAATGATGCAATAATGATTCACTATGGAACTTTGTATCCATGGAGATGTTATTGCTTTACCTGGAATGATCCACAGTTGTTTGGTATTCAACTTTTCTATCTTTGCAGACAAACCAGTAACACCATTGGGCAAAGTTACAGGTCAGATCTGTGAAGAGGTGACGTCACTCACAGTAAGTGCAGGTTTTTGAGCAGGTGTTCACATGACATCACAGAAGTTTGGAGTCGACAGATCAGAAGTTTGGACATTTTTTTCAAAAACAGTGAATCTACCAGATTTATACAGAACTCCAGCTGAAACCAAATTGAATAAATGTAAGATAATGGCATATTTTGAAAAAATCCACTCAAAACACACCAGCTCCATGAGACAAGCAGAAAAGTCACTCACAGTAAGTCAGTAAGTTTTTTTTTTTTTTTTAATCAGTACGTTTTCATACATTTGTCATATAAAATAGAATTGCAGTAGTGGATCACATATTTTCCGTGTGATTTGTACTACTTCTAATGGCCAGTCTAACCTTCAAACCAGTCGCTGTGTATGAGAGTGAGAACTGTCCTTGGTCCTTTTCATATTCATCTCTATTGAAGCTCTCATTGTGGAGCTAGCCACGCTGAATCAGCCGTTAGCATTCAGTGTGCAGCTAGCTACATGCACCTGTGTTGTAGACTGTTGTGAGCCTGGATCTGCAAATTTCAGTGCTCATGTATTTGAATAGAAAGCACAGCCTCGTGAACAAATAATACAAAATAGCAGTGGCTTCCATAAGGCTGCTTTGTGAATACAATTCTCATACAGTTCTGCTGAAGAAACCATTCTCCACATTAGCTGTGCTGTAATCTAATTCCCTGGTATATAAAAAGTATATATGCATATGTTGTATTTTATTTGTAGTTATTGAGGCTACATGTGCTTGACTTTGCCCTAAACTAATAATCTATGATTGGGTTGGATCAGGAGAGTGGATCCACCTGAGGAGAGAGTGAGGGTCAGGAGGACTAAAGGGGAGCATGAGGGGCGGGGTCAGGAGGACTAAAGGGGAGAGTGAGGGTCATGAGGACTAAAGGGGAGAGTGAGGGTCAGGAGGACTAAAGGGGAGAGTGAGGGGCAGGGTCAGGAGGACTAAAGGGGAGAGTGAGGGTCAAGAGGACTAAAGGGGGGAGTGAGGAGTGGGGTCAGGAGGACTAAAGGGGAGAGTGAGGGGCGGAGTCAGTAGGACTAAAGGGGAGAGTGAGGGGCAGGGTCAGGAGGACTAAAGGGGAGAGTAAGGAGTGGGGTCAGGAGGACTAAAGGGGAGAGTGAGGAGTGGGGTCAGGAGGACTAAAGGGGAGAGTGATGGGCGGAGTCAGGAGGACTAAAGGGGAGAGTGAGGGGTGGGGTCAGGAGGATGAAAGGGGAGAGTGAGGGTCAGGAGGACTAAAGGGGAGAGTGAGGTGTGGGGTTAAGACGACTAAAGGCGAGAGTGAGGGGCAGGTTCAGGAGGACTAAAGGGGAGAGTGAGGGGTGTGGTCAAGAGGACTAAAGGGGGGAGTGAGGGGCAGGGTCAGGAGGACTAAAGGGGAAAGTGAGGGGCGGGGTCAGGAGGACTAAAGGGGAGAGTGAAGGAGGAGGAGGGGCAGTTAATTCAGTGTTTAGTTCCACTTTAACTCTGGGCATTAACTGTGTCTTAAACTAGCAATGACTTCACAAAAACAGAGGAGCACCTCTGATTACCACCCGATGATGTCACGAGGTGGGGCTGAAAGATGGGTTTAGCAGAATATAGCTCTTTTAAAGATACCATGGCCTCTTGCTTTGAAAATGGATGCTGCTTTAAAGTGCAGGTAAAAACCCAGAGAAAAAAGTTACGAGGCTTAAGACAGCACAGGGTGTATTCTTACTGGATAAGTATCCAGTAAGAATTCACCCAGGAGAGTGCAGTACTGCAGACAGAGCTGCCACTGTTACACATATGGACTGTATACATATGAACGTATATATATAGTCTCCATATTATTCCCATGAATCTGTTATAAAACTTGGATAGGGCATTGCTCTCGACTCTGCTCTGCTCTAACTACTCACTGCATAGGCCTGTAGATGAATAGTTTAGTTATTGTGTGTTCCGCTGCAATGTGAAGCCTGGGGTGTAGTGTGTTTTGGCGATAACTGTGTGTGTAGATATGCTTAGCTTATTTTACTAGCAAAGCAATTAACACCAACATTTGTATTAAAGCTAAATGCAAAGTAGCTGACATCGAGGCAATTCACAGCCACAACACTGACTCTTAAAGCACACCTATTGTGCACATGCAATTCATGTAAAACAACTAAATAATGGAAACAAGTGCGCTGACTTCTCCGTTAGAAAACTGCGGTGTCCAATGGGAGCTGACGTCGGCATAAACGTCATGACAACAAAGCGCCGCAGGCTGTGGGCCCCTCCTGTGGATATCTGCACATCACACTACAGTAGAGCAGAGTGTTTTAATTAAGAAAGATTAAGATTATAAGAAAATAAAACTGTAGGAGGAAGTGTGTACGTCACAGTAGCTGTGTACCGGTGGCGGTAAAAACGGGCGTAAGTGATTAAAGATGACTCAAACATGCACAAATCACTTTTAATACAACTTCAGAGGGTCAATGAGAAGAAAACAAATACAACATGGTTAAAAGCTTTGAAAAGTCCACTTTGCACAGTAGATCTGCATGAATGCCATGTTTCTGTAGTCTAAAAACGTCAAAATTCATGCCTTTATTTTGATGTCCTATTAAAATGAATGGGACAGTTCCAGGATGTTGGCAGAACTATTCTAAACACATCACTCCTACAAATAAATAACAATAAACCACAAAAATAATTCAAAAAATTAATAAAATAAATATTAATTCTGTTTTTTGCTTCCTGTTTTACTAATGACAAGAAGCACAGTGAGTCCAAATGCCTGTAGGCGTGTATATGAGCACGTCCCAGTATAGGAAGAGGAAAGAGCGGGAACATGGGGAGCAGGGGAATAATCCGAGAAGAAGGGAGGGTTAATCAGAGGTAAGAGGAAACAAGTCTACTGCATCAGCTCCACTCACCACCGCCTAGGGGGGGCGCTACTGTGTGGGGAGAGGGTATGTATCCAGGGAAAATCAAAAGGAGTGCAAATGAAATAACTGCAAAATAGACTTTTCAGAGCTGTTTGAGCAGTCTTTAATGGCTTATTTTCAATACGCCATTAAGTAGATCTTGTTTTCACCACCACCGCTACACACCCACTGACATGCACACACTTTGATCTCTGATTTTATTTTCTTAATATGTGACATTACGTAGGATTCAGCGGTGATATTTTCTACAAATGTCCGGTGTGGGAGGTGCAAACTTTCTGTTGTGATGATGTTTACGGCCACGTCAGCTCTCATTGGCCACGTTTACATGATGTGTTTAAATTCTTAATTAAATAGTTCGGAATTCAAATATTCTTCTTCAAGTTTACATGGAAATAATAATTCCGGATTGAGGTTTCCATGGAAACAGGTTAAATGGTTAAATCCTTATTTAATTGGGCTCAGTGTCTGGGGGTGGGGAAGGGTTCTGATTGGACAGAGACACAAATGTCTTTCTGTCTTTGGGAAGAAAACACACACTTCAGCTGCTCCCGGCTTTTCTGTCATGTCAAACATCTCCAAACTTTTTCCACAGTGGTTCTGATGATAATGAAGCAGCAGCTGGAGAATTCTCTCCTCACACTTTTCGTCTGTGAGCTGAGGAGGAGAAGGAGAGTGTGGGAGAAGGAGGAAGAAGACAAACTGAGTCTGAAACACCTCAGCCCACTCCCACATCCCGCTCACAAATCCAAAGAGCAGTAGAGGAAAGTGGTGGAGCCGGATCGTCTGGATCACGTCAGAAGGACGACCCAACGAGCACGAACCACCGGGATTATTTTGAAGAAGAATAAACGTTTACATGATCCAGGAAGAAATTCATTCAGCTTTAAAATCGGAATAAACCCCCACTTACTTCAGAATTAAGGTTAATTCTGAATAATCATTTTCACCAGGAACCATATAGAAGTGTTTATATGGTCTTTAGCGGAATTCATTTTTAATTAGAATTAAATTATTTTTATTCGGAATTAAAGCTCATGTAAATGTGGCAATGTTCACCACAGTTTTCAAATGTGGAAGTTAACACACTTGTTTCTTTATTAAGTAATTTTAGATGAATATAGTGATTGAAAATGGCCAAATTATAACAGAACGAGCCAAAGGATGCATCAGCACCATGGACAGCGACAAAACCTAGCAAGCAAAGTTAACTTCAAAACTGGTTAGCTGGGTAGTGACGTGATCAGAGTAGGTTAAACATGTACAAAACACAACTCCAACTCTAAACAGCACACTGTTACACACACATTCAAATGTTGTGCTTAATGTAGTTCCCCCAGCTGTTTTTCACAGTTCAGAACATTGAATGTGTGTGTGTGTGTGTGTGTATGTGTGTGTGTGTGTGCTGAAAGCTAACCTGTTCATTACAGTGCATTAGAGTGGTCCTGTTACCAAAGGGCCCCAGGAGACTCCCTCAAATGTTACAATTACATTTACATATTTTATTGCTGTATGAGGACATTAGATAAGATTGATTTTTGATTTTTTCTGGTACAATTTGTAGAATTGATTTGAGGACAGCACTACAAATCACCATCTACCACTCTATCAGTCTATCTTGTATTTATCTTTATCATCTTTGTATTTATAATCTTATTTAGAATCTGTTTACATATCTATCCATCTCTCTACAGTATCTCTCCATAGACCTGTCAAGATAAAAATGATTAAGTCAATATAGATGATAAAAGATAATACTGAAACCAAACCATAAAGCAATATTACAATATTATAAGTTTTGTTTTTTTAGGTAAAAAGAAAGAATCCCCAATGTCTTGTCCCATGTTTCATTTATCAAACAGTAAGTCGATATAGTAATTATGTGACAGGCCCATCTATTTGTCCGTCTGTTTATCTAACTGTCTATGTCTATATTTTCATCTGTCTACCTTTCTACCTACCTCTATCTTTTCTTCTATCTATCCATGTATCTGTCCATCTATTTGTCTGTTTATCAAACTATCTCTCCATGCTTCCATCTGTCTATTCACATTTTTAAGACAGTAAAAATCAGATACAGCACCTTTAAACTCTATTAGAATTTGTGATCTATCTATCTATCTATCTATCTATCTATCTATCTATCTATCTATCTATCTATCTATCTATCTATCTATCTATCTATCTATCTATCTATCTATCTGTCTGTCTGTCTGTCTGTCTGTCTGTCTGTCTGTCTGTCTGTCTTCAAGAGTCAGAGTTTATGAGTCTTCACGACCAGTGCAGAATTTTTTTATGTTAAGCTAAGAACAGCTATCATGCTAACCGCACACTTCCTCACTCTTGGACCAATAAAAGGCTTTAGAATAAGCAGCAGATGGCACACAGCAGACTTATTTTGACCTCGAGAGCTGCTGTGACTTTATATCTGTACTGGGGCAAATAAGTGGCGTAAAAATCATGTACCGCCCCTTTAAATCCCACAAAAGTGCTCTTCGTTCATTTGGCGGCCAAGCGTATCTTCACACATCATTAGCGATAACAAACTGCCGCTCGCCCAGGAGCTAGTCACTTTTACAGACGCTAATGACCATATGGCAAAAAAGGTATGACACCATTAGGCTAGCGGGCTAAAGCTAACGCTATCTCTGCTCATGCTAATGTACTGTAAATGGAGTGACGTCAGCCGAGCGCAGGTTTGCGTTAGCATGCTCAGCGACGATAAAGAACCTATTCTGAGGTTTCTTTTGTCTGAGTCCATTTTGAAACAACATTTTACATTTGAAAATAGTTTATGGATTTGTAATGTATTTGGGCGATTTTGTTTTCACAGATTTGGGTTGAGGTTGTTACAATGTTCGGTAGTTTGGTTCTTAACCAGTTTTAAAGGAAGTGGCCTGGTATCGGTTGCGTATCTGCCAACTGCCAATATCAAAGTATCGGTATCAGTATTGGGACCCAAAAAGCTGGTAATATTCAAAAATAAAGAAAGGTTTATTTCATTTAAGATTTTCTTTTTTTCAGTGATAAAGTCTTGAACAGTCAGAAAAGAACCACAAATCAAACTTATCTTCTGCACACTGATCAATTCCATCTTCCGTTAAAGTTGAACTCGGGCACGTTTGAGGCTAAAGTCCGTTGCTAGAGGTGGTGGAATTCTGTCAGAAGCCAAAAAACGGCACAGATCAGTGTTGCCTCGGCAGAGATCTCGCTGTGGCAGTGAGTCTGTCAAGGCAACAAACTAGTGTAGTGATGGGGGCAAGTTCTGAACTTCCACGTAAAACATCAATTTGCTTCACACTGAAGAAGCTTAACACCACTTTAACCTATTTTACAACAGCCACGAGTCTAACAAACAAAACGCTCTGCCTGGTTCACTCATTAGTGTCTGGAAACGTTATAAAGCAACTTTATAAGCACCTCACACTTCCCTCTGTTGATTTCCCACTGCACAGGCCAAAGCCCAAAAGACTCGATTGTCGACTCCAGCGGCGACGAGAGGCTCAAGCTGCCAGAAGCAATAAGTGAAGATCGACTACTGATGGTGAAGAAGAAGAGAAACTGAAAGTTGTTGAAAGAAAATGGTTTGGGAATGTATTTTTTTTTTAGCATTTTTCAAAAAATGTAATTTACTGGTAAATAAATGGGATTAGAAACAACATCGGCGATCGAGTCTTTTGGGCTTTGGCAAAGTGGTGTTAAGCTTCTTCAGTGTGAAGCAAATTGGCGTTTTCTGTGGAAGTGAAGAACCCCCATCACTACACTAGTTTGTTGTCTTGACAGACTCACTGCCACAGTGAGATCTCCACCGAGGAAACACTGATCTGTGCCATTTTTTGGCTTCTGACAGAATTCCACCAGCTCTAGGAATGGACTTTAGCTTCAAATGTGCCCGAGTTCCCCTTTAAGAGAACCAAAACCTATAACTGAAAGCTGCATGTGTATCGGTATCGGAACAGCCCTTCTACAGATCATCTGTGTTTGGCGACCGCCCGCTCACAGAACGTAGTCAGATGTTTAAATGTGGCCATAAGTGTTAGAGTTTGATCTTGGTTAGGAAATGGGTGGGGCCAGGTGCCACAGTCGGACAGCAGTGCAAAAAAATCCTGTAGTTGTGTCAATTGGCAAGACACTTCACCCACAGTGCCTGGTACGGATGGTGGTAACATAGACTGGCGCTCTCACTTTCGTCACAATAGCATCTGCGCACCATTGAGTGTGGAGTGAGTTTTGCGAGAATTAAACACAAAAAATAATTCCAAGAAAAAAAAAAGTATTTGTAGACCTAGATGTTTTTTCCTCATATTTGTAACAATTTTTGTCACGTGCATTCAAATCCACAAACTGGGACACATATTATTCGGTCAAAATGATTGCTAGATTACGTTTTACTTTTATATGACATTTTTCTCCCTACTTTTTGTATTCTCGTATTTCCTTCAATAAAAGTCATTCCCAGAGCTCAGGAGTTGTTTCACGTTGCGTTACCAGATTTTTTTTTCTCCTTCCTTGGGCGAGATGAGATGAAGATTATCCTGGATTAGCATCAAACGTAGACACATCAGACCTAGCCTCCATGCTAACAGCGGATTGTAGTTCTATTCTGTGTTTGCGAGAGCTGTTATAAATATAGGCTTTTGTCCGCGTCGTATTAGCGGCGTTGCTCTCGATAGCTGTGGGCAGATGAGGATAAAAATACTCTGCTCGGTATTCGCAGTGACATGAATACGGTATATGTATAGATATTATTGTACTGCATGATTCACCTGTTTATACAGCAGCAAGGTCATGAGACTAAACCGTGACTCTGAGTGAGGAAACAGGGAGTATCTGTGTAAACATATGGTAGCACTGTAGATGGGGATTTTTTTATTTTAATTTTATACTAATTTACCCTATACAACCCTCAGCAGTTTTGTTCTTCACTAGTTTTCATTGAAGTGGCCTTGTATCGGTTCATATCGTTCAGTCTGCAGATACGCAAAGCCAAATATGGGTAAATAAAGGTTTATTTCGTTTAAGATACTTGTGATGTGAGGTGCTCGTAATAAAGGAACAAGCGGAACAGAAGCACAAATCAAACTTATCTTCCACAAACTGATCGATTTCCTCTTTCGTGAGGAGAACCAGGACTAGATCAGGACTAAACCAGTATTAAACCAGGACTAAACCAGGACTAAACCAGGCCTAAACCAGGATTAAACCAAGACTAGACCAGGACTAAACCAGGTCTAAACCAGGTACAAACATGCCTGATGAGCTCAGAGTTTACACAGTTTTACAATACTTAATAAAAATACATAGTATTAGTTTGGAACTGTTTCTGAGGACTGACAGGACTGAACCAACAACACGGCAATTTAAGAGTAAACAACCCCAAAAGAAATGGTTCCTGGAGAGATCCCAAGATGACTCAAACATACATGGACGACATCTGTAACCTCTTCAGGCATATTTCTGATGAAAAAACAACATTATAATATGGTAGACAGCTCCTACAAGTACAAGTACAAGACTAGATCTGAAGTAGACCCCTGCTGAAGTACAATTATTACTGCGCTCTCTCAGTACTGCAGTTCTAGTCACATCCTGGTGCTCGTCCAGGTCTATTTCTGTCAGTGTACAGTTCTATAGGAGCCCAGAGCTTTGTGTCTGACCTCAGCACCACCTTCTACACTACATTTGCTCTCTCTGTCCCTCTCCACCATTTCTCTCATGCTCTTTATCACCCCATCCTTCTGCTCCCATCTCCTCTAGTCTGTCTCTATCTTTTTTCTTTCCTGCCTCTCTTTCCATTTGTGTTTCTCTCTGCCACCCTCGGCGTGTCAGAAGGCTGCTATTGTGGAGAGAAAGATGAGACAAGACAATTTGCATAACACAAGATGAGATTTCGGTTGATGAAAGATCATTTTCAAAGCAGATTGTGCGTGTGTCCGTTATATAGTTGTAATCTATGACACCTGTGGATCATTGTGTTAGAATTTGACCATTTTAAATCTCAGTATTTATCTATAGCCCTAATTGCACGGGATTTGTTTACGTAGTGTCCTCTGGTAAATTGTAATGCTTCCGAACATCATCTGTGTTTCTAGTCCCATGCAAATTGTCCATGTCTGTAAAAAATGTCTGAAAAATGCACCCGAATTTTACCCCTTTTAACTTCGAGCTCCGTCTGTAAATTGCCCTGTTTTTTCAACTGTGCATTGAAGATAACAGTGATCGAAAGCATCTCTGCAGCTATTTTAGGTCCAAATATGAACTCTCCATGGACAATATTCTGATCCGGATTATTGTATTTTCCAGCAATTAAAAAGTAAAAAACATGAGACATAAGACATAACCCGGAAGTTTAACCCCTGAAGACCTAAGGGTAATTTTAGCACATTTCTCCTCACCTGGATGTTTTTCTTAATTTTGCTTTTAAAACTGCCCCTTTTACCCTATAATGAAGTGTTCTACCTCCTTTTGTTCAGTACAGCCTGTTATTTCACAATCTGCTGCTGTAGTTGTGTCATGAGGCTGTGATAAATGCTACAGGACCAGAAATAGAGATGAAAAAAAAAAAAATAAAATTCACAACCTTTTATACAAAACACACTGCAAACATGTATAAACAACTTTTTGGACATAAAAAGGCTTAATTTAGGGCCTTAGCTACAAAAATGCAAAATATCAAGTCTGTAAGTAAATAAAAAATCTCCTTATTGCCCTAAAAACTAAATAAAGTGCAATCGCTCCATTACTTTTCTGGTCCAGTCCTGGAAACAGCTCATGTAAAGTCCAGGGCCAGAGCATAGAACAGAGCCACAGCACTTGTAATGCATTTCCATGGCGTTTATTACATTTGTATTTGTTCATTTTGAGTGAAATAAACCTTTCAAATAAAAATAGAAAGAAATGTGTAATTACACACACCAAGATGCCTAATTTGCCATTTATGTGAGAATTAACTCCACTTAGAGCGGCTTTTTCAACCGTTATAAGCGAACACAGCCGAGAGGAATTGACCATCTTGACTCACTTCACTCTTTGGCAAAGTTTGGGTCGATCAAAATGGACGGAGCGCATGAGTTTGGCAGAAAACAAAGTTCCTATTGGACACTCGTTTTGCACACGTCATCACACAGCGTGAGTGTGACGTAGGATAAAGCCGCAGAAATGTACAGAAACCTCTATGTCTGCACTTTCAGAGGGAAAAAAAGTCTTTTACAGTTAGAAAGTTATGCGCGGTAAATATAAAACATATTCCTCTGTATCGTATATGATACCATAGGTCTTCGAGGGTTAATCCATTTGGTGCAAAGTTTGGAGAGCGGGCTTATCAGCGTGAGTCTAGTGATTAAAAGAGAGACTATATTTCATGAGACATCAGATCGTGTGGATGTCTTTGTGATCACCGATTGTACCAGTGCGGTAAGAAACACGGTGTTTGACGGTACAGTGCAGGTGCATTCTGCTAAAAACAAACTGAAAATAAAGCAGCATTGACAACGTGATGATTTCAAAGATTCTTGACTTGTTTTAGTGGGTTTATCAGTTGCCCCGCTGGGGTAAAGTCATAAAATCAGGTAGTTTATTGACATCACTTATCCTGTGTGAATGTACAAAAACACAGACGTCGTGGGCTAATTTAAACTGACATACATTCCCAGGTAAAACTAATCCTGTGTGAATAGGGCTTAAAATGACTTAATAAAACAAACAGATTCGCTGACTTCTCCCTTGCCAACAAAGCGCTGCATGATGTGCTCCTCCTGTGGATATCTGCACATCACACTGGAGCACAGCTTGTCTTTCTCTTTTGTTTGGAAGTATGAGGAACAGTGTTTTAATATTATATTAATGCTGTCATTGTGTCCATGGGCAAGACACTTGAGGACAGCACCACCCAGATTTATACATTTTTCACCAGAAAGCTGCAAATGTACCGAGTTTGAGCTAAACAGTAGATAACACTGTTAAAACATCACAGACACATGTTTAGTAGTGAAAAAAGTGCATTTGGTGTTTAGTACAATTTTAAAGTTGCACTGTGTAGCTTTTCTGGTGGAGGGTCCATTAAATGCTTTTCTGTAGGAGGTGTTATTGCTTTGCCTGGAATGTTCCACAGTACGGCGTTAAACCTTTCTATATTCAAGGAGCCCAAACCAGACCAAATACCAGGTCAGATCTGTGGAGAGGCGACCCCGCTCACAGTCAGAATGTCTGTTTTTCTAAGTATTTTTGATAAAACCATCTGTAATTGGGTAAATGTAAAGTAGAGCTGCTTAATGTCACACTGTGGAACATTCCAGGCAGAGCAATGGCATAACCATAGAAACAAGCAGGTGATGGAGCCCCAACCAAAAAGTTACACTGTGTACCTTTCATGACTACTTTTTACTTAGCTTTTATTTGATGTTTTTTAGTATTCGTCATCAGAAACAGCGCCTGTCCTCCGCCCTGTGACCGCGTCAGAATCGACCTCTCTGCGAATCCAAATCAGACATATTGAAATCTTGCAGAATCTCTGGACTTTGATTTTGATTTGCCCAGAAAGAAGAAGTACGGAACAGAATTATTTATAAGGCCAGAGCGGGAGGGGAGCGGTACAGTGAGGGCGGCCGGGCTGCTGAGGTTAGCGGTTCAATTCCCGCGGGGTGAGCCGGCAGAGCCCGTGTGCGCTGAGATGTAACAGGGATAATTGAAGTGGATTGGAGCTTAGGAGGTGCTTTGTAATTGCTGATTGGGGTTAAAGTATTATAAGACCACCACCAAGAGTCACATGGAGAGAGCGAGGAGAGGCCGGCAGATTTCAGGACCTTTTGGGCTGACGGGTTTAATGTGGGAAAGAAGATCGCACACAGAGAACAGTTTACGTTTTGACGAAGCAATGAAAAAGTGAGGCTGCCTACAAAAAATGTCTATCTAAAATAAAAGCAATGCAGCTTTAGTCCATGCATGAGGGTAAATTATCAGATATGTTCATTTTGTAATTCCAAATGATCTTAAATGGGCCCGTCAGAGTCTGTATGTGGCCCCGAAGCTGGACAAGGCCCAGGTCTGATTTAGAAAGACATGTGGTCTGGACACTAGTTTTATCTGTTAGAGTTCAGGAGAATTAGCTAGATAAAAACATGCTCTAGCTTTGTACTTTATTCCTGATGACGTAGTCCAAGGCCACATATTGAAACCTGTAGGAATTTGAAGATGAAGACCACAGAACTGAAGACACAGAAGCCGTTTGGAAACATGGCTGACAGCTTCCTTTGGGTGCTGTTGACGATCGTAACTCTGACAGAAAGGCCCAATTTTCTTCATGTAGATGTCATTGTATTCTTTCTTTGTTTCCTTTTATAAATTACCTACTTATTTGTGCATTATAATTTGTCTAACTTAATAAAAAAATGTGATTGTAGTGTTCCATTATGTTCAGCAGATCAACAGTTCCGACCAGCTGCCTGTGAGGGACTTTGAAGCCGTGATTAGAGTCCTGTCTCCCATGAAAAGCTCTGGCAGGTTGTGAAGACGCTGCTGCTGAATCCAGGGTTTTATCACGTGTCCAGTGTTGGGAACTACACTGAAGTCGTCATCCATGTCTCCAAACTTCTGAACAGAGCCTATAGAGTGAACCAGTTTGCATCCAGCCTGACTGTGGCGGCACCCAAACACCTTTGAATGAGTCTTATAACACCTTAGCTTTGTTTCAGACAGCTGTTTTTTGTGAGGTTCTGATGATATAAACTTACATTAGCAGTAAAAGATCATTTGTCCCAGTTCAGCAGAAAGCCTGAGGACAAACAGAAATGCTCTGAGACCTGATTTTGCTGAGATTTGACACTCCTGATCTAGTCCTTATTGATACTTTGGAGCGACATCACACTGGAGATTGTTCTACATGCATCTCTAGTGGTGGACTGTTCAGCAGTTACCATGGTGATACTTATAAAACACTGCCAAAAACACATTTTCAGGAGTTTGTGAGCAACACAAGTGTTCATGTTTAGAAGTTTGATTTTCAACAAAACAGTGAGAGTGATTTAATGTAAAACTGCAAGCTAAACTGCTAGCTAGCTTGTGACTTGTGAATGTTATTTGGGAAGAACTCTTTTGTTATAGTCTCAACTATGTCGGCTCTTTATGGTCAGATTGTGTTCAAATAATGCTCACATTAAGTCTAGCTTGAGTAACAGAGCTTCAAACAGAGTAGTGCTTTCAGTTAGCATCATACCCCCAGGGAATGTTGACGAGCTGAGTTTTCATGTGCACTTCTATTTTAATCCTAGTTTGGTCCTGTTTGAGAGAGAGGGTTAGTCCTGGTAGGTGCTGTTTCTAGAACACTTAAGAGTACACAGTAACAGTAACAACAGTACCAACAGCACAGCTGCACTGACAGCTTCTTCCATCTCTCTCTCCCTCCATCTCTCTCCTCCATCCATCGATCGGCCATGACTGGGCACATGAAACCCCGCTGCAATGATTTATGGGATGTCATTTCTGTGGCGACCGCCAAAGCCCCGCCCCTGTGTCGTTTCCGTGTCCGCCTCCCGGGTAAGAGCCAGCTCCCCCGGGAAGTATACTTCAGTCTAATGCAATAATAATTACATTTCTACTGTGATTTCATTGTGTTTTATGTATTTTATTGATACACGGGTGCCATTTTGTTTCTTGGAATAAATACTGAAACACTTAAGGCTTTAAAGGGATGATGTAATGGGGTGTTAAAGGAGCTCTACATCTTTGGACCAGTTGTTATGAAACAGTGACTGTTATTAATAGTTGGTTTATAAAGGGACTATATAGGATTTATTTATTTATTGAGGTTTTATCTATTTTAATCATGTTATGCTATTGCAGTATTGTATTTTGTTTCATTAGCCATTCATTTAAAGCTGTCTTCTCTGAGCACTCAAAAATATACCGTCTTCATTTTAACTCGATTGTTGTGTCATAGGTAAAAATCTGGACCTCTCCTACTTTGTTTTTTAGCCCATAAACCATCACCAGACTCTTGTTCACAACAAACGCATGGCTCTATTTGCGCAGCGTTCACTGGGGATAAGGACTTGTTTAGTTGATTGTTCATTCCCGTTGCTGACAGCAGAGGGACCTCCAAGGCCTAAATCTCTCCCTGGAAACAGAAGTGCAATTTATAAAGTGTGTTTGTCTCATAAATGTGACAAGCTTTGTTTTATTATTTTACAAGTCTTATAAGTGTACCACAAATTAAAATGTATTGTCTGTTTTGTAGTTTTCTATTGTCTGCTGCTTAGTCACATTGAGACGTTTGGAACAGTAAATGTGTGCACTGGGACTTACTGGTGAAAAGATTATCCCTTTCCTCCTGACTTTAAAAATGCTCAAAAATAAAGTATGATCTCCAGCAGAAAGGACCTGTCACATCCAAAAGATAAGCCAATATAGCTACAAAAATGTCCGGCACAAGAAGCAAAA
The DNA here is from genome assembly GCA_034769755.1 of Odontamblyopus lacepedii. Classification (NCBI taxonomy): domain Eukaryota; kingdom Metazoa; phylum Chordata; class Actinopteri; order Gobiiformes; family Gobiidae; genus Odontamblyopus; species Odontamblyopus lacepedii. The sequence goes on from CM068363.1 coordinate 4,591,549, forward strand.
GAGAAAATTTGACTAGAGCCATTTAAACTAGTTTTCAAAAGTATCGAAAATCGGATATTAATCGATTCTAAACCTTATCAAACTAAATACTAATTTAAACAGGAATCAATACTAAAGACAGAAATGAGCTTTTAACTTTTGTTGGAGGGTCCATCACCTGCTTCTCTCCATGGAAATGTTGCCTGAAATGGTCCATGGTATGGCATTGCACCTTTTTTATCTCTATGGAGACAGCAGGCGACACCACAAGGTCTAGTTGCATGTCAAATCTGTGGAGAGGCGAGCCCATACTACAAAAAAGTATTTTCTAGCATAGTTAAACTGACTTGAATTAAGCAGATTCATCTTAAAAGACCAATTTTAAGATTTTTTTTTACTTAATAAGATGAGATTTTTTTTACTTGTTTCGAGATATTCCATCCTGATGTATCTTATCTAGATATTTCAACTTATTCTAGGCACTTTTTATATTATATTAAATCAAGCCAGGTTAAGCCTCTTTAACTTCTTTCTCAAACCAATAAGGTGAAAAATCTTGCCATAAATACTTGAAAGTAGTGTTTTCTGCTTAGAACAAGATTGGTATTTCATCTTGTTTTAAGAAAACTTGGTAAGTGAAAATTTCTTACTGCACTAGCAGATAATTTGACTTAAAATAGGGCATTTTTACCTCAAAATTGGTATTTTTTCTTATTTTTTGATAGGCCTTTTTTTGCAGTGCACTCACAGTCAAGTCACTTTAGGTTTTTAGATCTATAACAACTCATGTTATTGAGTAAATGCAAGATAGAAACATTTAATGCCATGCCGGAACATTCCAGACAAAGCAATGACCTCTCCAACGAGGCAAGCAGTCGGCCCCTCCACCAGAAAAGTTACACAATGCAATTTTAATGTGAGAACGGATTACCCACAAATGCCTCCTATCACCGCTTGCTCATTCCTTAAGCGTTCATTAAGATGCTATAAGAACGCACCACCAAATGTTAGCATGCAGGCTAGGATACGCTACATGACCTAGTTTCCCATCTCTAAAATCTGTTTGGATTTAAAATAAAGTGGTTGGAAAATAAAGTTGGATTGGAGAAAGATGGGAGTGTGATTATGCATTCTGTGTGGTGGAGGTCCTGAAAGCAGCTCGAGGAGCCCGGGGAGGGGAGAGAGGAATTTAAAAGCAGAATTTGATTTTCCGAAGAGCGGAGACAATGAAACGATCAACGCATTTTAACGACTCTGTTTTCAATTTGCCACGCTTCCCACCATCTTTAATCTAATCGTTTTTAAAGGATTCTCCAGAGGTAATGTAGGTTTAAAAAAAGCATTGTCCCATTGTAATTACGGAATCATTTGTTAGAAGCTGCATTGGTGGCCTTGATGGGTGAGTGGGAACAGATAAAAAAACACTTTTACTTTACTTTTTTCAGGTGATCAGTCTTCATTTTCAACTCAGTTTCTTTCTTTCTTCAGCAGGTAGAGACAGAGAATTTTGCATGTATAGTTTTACCTGGGGTCCCCTGATAAATTGTAATAATGACACTTGCAAATCATCCATGTCGGTAAAACTGTCGGTGGAAATGTCTATAAAAAGTCCCCCGAATTATACCTCTTGTAATTCTGCAAACTCAGAGCTCCTCAGGTGGTTCTAGTCAAACTCAGAGCTCCTCAGGTGGTTCTAGTCAAACTCAGAGCTCCTCAGGTGGTTCTAGTCAAACTCAGAGCTCCTCAGGTGAGTCTAGTCAAACTCAGAGCTCCTCAGGTGAGTCTAGTCAAACTCAGAGCTCCTCAGGTGAGTCTAGTCAAACTCAGAGCTCCTCAGGTGGTTTTTGTCAAACTCAGAGCTCCTCAGGTGAGTCTAGTCAAACTCAGAGCTCCTCAGGTGGTTTTTGTCAAACTCAGAGCTCCTCAGGTGGTTCTAGTCAAACTCAGAGCTCCTCAGGTGGTTCTAGTCAAACTCAGAGCTCCTCAGGTGGTTCTAGTCAAACTCAGAGCTCCTCAGGTGGTTCTAGTCAAACTCAGAGCTCCTCAGGTGAGTCTAGTCAAACTCAGAGCTCCTCAGGTGGTTTTTGTCAAACTCAGAGCTCCTCAGGTGGTTCTAGTCAAACTCAGAGCTCCTCAGGTGGTTCTAGTCAAACTCAGAGCTCCTCGGGTGGTTTTTGTCAAACTCAGAGCCCCTCATTTGATTCTCGTCAAACTCAGTAAGAAACAGTGCAGGTGCATTCTGCTAAAAACAAACTTAAGATAAAAGCAAAGTTGGAGACATGATGAATTAAAATGTTGTCTTGTTTTGGTGTATTTTCGGAATAAAGTCTGTAAAAACAGGTAGTGTCCTGACATCACCTGTGTGAAGGTACACAAAAACACAGACGTTGTGGTCCATTTTACAGACGTCCCTGGGTAAAACGAATCCTGCGAATAGGGATTATGAATGTGTACATACCTGTGAACCATTTGACACACATACAAATCTATGTAACCTTCTTGTTTCCATGGAGATGCTTTAATTGGAATGGCATTAAACATATCTAGATAGGATGTATTTAATTACAGTTCAGTACAGAGTCATTACTAAAACATATGTGACCTGTAACTTGGCCTGGTGCTCCATGTGCTTGCTTGTCTCTATGTGGATAAATAGGTTTAATGCCATACTGTGAAACATTATAGGCAAAGCAAAAAACATTTCTGTGCTTCCAAAATGAAAATACCAAAATTCACTGTGCTTGAATTGTCAAGTGTAATTCAAAGATGGAGGCAACATGTGCACTTGCTTTAATGGGGTTCAGCTTCCTTTTAAAGATGACATGTAGAGGACTTTCTAATATTTTGTTTTACATTGTTAATCACTATGGCAGTGGCCCACATTTTTCATCAGTCTGTTCCCCCTCCTGGGTACGGATATTTTTCAACTCATAAAGTGCACTAAAACAATAGCCCGTCCAGTCAGGGCGGAATCTGACAGTTTAGGAAATAGTTTTGGTTCTCTGAGAGGGAGAAAATTATGTTGGATTGACAGTGTGAAATGAGTCCTGGTTTGATATATAGATGAAGAGGAGAAGAGCCGCGGGGCCAGAAGAAGTCCAATAGTAACACTGCACACTGTAAAAGGTCCAATACTAACACTACACAGTAAAAAGTCCTCTACTAACACTGTGTACAGTAAAAAGTCCAATACTAACATTGTGCATAGTATAAACTCCACTATTAATACTGTGCACAGTATAAAGTCCACAAGTAACACTGCACACAGTAAAAAGTCCAGTACTAACATTGTGCACAGTAAAAAGTCTAATACTAACACTGCACACAGTAAAAAGTCCAGTACTAACACTACACAGTAAAAAGTCTAATACTAACACTGCACACTGTAAAAGGTCCAATACTAACACTACACAGTAAAAAGTCCACTACTAACACTGTGCTGTAAAAACTTTATTTTTAACACAGTATTGTAAAACGTTCACCCCTAACACTGCACTGTAATAAGTTGACAGCTGAAACTAAACAGTATATATTATACAACTAGATAATGTAAAGAGATGGAGCCGGGATTTGCTCACAATGAGAAATAAAGAATAGCCATGTTAAGGTATATAAAAAGTAGTTCAAAGTGGATGAGTAATGTGGATTCAACTGGTGCATTTTTTACTGAAGTATACAAAACAAACCTTTTGAAAGAGACCAGAAAATACTGCCTGGGCAGAGCAACTTGAACTGTCCAGAAAAGTGTGGTCTTTTCCATGTATACGCCTTTTAATACTCCGCAAAAATGCGCATCAGGTTAGGTCTGGTTAGGCACCTTTCTCAATTTGAGATGTTGAGATGTTGAAAGACTCATTTTGACAGATGTAGAAGTTTGCAGACTTTTTTCAAAAATATGCAATTGATACTTTGCAGTGACATCAGTTGTTTGGTGTTCTACATGGATGTGTATGGCAGAATGTTCAGCATGTCTGTTCACATTAGCAAACATTTTTTTAAGAAAAAAAAAATACAATCTGGATTTTATAAACATGTTTTCAAGAGCCTGTGATCAAGTCTTCATGGTCCTACTTAGGTTTTTGATTTTCAACAAAAAAGGTGAAAGTGAAAAACTGAAAAAGTGCTGGCTAACGCTAGCTAGGGTGTGACTGCAATTTGTTTATTTGTAAGAGAATGAGCTTTCCTGTTGCAGTTCCAGCTCAGTCTAACAAAGCCTCTGTCAGATTAGTGTTTACAGTTAGCATCACAACCCCAAGGAATGGTGCTGATATCAGATGCAAAGTATCAAGAGGATTGGGACAGAAATACATTTAGTTATATAAAAATATGTATTTAAAAAAATATTGTGCGTTGACTAAACATACACTAAAACATCCCATTTTGGGAGTCCAGTCAGAGCAGACCTCCTGGACCTCTGTGTGAAAAAGTGGAAGTTGTGTGTAGTATAAATGAATGAGCTCACCTGCCTGGACTTCCTGCCGTGTGCAGTATACTGATGTATGGAACCAAAGAAGTGTGGTAGGGATAGACGTAAGAACTTCTAGAGTAAACTAAATAAAGAACTATCTCTGGCCTCAAACCGTTCAAAAAGATATCAAACGTTGAGAATCTAAAGGGCAAAATTAATGAAGGATTCCATGGAAAAAATTGGTTACTGGAAATACATGTATAATACAACAAAATATATTTCAAAAACACAAAGGACTTCGGACAAAGACTTACAATTTTTACTTACTGAACTCGAAAAATATTTCATTAATTCAAATTTGAAAAAGCTTAAAAATGTGTTATGGTAAGAACATAGTAGCTGAAAATGGAACACACCCTTTAGATTCCCAGTGCACATAAAAAGTACAAATCTACGGGAGTAAAAAAAAAATCACTTGAAATCAGAAAATGAATCTTGATTCTAGTAGTTTTTCCCCTGGTAACATAAGGTAAGTTTTGTGTCTGTATTTCAAGACAAAAATGCTTTAGTAAATAAATAATTTGTGTTTAATGTAATGTTTAATTTACACATGTTTGCGTAAGCCTTTATTATGCTCCTTTCACCTTTTACCGTAGAGATTGCCAATTCAAGTTCTGAAATCACCTAAATGATTCTAGGGTTTGTGTGTTAAACATTTGTGAGTCAAAGCTTGAATAAAGAAGTGGACTAAGCGAGTGTGACGTCGCCCACAGAGTTCGGCTCCACTCAAATGAAGCTTGCGATACAAACGCTTACAGGAGTGAATTTGGAGCCAGGCTCTTTATTAGGAATAGGATTTTTTTTCAAGGACAAAATCGTAAAATAAAAACCCCAGGATCATGTAGAGCGGGTTAATGTGAACATTTTAAAACCAAAATGACGAGGCTCACAGCAACAGTGACAGAGAGAGGGGTGGAAATTTTCCAATGTGAGTCAATGGAAGCCAGGGCCAGGAGCCAGAAGAGCCGTATTCCTATTTGGAATGCAGCAGCTAGCACGTAGCTATGTCCATTTATATAAACAGTCTAGGGTGTGATTGAGATTTTTTAAAAATTAGATTATATGGGTATGTTTATGACATTATAATATAGATCTGAAAATAGCATAATATGGGCCCTTTAACTTATTTAAAACAACAAGGCAAACATGGAAGGGGGCGCTCCACTGTCAAAAGGCTCTAACAGAAGACAGTAGCACCCCCTCCTATTAAAAATAACTGTCTGCCTGCTTAAAACTACTAAAAACAAGCTTCTGAATTCAAGTCATTTTAACCTGTGAAAAAACAAAAACACATTTGAATCCCTCCTGTAGCTAAATGGTACTCACCGTCCTCCGTCGGCACGTACACGTTCAGGTACAGACAGTCTTCGCTCTGGTTCTGGATGTAGCTCGCCGCCACGTCCAGGTTATCGGTGAACCACACCGGGAGCATGATCTCTGGTAGCACCCCGTGGACGTTCTGTGGGCACACGGGTGCAAACTGGGTGGCGTTCCTTATCTCCTGCCAAGACCCGGGCGCTTCCGGAGGTTGGAAGCGCCTGTCGCCTATGGGTGCTGTAGCATAAGGGACGCCAAGGTACTGCTCCACAGGCCCCAGGATCTCATTGTTCAGGTCCTTCTTGATGCCGCGGATCTTTCCGTAGTTGGTGGTTACGACCGGGTGCTTGGATGGGTCTGGTTTCTGGGCGCTTGCTAGGTGGAGGATTAGCGTAGTGCCCAGAAGGAACAGGAAGTGGTTTGTTGTTGACGTCGTTGTTAGCGACAGGGGGCGTGTCCTTGAAGGTAAGCCCCACCTACTGGGTTTACTCGTAGGGCAGTGTAGCGGGTACATGTTGGGTTTGAGTTGAGTCGGTTCAAAATGGTGGACAAAATTTTGCGGCAGCGATAATCCGATGAAGAAGAAGAAGGAAATTGGTTGAGTCTAAGTTTGAAAAATATTGTATTTTTTTAATAAAAATACAAAAAAGTTTAAATCAAAGTGATGCTAGCTGCTCCTCTGTTGCGTTCCATTACTGTTGGAAGTAGCTTACTGTTGGAAGCAGTAGTAGTTGTCGAAGTAGCATCGTTTGGCTGTGAAGAAAAGAAGAAGGGAGGGAGGAGAAGGAGCAGAGATTAGAGTGGCGTTCAGACTGAATATATTCTATTAAACGATGACAGTGGAGGGTGAGTGGGGATACTGTCAGGAGTGATATAACAGAGAAGTTAAGATGCTATTTAAAAACAGGTGGGTAGAGAAGCCAAAAATGTTCTCAAGTAAGAGTTCTGCTACAGCAGAATAGTATTTGTCAAGCAACAGTACCAAGTAGTGGTCCAAGAAATAAGTTGTATAAGAGTAACAGTTTGGGCTGCACCGATCCAGCTTTTTCAGTTGCGATACCGATTTCACTGTGCCCTGATGAAGACATCACGTGTTGAAGCGCGTTGGCTTGTCCCATGTGATTGTTAAAGGACATTTCTGCTAATTCCGACAGAATGCCTCAGACTTTTTGACCGCTCTGTACTTCATCACAGTAAGTTCTTATATTACTTTTTTTTTGTGGTGGTTGGTAATAATAAAATTGTGAAATGAGTGCATACTTAAGGAAAATCATTAGAATCATCAAGACCATTCATGACTAACATGTGAGTCAGTATACTCTCATTTTCTTTGTGTTTTGGTCGTTTTTAAGCAGAGTTTTTGTATTTTACCCAAACAAATGACAATGTATGCCTCTCTTTACTGTTGGCAGGATCAGATTGGTCAAAAATAGGGACACCTGGGGCAGTTCTTGTATAAAACTCAATAGTTTGGGACAGGGGACACAGGCCTCAAAACTGGGACTGTCCTGGGTAAATAGGGATGTCTGGTCACCCTAGATATGTATGAGCGTTTGAGCCTCGTCCTTGAGGAGCACCTGTTCTGGATTTCCACTAAGAAATCCAGAACAGATTTCTACGGGATTTCTACCCTGAAGCTCTCACTTCCTCTGTGTTTTTATACTGATTTCAGTAGCATTAAGTATTTGCCGATACCCAATATCAACCAATACCAGAGCAGAGACTGAATACAGCATCTATTTTTGTTATGGAGCTGTCCTTTATTTCTCAAGTAACTAATGAACTTCAAAATTCAAAGATTATGAGACTTTCTGGGCCAACTACGACTGGTCTTACTACGCACCTAATAAGACCTGCCCTGGGGTAAACTGACAGAAGTGAGGATGTCAATCTGCGACATGGGCACCGACCATCGACCACTACCAACACTCCCTCACGACTGTCCTGCTGCTGCCCCAATGTGTTCTTCCCAGCAGTTTCCCAGACAAGGACTAACCAGGCCCAACCCTGCTTAGCTTCTGACATCTGGTATCTGCAAGTAATAACCCACAGAAATGAACAAACTGAATCATGTCTGAAGGAGCGGAGCAAGAAACACAAATATCGTTTCATATTGTCACATAAAGCTTTTGTCACTTGTACCAATAGAATGTGTAGCTCACTGCACATGACAAACATGACAACAAAAGAAATCTGTCTCCCAAATGGTGGCTGAAATGATTAGACGTACCCAGAATGAAACATGGACTAGACCAGGACTAAACCAGAACTAAACCGGGACTAGATCAGAACTAAACCAAGATTAGACCAGAACTAAACCATGACTAGACCAGGACTAAACCAGAATTAAACCGGGACTAGATCAGGACGTAACCAAGACTAGACCAGAACTCAACCAGGACAAAACCAGGACTAGATCAGAGCTAAACCAGGAAAGACCAGAACTAAACCAGGACTAGATCAGGACTGGACCAGGACTAAACTAGGATTAGATCAGGACTAAACCAGGAATAGCCCAGGGCTGGATCAGAACTAAACATGGACTAGGCAAAGACTAGACCAGGACTATACCAGAACTAAACCAGGACTGGACCCAAACTAAACCAGGAGCAGACCAGAACTAAACCAGTCTACATCAGGACTTAACTGGATCCAAACCAGGGCAAAGTCACATGGAACATTTTGCAGCAGTCTTATCTCATGAAGCTTTTATGAGCACAAACATTAATATTCTGTTACACATTTAAAACATATTAATTTAATTGCTGGAGAATTAAAAATTTAAAAAACCCTCCAACTGGTAAAACTTCCATGAAATCTTAACTATCAAGATTAAATCCGACCTCAAAAACTCCCCCAAAAAATCATGAAAATACACTCTCTTCACCGCAGCAGCACAACCAAGCTCCCCTTCACCCTCTCCATCTCCTCTTCCTCACCACCGACGCCGGTCTTCACCCATATAACCAACAGTTACCCATTCAGAGATTAGGGCGAGCTTTTGCCTGCCCGCAGAGGTCATAGGTCAGTGCGCGTTTAAGTGGCTTACCGGCTATGTTAGCGCTGGGTCATGTTAGCTAGCCCTGTGCAATACTAGCAGTGCACAGAGTAGTAGCGGATGTGGGCTAAGTCGCTAACAGTTCATTCATGTAATCTGGAGCTAAAGCTTTCACTTACAAATGTATTGTGCAGGCATAATGCAACCGAGAGTCTGAGGATTACGCAACGCGCTTCTTCATTCAAAAGACACCGTGTAAAGCTCCACTGTGGGATATTACATAAAACTAGGTTGATCAGACCAGATTTCAAAGTTCAAAACTGGGACACACCCGGGTTGGGATGTTTTGTATAAATAAAATTGTGAAAAGAGCGTGAAACATTGTGCATTCTCTTGTCAGTCAAGATCTTCTGTTGCTGCATGTTTTTGCTTTATGGTCATTCGTAAACACAAATTTCTGTATTTTGACAAAATAAATTACAATTTATGCTCCTCTTTAGTTGCACCAAGTTAGAATTTTAACCCTATATGAGTCCTCCTGCAGTATTAGGTCCTCAGGCAGGTCCCTGTGGCTGTTTCAAAGTCCAGGCTCCGGACAGAGGTGATGGAGTCTTTTCAGTCCGGGGCCTCGGTTTTGGAACGACCTGCCTGAGGAGATAAAACTCAAACCATCAGAATCATCTTTTAAAACACTTCTTCAAACCCATTTTTATCGATTGGCCTTCCTTTAACTGGTTTTAGCTTGATTTTATTCCTTATTTCTTTTCATTCTATTTCTTTTTATTTATTTAGTATAATTACTTGAATTGTTTGCCTCCTTGTCTTTGTTTTTGTGCTTTCTGTGTGCTATTTTTATGCTTTTTATATTGGTCTTTGAGGCTTGTACAGCACTTTGTAAACCTTGATTTTAAAAGTACTTTACAAAGAAAGATTTATGGTTATTATTGTGGTGGGTAATTAGGATGTTATGGATGCAGAAGGTAAGTGAGGAAGAACAATGGACCACTGCAAAATGTTTTAAATTAAGTAGTTGTGCTTTTTACGTTGTTAAGACGGTAAAAATCAGGTACAGCACTTTTAATATAATGCATATGGTATTGGACCAGTACACATGGAATCTAACGAAACCAGTGTTAAAACGTCAACATGTCAGTGCCCTTCTGCATTCAGAGCATCCTTATTATTCACCACCATGACTTTATAAGCACTTTCCACAACTCCTCCTCCCAGAGCTGTTATCACCAAGAGCTAGGACGCACAGGACCTCTGCTGTCCCAGGACATACAGTCATGATAAAGGAAATATCAGGATGGGGCCCTGCGATGGAGCTATTTCTCCAGTTACACCACGTAGACCAGGGGTTGGCAACTTTAAACACTCAAAGAGCCATTTGGAGCATCTCCCACAGAAAAAAACACCAGCGGAGCCACAAAACCCTAAAATGAGGATAACACTGCATACGATTTTTTTTACCTGTCTGCTCTGTATAAAAGACTATAGTGTGTTGCATTTATGAAATCAGTGAAAATACAACACAAATAATCTGCTGAGTCGTGTCCTTTAGTCCGACAGAAGCTGATCGTATCAGCACTGAGCTGTTTTCAGTGCAGTGTATGCAAATTAGCCATGTGGTTTAAGTTTCATTTCTCTAAAACTGAAACAAATGTGTGCAAAGCTGCATTAAACACATTATTGCTAAATGTGTATTTGAGTCCTGCTTGTAAGAAATAAAAATTCAAGATTAAATTATCCACCCGCAGCAAACCAAAAATGCGTCTGCTTCTGCTTAAATGTTCTGTTTTCTTCAGAAACTTTTTTTTGTAGCAACCACCTCCTGCAAATTCTATTCTTGTTTGGTTTTAGACCTGGTTTTGTCCTGGTTTAGACTTGGTTTAGACCTGGTTTAGAACTACTTTAGACCTGGCTTAGTCCTGGTTTTAGTCCTGGTGTTAGTTCTGGTTTAGAGCTGCACAGGAGGAAGCGCAGTCCACGCAGCGTACGCGACAAGACACGATCCACGTGCAGTGTCCACGCCATATGGGTGGAGGTGCGGTAAGCGCGGTGTACGGGTGGAGGTGCGGTGAGCACGGTGTACGGGTGGAGGTGCGGTGAGCACGGTGTACGGGTGGAGGTGCGGTGAGCTCTAAAGATGTTTTATTTGAATGTTACAACATTACCATTATCTACAAATTTAGAATTGCATTTAAAAATGAACTACAATGTAATTAAATACACATTATTTTCCAAAATCACAGGAGCCACAACAGAAGGATGAAAGATCTGGAGCTGCGGGTTGCCGACTCCTGACGTAGACGGATGAACAGAAGGACAGTTAGACTGTCTAATCAGAGAAATTTTGTTCACATTCCCTGTAAGAAGATAACATCCAGCCCTACTGAAACTAATCTGAAACATGCTGTGCTCAATGTCAGATGTTTATGTAATAAATCATTTTTAAATATTAATGATTTTATTTCTTCTTTTAAGCTTAACTTTATGTTATACTGACAAAATGGTCAAAGGTAATGCAGTGCTAGTAGAATCAACTCCTTCCAACTTGAAATATGAATCTGAAACACGGGTAAAGGGTGTAGGTGTGTGTGCATAATTAGAGATCATTTGGTTACACACAGGTTGTCATTTGGGGCGTTTTCATCAGCTAAAACAATCGCCCTCCATACTCTACATCACATGTGTCAAACATGTGGCCCGGGGGCCAGATCCGGCCCTCCAAGACCTTTAATCTGGCCCTCGGCTGATTTTTCTATTAAAATACTTAAAATTTTCAGATTTTTCTGTTAATTTTCTGCACCGTTTAGCATAGCAGCGTCTCCGGCGTTTCTGTACGTTGCGACTCCCACCAGAGCAGCACAAATGAAGACCTTCCTCTTTCCAAATGCTCTTAAAGGACGATCGTTTTGACTGTCGACCGTGACCCTCATCAGCAAAATGTCAAAAAATGAGAAAAGCAGATGCTGAGTTCAGGATTTCCCAAGAAAAATAGTCTAATTCTTATTTGTTGACAGAGGTGAATGGGAAATCTGTGCTCAGTGTGTTTGGAACAAGTGGCGTTGCTCGAGGAATATAATCTTAAACACCACTACGAGACACGGAGAAAAATACGATAACTTGAAGAGAGAACTGAGTTTTCTGATCCGGCCCTTTTGGGATCAAAGTAGGTTGCATACGGCCCCCGGACCAAAATGAGTTTGACACCCCTGCTCTACATAGTCATATACAAACCTCCTCAGCACTGTCCAATGATGATTTAATGATGATTTTACTGAGATTCTTTCAGTTGTATGCACAGACTTTGATGGTTTAGCCATTACAGGTGATTTTAATGTACATGTGGATAATGTGTGTGACAAAAATGCCAAAGAGCTCAGCGCTGTCCTTGAAACTTTTGGTCTGACTCAGTCAGCCCAGACACAACAGAGAGCACACTCTGGACCTGCTCGTTACAAAGGCCAACCAGCAGAGGGCGCACTCTGGACCTGCTCATTACAAAGGCCGAGCAGCAGAGGGCGCACACTGGACCTGCTCATTACAAAGGGTATGAATATTTCAAATGTGATTGATGTTGCCCTGTCTGATCATTTCTGTGTCTTCTTTGACCTTGATCTGAACAAAACCAAACCACCGGCTTGTCCTACAGTTGTTTGAAGGAGACACATAAATGATGACACAGGTGCACTGTTCATGGAAATGATATACTCTGAAATTTCCTCATGTTCTAATGTTGATGATTTGTTAAACTCTGTGACTTTGATTGTTCTGAATGTTCTGGACGCCATTGCCCGATGAAGGTTAAAATAGGCAAAAAGCTCAGTGGAGGAATGATGACAGAAAAGGGAGTGCAGAAGAGCCAAATGGAAATGGTGAAAGTCAAACCTCCAGGTTCATTATGAGATTTACAGAGAAACGATGCACATGTACAACTACAGTTTGGCTCGAACAAGAGAGAGGTACTTTTCAGACATTATTAAAAATTGCAGGAACAACTTTTGTGTCCTGTTTGCAACAGTGAACAGATTACAAACCTAAAACTCCACACTCCACGGATGACCTGCCCCTAGCCAACAGTCTTAACGACTTCTACTGTCGTTTTGATGAGTCATCAAGCAGCTCTCACACCTCCAACTGTCCCAACAATAGAGACAACCCGGACACTCATCCCCCCACCGTTTCCCCTCACCAGAGCCATCTCCACCCTTTCACATTCATGAGGCAGATGTGAAGAAGCAGTTCAAAAGGATGAATGCCCGGAAGACGGTGTCTCTCCTGCCACCCTGAGACACTGTGCTAACGAGCTGGCCCCAGTGTTTACGGGCATCTTCAATTCTTCACTGCAGGCTTGTCATGTGCCTGCCTGCTTCAAAACTTCCACCATTGTTCCTGTCCCCAAGAAGCCAAGGATCACCGGACTCAATGACTACAGACCTGTGGCTCTGACATCTGTGGTCATGAAGTCATTGGAGCGCCTGGTTCTGCCCCACCTCAAGACCCTCACGGACCCCCTCCTGGACCCCCTGCAGTTTGCCTACAGAGCCAACAGGTCTGTAGACGACGCCATCAACATGGCTCTACACTTCACCCTGCGGCATCTGGACTCCCCGGGAACCTACGCCAGGATCCTGTTTGTGGACTTCAGCTCTGCCTTCAACACCATCCGCCCAGACCTCCTCCAAGGCAAGCTGTCCCAGATGAACGTGCCTGATCCTCTCTGCAGGTGACTTCCTGACGGACAGGAAGCAGCACGTGAGGCTGGGGAAGAATGTCTCGGACTCCCGGACCATCAGCACCGGCTCTCCCCAAGGCTGTGTTCTTTCTCCTCTGCTCTTCTCCCTGTACACCAACTGCTGCACCTCCTCCCATCAATCTGTCAAGCTCATCAAGTTTGCAGATGACACCACGGTCATCGGACTCATCTCGGACGGGGATGAGTCTGCCTACAGGACGGAGGTTGATCGTCTGGTGTCCTGGTGCAGCCAGAACAACCTGGTGCTTAATGCCCAGAAGACAGTGGAGATGATTGTGGACTTTAGGAAGCACACAGCCCCACTCCCCTCCATCATCCTGACCGACACCCCCATCACCACTCTGGACTCATTCCGCTTCCTGGGGATCACCATCACCCAGGACCTCAAATGGGAGCCCACCATCACCTCCATCATAAAGAAGGCCCAGCAGAGGATGTACTTCCAGAGGCAGCTGAAGAAATTCAACCTGCCAGCACGGACAATGGTGCAGTTCTACACTGCCATCATCGAGTCCATCCTCACCTCCTCCATCACCGTGTGGTATGCTGGAGCCACCACCAGGGACAAACAGAGACTGCAGCGTGTTGTGCGCTCTGCTGAGAAGGTGATTGGTTGCAGCCTTCCATCTCTTCAGGACCTGTACACTTCCAGGACTCGGACACGTGCAGGTCGAATTGCAGCTGATCCTTCTCACCCTGGACATGGACTTTTTGACCTGCTCCCCTCAGGCAGGAGGCTATGGTCCATTCGGACCAGAACATCTCGCCACAAAAACAGTTTCTTCCCCTCTGCTGTTGGACTGGTCCCACCCCCCCTCTGCTTCTGTCACATGACCCTGTGTTCTCGCACCTGCCTGTTTTGCACTGATCACTGATACTCTTATACTCTATATTATTATACTCCTGTAAATTTGTAAATTTTGTTATATTATAGCTTCTTTTTTTTTTCTACTTTATTTTATTCTATTATTTGTTGCATGTCAGTGTTTGTCTACATCCTGCTCCAAGTACCGCAGCAATTTCCTAATGTTGTGAACCTGTTCACTCATATGGCAATAAAAAACATTCTGATTCTGATTCTGATTCTGATTAACAAACCCTCCAGCCCCACTGCTGTTAGAACTGATTTCCACATCTAAGTGTAATGAGTTTGCAGTATTCTTTAATAACAAGGTTCAGGGCATCAAGAATGCATCAATTCCATAACACAAATAACAATCACACAGCCACAGAGTTACCCACTAGATTTCTAAAGTCTGTCCTCCACAGTTTACTTTCACCACTCGCTCACATAGTTAACATGTCACTTCAATCTGGAACATTCCCAAGAGCTTTGAAAACTGCGCTCATTAAGCCTCTCCTAAAGAAGAGCAGTCTTGATGCCACAGCACTGAACAATTCCCGACCCATCTCATCTTTTGCAAGGCCCTTGAAAAAGCTGTTTACCAACAACTTACAAACTTTCTCCAAATGAACAACTCCTGTGATGTTTTCCAGTCAGGTTTTAGAGCCACCACAGCACTGAGACGCTCTGATCAAGGTGACAAACGACATCCGCCTGAACACTGACGCAGGAAAAGTCTCAGTGTTGATCCTGTTAGATCTGAGTGCTGCTTTTGACACTGTTGATCATGGATCTTCTTACAGAGGCTAGAGGACTGGGAGGGCATCTGAGGTACTGCACTAAACTGGTTCAAGTCCTATCTAGAAGCCAGGAAGTATTTTATTGAAATTGGAAACTGTGTCTCAGATCACATGGCCCTGACCCGTGGGGGGCCCCAGGGGTCCATCCTGGGCCCCCTTTTGTTCAGTCTCAACATGCTGCCCCCTACAGACCAGTTAATATGCAACAATAATGTGTCCTACCACAACTATGGACTATGGACCAGTGGACTCACTCTGCCACTGCAACAGATCAGTGTGTGGATGAAAACAACTTTCTCCAGATAAACTCACACAAGACACAAGTCAGAGTCTTTGGCAGAAACAAAGAGACAGAGTCAACAGTCACCTCCAGTCTCTCTCTAAAACCTGCAAATCAGCATAGAAATCTATAATGGACTCAGACTTGAACTTTAACAGCCACATCAAATGAAAAACATCTGCACCTTTTACCATCTAAAAAACAGCAGAAATCAAAGCTCTACTGTCTGAAGCAGACGTGGAGAGACTTCTCCATGTGTTTGTCTCCAGTAGGTCAGATCCTGTAACGGCCTCTCACTGGCCTCTCCAAACGAGCTGTGAGAGCTGCAGAACATCCAGAACATCCAGAACATCCACAACATCCAGAACATTCACAACATCTGCAACATCCAGAACATCCACAACATCTGCAACATCCAGAACATCCACAACATCTGCAACATCCAGAACGCTGCAGCTCAGGTCCTGACTCTAACCTGGAAGTACAAACACATAAGTCCTGTGGTCAGGTCTCTGCACTGCCCCCTGTGGTCAGGTCTCTGCACTGCCCCCTGTGGTCAGGTCTCTGCACTGCCCCCTGTGGCTCAGAGACTTTAAAGCAGCTCTGTTTGTGTTCAAGTCTCTTCATGGCCTCACACCAAAGTCCATCTGTGACATGTTAGTGCCACATGAACCATCTGCACTCTGAGGAGCTCAGGGACCGGCTCCTGCTGTAGTCCTGGTTTAGTCCTGGTTTAGTCCTTGTTTAGTTCCGGCCTCCTGCTGGTCCCAGAGTCAGGACTAAACTCGGGGAGTCAGAGTTTCAGATTCATGCAGCTGAAACCTGGAACAGTCTGAACATGTGACACAGATTCTACTGTGACTCTGATTATTTCCAGCCTCAAATCAGTTCTTTTTAGCTGCGTCTGACTGAAAGGTTTTCATTTCTCATTCCGCCCTCTTCTCTCTAATTTAATGTCTCTCTTTTTAATTTTATGATAATTATTTATGTTTTGATTTGTCTGAGTTGTGATTTTAATGTGTTTCTTATTCTGTAAAGCTCTTTGAGTACTTTGTGTACAAATTGTGCTGTACAAATAATCTTGCTTTACCTTGTGTCAAAGACCACAGTGGAGTTTTGCTAACAACGGTTATGCTAACAACAACTAGCATGCTAACACGCACTTCCTGATTATCATACAATAAAACGCTTACTGCGTTGCAAAATATTGCTGCTTATCATTCACTTCAAGTATCTGTTAACTATTACTAATCCAATGCAAAGGTCTATGGGTCTATTCCAGCTCCAACTGTACTGTGTCTCTTGACAAGACACTTCATCCATACTGACCATTTAAAAATATTGTGTATGAGTTCTTTACGCCAGGGTATCTGTGTGGGTCCCTCTGCCCCAGCAGCAATTTAGGATGAGTCAGATGCATAAGACAAATTTGTAATCTGGGTGATATGGTGATAAAAATCGCTTAAATGCAATATAAAATTGAAATTGCGCTCTGACGCATAAAAAAGATATTAAAGGCCCTGTACCTATTTTCTTCCTCCTGTATTTGAGTAAAACGTGTCTTGATATATTATATAAGCAGCTCTGGAGGTCAAAATAACACTGTGTACTGTCTGCACCAACTATAAAGAGTTTTACTGTCCCGTAATGAGGAAGTCACCAGTTACAGCTGTTGAAAAATGTTAATATCTTGGTTGATGGCTTGACCCTTCACTCTCATTCAGCACCCAACAATTACAACCATCTGTCCTGCTCACTCTGTCCTCCTGACACCAACTTCACTGGTCATTCTTTCTCTTTAAATACATCACCTGAGTTATCCTGAATGTCTCAGTTTTTCATTCCATTCTGATCCTCTTACAATTTACACCACACAGGTCACATATTTTTGTTGTCCCAAGTCAAAAAACAAACTGGAAAACAATTTAAATACAAAGCTCCTTCTGATTGGAACGTTCTTCCACCATCGATTCGCACTAACTTCTGTCCTTTCAGTTAAAAATGCTCTGGTTCAGTATTTAAATAATTCCTGTAATTGTTTAAATCAAATTTTGTTGAATTTTGTTGTTCATCTTGTTGTAATTTGTGACTATATTTGACCTCTGTCTTAGTTTTTGTTCAGTCGCGCGCGTGTGTGTGTGTGTGTGTACGGTTGTATTTTTGCAGCTGTATTTTGTCATTTTGTTATTTCCCTGTTTATCTGAGTGTCTGTAGCCTCCCGTCTGCTCCACTGTATCTGTCTTCTGTTGTTGTAACTATGAGAGGACCCTTCGAAAACGAGATGGCGAGACATCTCAAGGGGCTGTTAGGTTGTCAATCAATCCTCTAAACAAACAAATTCAAATTCAAGTGTGCGTTAGCATGCCAGTTGTTAGCATTACCATGACGGCAAAACTCTGCTCTGGTCCCTGAGAGCTGTGAAAATTGCTTGAAACTCACCATGGTGAATCATTAGGATGCTCTGAATGCAGAAGGGAGGTGAAGAACTCAAACAGTTTAGAATGAACTACTTCTGTTTTTCATTTTTGAAGACAGTAAAAATCATGTTAAATACAGCAAATCGCTCATACAAAGACAATGCAGTGTACCATCCCTGACCTTAAGCTTAACCCCTGAAGACCTAAGGGCAATTTTAGTACATTTCTCCTCGCCTGGATTTTTCTACATCCTTTTGTTCAGTCCAACCTGTTATTTCACAATCTGCTGCTGTAGTTGTGCCATGTGGCTGTGATAAAAGCTACAGGACCAGAAATAGAGATGAAAAAAAAAAAACAGAAAATAAAATTCACACTCTTTTATACAAAACATACAGCAAACATGGATAAACAACTTTTAGGACATAAAAAAAATGCTTAATTTAGGGCCTCATGTACAAAAATGAAAAATTTCAAGTCTGTAAGTAAATTAAAAATATTCTTATTGCCCTAAAAACAAAACAAAAAAAAGTTTTCTGGTCTAATCATGGAAACAGCTCCTGTAAAGTCCAGGGCCAGAGCATAGAACAGAGCCACATCACTTGTAATGCATTTCCATGGTGTTTATTACATTTGTATTTGTTCATTTTGAGGGAAATAAACCTTTCAAATAAAATAGAAAGGGATGCGCAGTTTCGCACACCAAGATGCGTAATTTGCCATTTATGTGAGAATTAACTCCACTTAGAGCGGCTTTTTCAATCGCTATAAGCAAACACAGCCAAGAGGAGTCGATCATCTTGACTCACTTCACTCTTTGGCAAAGTTTGGGTCGATCAAAATGGACGGAGCGCATGAGTTTGGCAGAAAACAAAGTTCCTATTGGACACTCGTTTTGCGCACGTCATCACACAGCGTGAGTGTGACGTAGGATAAAGCCGCAGAAATGTACGGAAACCTCTATGTCTGCACTTTCAGAGGGGAAAAAGTAAGTTTCTATTTTTTACGGTTAGAAAGTTCTGCGCGGTTATAGAAAACATATTCCTCTTTATCGTATACGATACCTTAGGTCTTTGAGGGTTAAAGTGAAACAAAACACAAGTCCAGGCGTGTTTTTGATGATGTAACATAATAAGGTCAAAGGAGCCCATTTTGTGTAATATCGGACCTTTATCGACAGAATAATACAACAGAACCGCCAACCTTTTAGTTTGTGGGTGAACGTTTTCACTACTAACCCACTGACGCCATTTTGAACTTTCCTTCCATTGAAGCTCAGCATCGACACCAAACCGAACTGCACATTTCATTTAGTGTTTTAGAATCTCGCTTTTCCATTCCTCTCCTCCACGTTCCTCTTTCTCTTATCTCTGTCACTATAATTCTTCCACTTTGCCTTCGTCATTAGCTGGGCCGGCGTTTCCTTGGCACTCCTCTTCGTCACTTTCTGCCAATAAGCTCGTTTAAGTTTGAGCATTAAGATTCCCAGAGCAAGGCAACGCACAATCACGGCCTGATGGGTAAAATCTCCAAACAGATGAAAAGAGTGCGAAAATGGAGTGAACGTGAAACAGCTCAGAGGAGTAGGGACGCTGCTAACTGTGTCTGGGGCTTTCAATAGTACGGCTGGATTGTTCAAAAAAAGGATGTATAAGTTTGTTTATTTCAGTAGTTTGGACATGTTTTTTTTTACTCAAACTGTCAGTGAAATAGATAGAGCTGCATAGAGGTAGAACGGTAGATCTCACATTGACTACAGCCATCTGTTGGAACAAATACATCCACAAAGCCGCCATCTTGGAACAGTGGTAATGCTGCTTTAAATAAATCAGCATCAATTGGGGATGTTGATCACGACTTTAGATGGTGATTAGACCTGGATTAGACCTGGTTTAGACCTGCTTTAGACCTGGTTTAGTCCTGATTCAGTCCTGGTTTAGTCCTGAGTCCTGGTTTAGTCATGGTTTAGTCCTGAGTCCTGATTCAGTCATGGTTTAGTCCTAGTTTAGTTCTGGTTCAGTCCTGGTTAGGCTCTGATTCAGTCCTGTTTTAGTTCTGGTTCAGTTCTGGTTAGGCTTTGATTCAGTCCTGGTTTAGTTCTGGTTCAGTTCTGGTTAGGCTCTGATTAAGTCCAGGTTTAGTCTTGGTTCAGTCCTGGTTCAGTCCTGGTTCAGTCCTGGTTTCGTCCTGATTTAGTCCTGAATTAGCCCTGGGCTCAGTCAGTCTGGGTTCAAAACACAATATTCAGTATGATGGGCCTACAAAATAAAGTCTTAACTCTGAAGGATTGTCTTGCTCTTTCGTCTTATTCCGCGTGCGGCGCAAAAGTCCAACATCTTCACTCGCTGATACTGTAAAAAACTTTACCTTAGACCATGGAACCCCTGTACCAAGAGGGCGAACATGATCTACACTTCTATATCTATGCTAGAGATGCAGCAGCCTTGTAACTATGATGAAAAGAACGAAAATTCATCAACTGTGGACATCAGCCAATAGATAATGAGGCTACCTCATCATCTACTGGCTGATCCACTTGGCATTTTGAGTCTTGGACAGGGAGATCAGCTAAATATGCAGTTGTATTTTACCAAAATAAACACACATGCAGACCAAAGTGCACTTGCTGGATTACCACTTAATGACATCATAAATTGGAAAAGTGAATTTTGAGCTAAATATGTAAAGTTATATAAGCAAAAAATCAATAAATTAAAACATTCTAACAAAGAGCAAAAGCTCCAAAAATCCATTTAGCAGAATATGGACCATTTAATTTATGATGTCACTTTTGGATACAAACTGTTGCTGCATCTGCCAAGCTTTTAAGCACAAGTCATATTTCATTTCTTCAACTTCTTGCTCCTCTCCTCTTTCCGTACTCCTTCTGATTTTTTCTCTATCCCGCTCCCACATGCCCCCTCCACCTCCCCATGAACCTGAGTCAAGCGAACCCACGAGAGCCACGCAATCCTCTCCACATGAGAAGTAACATGTCCTCTGGGCTCTTACTTCAATCTCAAAAAATGTGCATTCTTATTATGTGCTAAGGCGCCTCTCCATGCATCAGTCAAACTCTGTTTATAAAGGACTTTTCATACAAAAAATGTAACACAAAATGCTTTACAGTGAAAACAATCCCACATTTCCTTCTACCCACCGACCAAACCCCACAGCTGCCCGACCCCACACCACCGAACAAGCCAGACACACACACACAAATACATACACACACGCATACACACACACACAAATACACACACACGCATACACACACGTAGGCTAAGCTTGGGTCTTAAGCCTCCTTTTATAAACATGAACTCTTTGGCCCTGAGCTGCGGCTGTTCCATAGACGAGGGCCGTAGTACTGGAAAGTCGCCTCTCCCTGAGTGTCCAGACTGTGGGAATGACCAGGAGCTGCTGGAGGAGCGCAGGGTCCACGAGGGTTCATAGGATAAAGGCAGTTCTGAACGATAAGAAGGCCCAAGACCATTAAGACATTTAAAAACTAGTAAAAGAACTTTAAAATTGATCCTGAAACTCACAGGGAGCCAATGCAGTGATTTCAAACCCAGTGTAATGTGGCCCCGCCCTCTGGTCCAAGTCAGGACACGAGCTGCTGAAGTTTGTCATAATTGCAAACCTGAAATATTCTTTTTGGGAAGAGCAGAGAGCAGGGCATTACAGGAGTCTATTCGACTGGTGATAAAAGCATCAGTGTCTCAGTGTTGGCCAGAGGGAGAACGGGGCAGACTCTGGCGATGTTTTTTAGGTAATAGAAACCAATTTTTGTAATGTTCTTAATGTGTGGAATAAAAATCAGCTCAGAGTCAAAAATGATGCCCAGATTTTTCACTTGTGGAGAGGGGTTAAAAGACTGTGCCTTTAGTTTGGGTAAAAGTTTCTCTCTCTGGGCCTCAGGACCAATGACTAAAACCTCAGTTTTGTCCTGGTTAAGCTGGACAAAGTTTTCTGCCATCCAGGATTTGATATCTAAAATGCAGTTAAAGAGAGCGTCCATTGGCCTGGTGTCATTAGGAGATGTAGAGCTCTCCACAGACCTGACCTGTAATTTGGCTGATGGTGGCACTTGCTTGTTTCCATGGAGGTAGATAGAATATGTTTCAGGCCATAAGCAGTGACCTTTAATGCAAGCAGGTGGATCCACCATCAAAAAAGTTTCATCTTGAAGTTTTGTTATTGCACTATTTACTTATGTGTTGTTTTTTCATTTACATCGTTGAGCTCTCAGTCTCTCAGTCATCAGAGGTATAATACTCCCTACAATGGAAGCTGGCTATACTAGACTGAACCAGGTTAGAATTTCAGTCACACCTCTTCTTCCAAACCTCCATTTATTCTAGCAATCCAAGTAGTCTTTTTTTTCCCAAACGTTTGCCATTAGACCCAATTGAAGAAGTCCCCTAACCTAGAGCTACTGAATTAAAGGTCTGATTATTATATAAATGGAGTCGTGTGAGTTTTAAACCATGTTATAATGTTCCCAACTCAAAAACCAAAATATTTGGAGTTGTGTTTTGTTTCATTCACATGTTTGAGTAATCCTTTATTATTAGTCTGTCTACATCTCCAAAGCTTAAAATGCTCTGTTCCACCTTGTGATGTCATGTTCAGTAGAGATTGGCAAAGCATGTGTGAATGAAACAAAACACTCCAGGTTTGTGATGAGGAAACAACATTAGAACATAGATCAGAAAATGGTCATACCCTTAAATGTTGTATAGAAGCAAAGAGAAATCCAGCGACTGTTTTTCAAATGCTGCTCATGTGTGACACCTCCTCCTCCTCCACAGCTCCCTAAGTAGAAACGCCTCCTCCTGCCTCCTCCTGCCTCTTGAAATCCTGCTCTTTAACAGCTGTTGCGTGTTCAGAATTGTGAGGCTACATTGTTCTCCATTGGCTGTTAGGTTGTCAATCAAACTCCCTACGTTTCTAGCATACCTGAGTTGCTGACGCCCTGGTATTACGCTGTTTGTGTACATCTCTCACACATTCCACAATCACAAGACGTTTACCCGACCAACGCAGCTGTTCTTAGCGCTTAGCTTCCTTGCAGTCAGCACAAAGTTTGTTGCACTGGCAGACAAGAATCTATGACCAGTTCACTGCAAAAGAAAGTTCATTTTTGAGGTCTCTGAAAGAAGAAAAGAAGGGGAAAAGGAACAAAGCCAAACTAAGGTGATTCTTGAAGATTCCTTCCTGCGATGGCGCGACTGAAGCAGACAAAGGGTCTGAAGACTGACGCGGCGGTCGCTAAAAGACTTCTGGACAGGAAACTTCAACATCTCTGTGAAGTTGGCGCCATCAAACTCAAACCTACACAAAAACTATGTCAATCGTTTGTGCTTCGTTTGTGCTGTTTTGTGCTGCAAAAAGTTTCGTTTGTGCGATTCTGGTTCTTAAGATATTTGCAGTTTTATTTTCGGCCGATGACGTCGTCCAGTCCCTCAAAATGTTAAATAGAGCTCAAAACAGGAACGAAATTATAGAAAATGTTTGTATTTCATTTGTGCTGTTTTGTGTGGTGACAATTTTCATTTGTGCGAGTTTATTTATAAAATTATTAATTATTATTTATATACAAACTCCACAAAACTAGTGGCGATAAATTATCTGAGGCTGTGGAAAAGTCTGTAACAGTCTTTGGTAATTTGCTTTTGATTCATATTTTATATAATAATACAGACTTTTCCTCAGCCTGAGATCGTTTTTGTCAATAGTTTTGTGGAGTTTGTTGCCGTCAGATGAGCGGAAATGACGTCCTATAATTACCGCAGAAATAATAATGAATAATTTTAGAAATAAACTCACACAAATGAAAATTGTCACAGCACAAAACAGCACAAAGGAAATACAAACATTTTCTATAATTTTCTTCCTGTTTTGAGCTCTACATTTTGAGGGGCTGGATGACGTCATCGGCCGAAAATAAAACTGCAAATATCTTAAGAACCAGAATCGCACAAACGAAACTGTTTGCAGCACAAAACAGCACAAATGAAGCACAAACGATTGACTCCATTTTGGATGTTTTAGAGCATTTTTGAGCTTCCTGGGGGCTGACCCCAAATTTGACCTATAAAAGAAAAAAAACTAAAAGAAGCGCAAATGAAACTTTCTGCATCACAAAACAGCACAAACGAAGCACAAACATTTGGCATAGTTTTTGTGTAGGTTTGAGGATGCCATTGTCCCCTATCAGCCAAATAGAGCACTTCGCTCTCAGAATGCAGGATTATTAGTGGTTCCTAGAGTGTCTAAAAGTACAGTGGGGGGGAGAGCCTTCAGTTACCAAGCTCCTGTGTTATGGAATCAACTCCCTGTTGATGTTAAACAGGCTCCACAGTCTCTTTATTTAAGACCAGGCTTAAAACCTTCCTCTTCGGAATAGCTTATGACCAGGTTACTTAGTTGATGTCACTAAGATAAGCTGCCGCAGGAGATAACAAGCTGGGGGAAGTGTGGCAACCTGAGCACTGTCCTCTGTTTCCTCCTTTTTTCTCACCAGCATCACTCACTATGTTCTCATCTGTAGTTTGTTCATTGCTATTCACATGTTGTCCCCTGTCCCACTCCCCCTGTGGAGTGGAACTCTTTCAGACGCCTGATGGCAGCTGGACCTCTCTCCTCCTCCTCGCCTGGCTCCTCCTCTTCGCCTGGCTCCTCCTCCTCGCCTGGCTCCTCCTCCTCGCCCGGCTCCTCCTCCTCGCCCCTCTTCTCCTCCTCCTCTGGCCCACGGGCCTGGACATCTATAGCCTGTCCGTCCATGGGAGTGGATCCCTCCTTCACTGTAGTTCTCCCCGAGGTTTCTTCTTTTTCCCAGGACCCTGGGTTTTTTGGAGTTTTTCCTTGCTGAGAAGGAGGGTCTAAGGACAGGGGATGACTGGACAATGTTTCATTTGCTGCTTTACATGAATGTTGTTTATTCCTGTTTTGATATGTCTGTGTGTATGTTTTACTCATCCATATCTTGGAACGCCCTTAGAGGCTACTGTTGTTGCGATTTTGGGCGCTACAAAATAAATTGAATTGAAATTGAATTGAATTGAGTTTGATGGGGGCCAACTTCACACAGGTAACTTCAACAGCGATTCATTCTAAACACAAGCAGGATGTCTAGAGTCAGGAGGAGGCAGGAGGAGGCGTTTCTACTTATGGAGCTGTGGAGGAGGAGGAGGTGTCACACATGAGCAACATTTGAAAAAGGACAAACAGTCGCTGGATTCCTCTTTCCTTGGAAAATCCTCTGTACAACATTTAACAGTCAGCGTAGTTTATTTTGAGCCTTTTGTGGCCTCTCTGTTTGTTCACAGCAGAAGTGTGCGTGGAGTTAAACCATGTCCACTCAGACTCCCGGGGGTCTGTGGCGGCGGTGAGGGTCCTGTGGAGAACAGGGTCAAATGGAGTGGCTAATTACACAGTGGCACTGTTCCCCTCTTCCCCATCGGAGAGAGGGGGAGAGGGAGACAGTGATGGATGGAGGAGGAGGTGGAGGAGGCAGCGGTAGTGGGGGTGGGTATTGGGACAGTGTCTTCTCAGGTGTAAATGTGTGGAGAAAGACGGGATGATAGATACAGGAGAGAGAAGGATGCAGTGTGTCACCTGAAGACAAGAGAAAGAGGAGAGAGAAAGAGAAAGAGGAGGGCACTTAGCTCCGCCTCTTTCCTCCGTGTGTGTGGAGCATTTAAACTGAAAAGCATTTCATTATTCTCCATATTTTACTGTTCAAGTCTGAATGGAGCTTTATGTGTTCATCATGTCCACGAGCAGAGAGAACAGAACTGTGAAACTCCTGGACACTACTAGTACTATTACTACTACTACTATTACTATTACTACTATTACTACTACTATTACTACTACTACTACTATTACTATTACTAATACTATTACTATTACGACTACTACTATTAAAATTACTACTATTACTATTACTACTATTATTACTACTATTACTACTACTACTATTATTACTATTACTACTACTACTACTATTACTATTACTACTACTACTATTACTATTACTACTATTACTACTACTACTATTACTAATACTACTATTACTATTACTACTACGATTACTATTACGACTATTACTATTACTAATATTACTTCTACTATTACTACTACTACTATTACTATTACTATCCATCCATCCATCTTCTTCCGCTTATCCGGGGCCGGGTCGCGGGGGCAGCAGTCTAAGCAGGGGCTCCCAAGCTTCCCTCTCCCCAGCCACTTCCTCCAGCTCCTCCGGACGGACCCCGAGGCGTTCCCAGACCAGCCGAGAGACATAGTCCCTCCAGCGTGTCCTGGGTCTTCCCCGGGGCCTCCTACCGGTGGGACATGCCCGGAACACCTCCCGAGGGAGGCGTCCAGGAGGCATCTGGACCAGATGCCCGAGCCACCTCAGCTGCTCCTCTCGACGTGGAGGAGCAGCGACTCTACTCCGAGCTCCTCCCGTGTGACCGAGCTCCTCACCCTATCTCTAAGGGAGCGCCCGGCCACTCTGTGAAGGAAACTCATTTCGGCCGCTTGTATCCGCGATCTCGTCCTTTCGGTCATTACTCAGAGCTCATGACCACAGGTGAGGGTAGGAACGTAGATTGACCGGTAAATCGAGAGCTTCGCCTTTCGGCTCAGCTCCCTCTTCACCACAACGGTCCGATACAGCGACTGCATCACTGCCGACGCTGCACCGATCCGCCTGTCAATCTCACGCTCCATCCTCCCCTCACTCGTGAACAAGACCCCGAGATACTTGAACTCCTCCACTTGAGGCAGAGACTCCCCACCCACCCGGAGAGGGCAATCCACCTTTTTCCAGTGGAGAACCATGGCCTCAGATTTGGAACAGCTGATTCTCATCCCAGCTGCTTCACACTCGGCTGCAAACCGCCCCAGTGCTGCAGGTCCTGGTTCGATGGAGCCAACAGGACAACATCATCCGCTTTACTATTACTATTACTACTACTACTACTACTACTACTACTATTACTACTATTACTACTACTACTATTATTACTATTACTACTACTACTATTACTACTATTACTACTACTACTATTATTACTATTACTACTACTATTACTACTATTACTACTACTACTATTACTACTATTACTATTACTATTACTACTACTATTACTACTACTACTATTATTACTATTACTACTACTACTATTACTAATATTACTACTACTACTATTACTACTATTACTATTACTACTATTACTACTACTACTATTACTATTACTACTACTACTATTACTATTACTACTACTATTACTATTATTACTATTACTATTACTACTACTATTACTACTACTACTATTACTATTACTACTACTACTATTACTATTACTACTACTACTATTACTACTACTATTACTATTATTACTATTACTATTACTACTACTACTATTACTATTACTACTACTACTACTATTACTACTACTACTATTACTACTACTACTATTAGTACTACTACTATTACTACTTACTACTAATTACCACTCATTACTCTACCATACTATTACTACCACTACCATTACTATTACTACTATTACTATTATCATTACTACTCACCACCATTACTTCTACTACTACTACTACTACTACTACTACTGCCAACTACTACCGCTACCACCTACTACTGCTACCACTACTTCTTACTACTACTACTCACTAATGTACTACTACCACCTATTACTATTACTACCACCGCTACCACTATTACCACCTACCACTGCCAAACCGTTTCACCATCACTTCACTCTACTACTACTCACCACTACTACCATCTACCACTATTACTACTACTGCTAATCATCATCACTAGCACCACTATTACTACTACCATCACTCATTACTACCATCGCCACTACCATACTACTACTACTGCTACCACTACTATTACTCTAGTACCACTACCACCTACCACTAACACTACTACCACTACCACTACCATTACTTACTCACTGCTACCACCATTCCTTCATCTACTACTATTACTACTACTACTACTACTTCATTACCATTACTTACATCACTACTATTACTACCACTGCTACCACTATTACTACTACCACTGCTACAACTACTACTGTCTCACTACTACTACTACTGCTGCCATCCCTCCCACTACTACTACTACCATTACTATTACCACTACTACTATTACTACTCACTGCTTACTACTATTACTACTACTGATCTACTACCACTACTCACTACTACTACCATTACCATTACTACCACTGCTACCACTATTTCACTCACCACTGCCACCGCTACCACTGCTACTACCACTACCATACTACTACTACACTACTACATGCCTACTACTAATTACTCTCATCACTACCATCATTACTACTACCACTACTACTATCATTACTATTAATACCACTACCATTACTACCATCACTGCTACCATTATTACTACTCACCAACTAGTACCACTGCTACCACCTACCATCACTACCACTACCACTCGTCACCACCACCATCACTTCACTACAATTACTATCATCACTACTACTACTACCACCACTACTCATTACTACTACCACTGCTACTAATTACTCAATTACCATTAATACTACCATCATCAATACCACTACCACTAGCACCATTAATATACCACCAATTACCCATCACTACCATCACTACCACTATCATCACTACCACTACCATCATACCACTACTACCATTACTGCTACTGCCACCACTACTACTACCATTACCACCACCACCATCACTACCACCACTACTACCACCACCGCCTGTTACCACTATTACTCACTACCACCATTACCACTAATCAACTACCACTATTACTACTACCTATTTACCACTACCACCACTACCAGCACCATTACCATACCACCTACCACCTACTACCACTACCACTTACCACTACTACCACCACCATTACCACCTACCACCACCATTACTCGCTACCACTAATTACTTCACTACTATCATTACTACCGGCTACCACTGCCGCTGCTACTACTTACTGCCACTACTACTACCACTGCTACTACCACTACCATACTGCTACTACCATCACTACTACTATCGGCCACCACTAATTATTACTTCTACCATCACAATACCACTATTACTACTACCACCATTAACTACCACTACCGCCTACTATTACTACTATCTACTACTACCACTACTACCACTGCCAATACTATTACCATTACCATCATTACTACTACTACAACCACTACTACTACTACTACTACTAACTGGCACAACCACTACCATGACCATGACTACTACCGCTACTACCATTACTCATCACTACTAATCACTACCCTTACCATCATTACTACTACTACTGCTACTGCTACTATACCACTACACTACTACTACTACTACCATCATCAAGCTACTACCATTATTACTACCACTACCACTACTACTACCACTACTACCATCTATTACTACTACCACTACTGGTTACTACTGCTGCCACTACTACCTACTACTACTACTACTGCCCTACCACTATTTACTACCACTAATACTATTACTACTACCATCACATACTACTGTCTACTACTACTACTACCATCAAGCTAACTGCTACTACTATTACTACTATCTATTACTACTACCACTACTGCTACAACCACTACCATTACTACTACTGCTACCACTAGCAATTACCACTACTACCACTGCTGCTACTCCTCCCTCCCATCATACCTACTACTACTACTGCTACTACTACTACTACTACCATTACTACTACTACCACTATTACTACTACACTACTACTACTACTCATTACTACCACCACTATTACCACTTCACCACTGCTACCACTGCTGCCACTACCACTACCACTACACTACTATTACACTGCTACACTATTACTACTACTACTCACTACCATTACTACCACTACGACTACCTACTACTACTACCATTACTACTACCACTACTATTACCACTACTACTGTTACTACTGCTGCCAACTCACTACTACTACTGCTGCCATCTACTCATTACTACTACCTATTACTACCACTACTACCTACTACCACTACTACTGCTGCCACCATCATTTACCTACTACCATTACATCACTACCTACTACCACTACTACTACCAATATTACTACTATCCTACTACCACACCACTGCTCACTGCTGCCTACCACTAACACCACCACTACTACTGCCACTATTACTACTTTCATTACTACTACCACTACTACCACCTACCATCATCACTCACCATTATCATCACTACCACTACTATTACTCACTCATTACCACTAATGCCATTACTTACCAACCACTGCCGCCGCTACCACTATTACTACCACCTACCACTACTACCACCACTGCCATTACTACTATTACTACTACTATTACTACTACAACCACCACTACTCACTACTACTACAACCATACTACTACCTATGACTACTAACTACATCTCTACTACCATTACTTCATCATCATCATCATTACTACTACTACTAATTACTACCACTATTATTAATTACCATCTACTGCTGTCGCTACCATACTACCACTACTACCATCATCATCTACCAATACCTACCTGCTACTACTATTATATTACCACCATCACTACTACCACCAATTATTACCACTACCACTGCTAATACTACCTATTACTACTACTACTACTCATCGCTACTACTATCATCACTACCTACCATCACTATTATTCACCACTACCACCTTGACTATTATTACCACCTACTACTACTATTACTACTACTATTACTACTACTACTACTATTACTACTACTACTACTACTACTGCTACTACTATTACTACTACTATTACTACTACTACTACTGCTACAACTACTACTATTACTACTACTGCTACTACTAGTACTACTACTATTACTACTACTATTACTACTACTACTACTACTACTGCTGCTACTCCTCCTCCTCCTCCTCCTACTACTACTACTGCTACTACTACTACTACTACTATTACTACTACTACTACTATTACTACTACTACTACTACTACTACTATTACTACTACTACTATTACTACTACTACTGCTACTACTACTGCTACTACTACTACTACTACTGCTACTACTATTACTACTACTACTACTACTACTACTACCACTACTACTACTACTACTACTACTACTATTACTACTACTACTACTGCTGCTACTCCTACTACTGCTACTACTGCTGCTACTACTACTACTACTGCTACTACTGCTGCTACTACTACTACTACTACTACTACTACCACTACTACTATTACTACTACTACTACTACTACTACTATTACTACTACTACTATTACTACTACTACTACTACTACTACTACTATTACTACTACTACTACTAACATTACTACTACTAGTACTACTACTACTGGCATTAAATGTGTTCTGTTGTGTTTTAGTTGCTTAAAAATACCAAGAAAAAGTGGATATACAGTATCAACCCCCCTCACTCCCCCCTCCCTCCTCCAGCGCAGACCCCGCTAGAGCAGGGTGACCTCACAGGTAATTGGGTGCTGCTGCTGGGTGCTGCTGGGTGCTGTTGTACTGGGAGGGTAGGCCTGTCAGGATAGGCTCAGCGTAATGGAGTGTAATAGGCCCACTCTGTCAGAGGCACTGGAACACGGGGCCCGACAGACAAGTGTGATACAAGACAGCACTGGACACACAAAATACACAAATACTAAAAGTGAGGCTGAAGTTTCACCATAAATAAACAGAGGATTTGGGAAACTTTATTATTTCCATTGATTTTTGGACAGAATGCACAAAATAATATTAATAATGGCACTTGGTGTTCCCAGTGTCAACTATCCAAGTCCTGACCAGGCCTGGTCCTGCTCAGCTTCTGAGATCTGACGGGATAAGACTTTGACAAGGAGGTCTGGTACTAAAAAGGTCCAGAGCAAACTGTGATTTGAGAACACAGTTTTTCTAATGAAAAAGTAGAATCTAAAATGTAGATGGAATTTTAACCTTTGTTTCAGAAAACAACCTACTACTAATATTACTAGTAGTAGTACGAGCAATATTAACACTACCACCAATACTATTAGTACTACTAATACTACTACCACTAACTACCACTGCTACTACCACTACTATGACTACCACTACTACTACTTCTACCACTACTATTACTACTATTGCTACTCATAACAGTA
Source organism: Odontamblyopus lacepedii (assembly GCA_034769755.1). Taxonomy (NCBI): domain Eukaryota; kingdom Metazoa; phylum Chordata; class Actinopteri; order Gobiiformes; family Gobiidae; genus Odontamblyopus; species Odontamblyopus lacepedii. Next base: position 4,623,637 of record CM068363.1, read on the forward strand.
ATGAACATAATCAGATCACCACTACTATCACTACTACAACAACTACTACTACTACCACAACTACAACTTCTACTTCCACGACTACTACTACAACAACTAATACTACTACCACCACCACCACTACCTTTACTACCACTACTACTACCACTACTACTATTACTACCATTACTACTACTACTCCATTTCATCTAATTATTATTAAAACATGAATCCGTTCAGAGTCATGTTAGAGTTTTATGAATGAGCCTTGTGTTCCTCACTCTGGTCATGTGTAGAATAGAGGAGAGCTGTCTTCACACACACACACACACACGCACGCACGCACACACACACACACACACACACACACACACACATGCCTCTAGTAGCTTATAATGAATCTGCCCCATTAGTTAAATGCTGCTTCAAACTGGAGTGACAAATGTGTGTTTAAAGGTCACCATGTATCTTGTGTTTGCTTTTGGTGATTAATGAGTTACAATGAATACAGTAGAAATACACACTGGAGCTTAGTAAGTGTAGCAAAAGCACTGATACTGGAGAAAAGAAATAATCACATGAAAAATCTAAGCAAAAGGCACTGGGGAAATCCATTTTGTTAACTGGACAAAAGGTCTTTTGATCGAATAATGTTTCGCAGCTCATCCAAGTTCCTTCTTCAGTTCTGAGCAGAGAAACGTATCCAACCAAAAAAAACTTTTGTCCATTTGACAAATTGAATTTCTCCTTTGCTATTGCTTCTACCTGGACAAATTTTACACGCAGTGAGAACAAACCTAAGTAAAAGTATGCAAGTGCCTGTTTAAAAACTTACTTAAAGAGTAAAAATTAAAAGAATTTCACACTGTTTTTGTGATAAAGCTAATGAAGCTAATAAAGCTTCAAATGTAGTGATTCAAATGTAGAATTTGGTATGTATTAGAAACAATTTAATATTTTTTTTTCCTAGCAATTTTTATTATTATTATTTTTTTTCTAGCTCAAATTGCAAACATGTTAAAAATAAACCGTGAGCCTTTTCAGCAGGTCTCAAACCATCATAAAAAACACTTTCATTTTTCAGTCCCGTTCAAAGATGCAGTGGAGTAGAAGGTCCAGCTGCCTGCTCACAGATGTAGTCAAAGTAAAAATTATCCACTGAAGAATGTATTTCAGTAAAGTACAGTCACCTAAAATGTTTACTTAATTACAGTGCTTTACTACTTTTTCTTTGTTACGTTCCATTTCCTGCATTACCACATGACATCACAAGGTGAAACAGTCTTTTCTGCTTGAGAGAACCACACCTAATGACCTAAATATGCAGGTTTGTGTGTTAAACATGTGAGATGAAACAAAACACAACTCCAGGTCTGTCTGTGATGAGGATAAACTACAAGAGAACAGAGATCAGAACATAGTGGCATATGGCCCCTGTAATAAATCTCCATTAACATACAAATATCCATGAACAGATTTTACACAGTCGAATAAAGACTCTATAATGAACTGTGTCTTGTTGGTGTGTGTGGGTGTATAGCACCAGCGGGCAGGTCAGCTTTTGTTCATTATGCTATTTTTACATATGTAGTTCTTCAGCGCCCAAAGAAGCAAACATCTAAGCAGAGGAGATGAGGCGGTGATGAAGAGGAGGGTGAGGGTCAGCTGACACCAGTTTCATCAGATCCACCAGCGAGGGAAAGAATCAGAGCTCCGATTCAAATGGAAATGAGAGATGAAGAATACAAGCATATGTACAGGGCGCAGAGGGGAGGAGGGCGAGGTACCAGGACAAGAGGAGAGCACGGTTCTGTTAAATTATACTGAGAGATAAGCAGATGAGGGGAAGGAGAGGTGAGTGTCAGATGGAGTTCAGAAAAAACATTGACAGAGAATTTTTTAAAGTCTTTGTTATACACAGGTGTATAGATTTTTTATAGACCAAAGTGTCCTTTATTACTTCTACTCGTCCAGTGTAAAGCACACACACCAGTCACTGTCTCCTGGCTCCGCACAGGCAGGTCTTGTATCACCCTTAAATATTTCATCCTTTCCTCCAAAACCCTCAGCAACTCTGTGTGCTACACCTGCTCCACTCTTTCACTGTGACACGCCGCGAGACAGTACACACAAAGTACTGCTACAAGTTTGAAAATACTTTTGCTTTACCCTAAACTTTTTGGGGACTGGCACAAAACTGCAATATTGTGCAACAGTGGAGATGTAGTGTCCCCACAGAGACAGGTGAGAGGGAGGACTTAATATGAACTGTCTAGTACAGTGTAACTCAAGGGGAGCGAGGAGGTGAGGCTCTGGGGTGGTTGGCAGTGACGTTTGAGAAGTGTGTAGTGGAAAGTATCATATTATTCAGTATTTAGGATTTTTTGAAGTTGGACTTTTTGGACATCTTAGAATCGCCTTTTATGTCACCCTTTACAGTTAAATATTTGTAATACAAATACATTTGTCAGCCAGTCAAAATCACCATATTTCCACCTGAAATAGGATTATGTCAATACATTTTTAAGAATAATAATGTAATAAAATACATGTAGATAATAGATAGACAGATGGTCCAAAGGGTATCCAGACTTCAAACTCGGGTGTTTGTATCAGAAACACCAGGCTGCATCAAGGGAGTCTTGTGTGATGTCATGTAGTACTTGGAATTGCAGTGACCACTAGGGGCAGAGGGGGTTTTTGAACACAAAGCTGCAGATTGTTTGCAAAAACTAGAATTGTCAAAAAAAAGTGACCCTCACCATAAAAGTAGCCGTGCTCTTTTAATACATTTTCACACGACTCACAACTTTCTGAATGACCTGTACTATATATACACGACATTTATTTTAACCGCCGAATACCTTTAAAGAAGAGCTTTTAAATCATTTAAAATCTCAACATTCATCTAAAATGACTTAATAAAAAACAGATCTGCTGATTTCTGTCCAGTGGGAGCTGACGTCGCCGTAAACATCTTCACAACAAAGCTCCATCGCTGTGGGCGCCTCCTGTGAGAGCTGCACATCACACCAGCGACTAACAGAGTTTTTCATTTGTACCAAAATGACGACACAACGCTGCTGAAACCTACATGTATCATTGTTTATGAAAATAAACTTAGAGAATGGAGGGAAACAGCTGATCGGAGCAAAGAATATCTCGAATACAGGAGAATAAAGATTATTCAAACATGCATGAATCACTGCAAAAACTTTAAGAGGGTAAATGAGAAGAGAAACAACTGTGGAGTTGGTTAAAAGCTCTTTCTTAGAATAGATCTGTTTTTACTCTTTCATTCTAAAATTGAATTTAAGGAATAAAAATGGGTATAATTTGATTTATCAGTGCAATATAAAACAAATTAAGAAATGAAAAGTCTAGTAGTCTGAAAACAGCACAAAGTGAAAAACACAATGGAGACACAGCACCCTAACAAGCCCTGTTCTAAAACTACTAGCTTCATTCTTCTGTGTATCTTCTATCTTCCTCATCACCTCCTCTAGAACTTCCTCAAGTGTCCCTCTCTGTGGACACTTTGAAGTGAGTGAAGTTCTGTGTCAAACCGTCACAGATCAGGAGGAAGACAGAGGAAGAACACAGCGTGAAGAAGGTAATTACAACTTTTTTAATTTGCTCTTTCACTTCTGTGTGACTATTTCAATCTGTGATCCGGGACCTTCAAAACCCCTGCTTCAGCTGGATTCTAATCACTGTGAGACAGTCTTCAGATGACTGCCCCTCCTCACTGTAGCACCATCAAGGTCACACGTACTTACAACATACTCAGATCTCCCTGACCGGAATGTACCGGGGGAGTTTAATGCATGGACTTAAGGTCAGGGACCGGTCGAGGATTGAGAAGTGTAAATTTGTACCCAAGTCAAAGTACAGTTGGGTAAAAATGTACTCAAATACAGGTACGAGTATTGCTGACAAAACTTCAAACCACATTCTGCAGATTCTCTGAGCTTTGGGCAGGCGATGCAGACCTGTGACAGGAGTTTGCAAGTACACAAAGACAATCAGGATATTTCTACTAGTAAAACACATTACATGTACATGCTACAAGTACACGCAAGTACAAGTAAGTGTAAAAATCTACTTAAAAAAGTAAAATTATGGACAGTATATGCATGTGAAAATATATATATTGGCTATTGTGTGAGATGGTTTCAAATATCGGTATCGGTCCCATTCCTCAATATTTGTTAATGGTTTGACCTCAGAGATTCAGACATGTATTTTCAAAAGGAACTGTATATCCATCCATCCATCTTCTCCCGCTTAATCCGGCTGGGTCGCAGGGACAGCTTGCTGCCCAATCCTCATAGCACCTGACCCCCCCTATGAACCCCTCTGCAGGTGGTGAGCCCACAGGAGGGTGGACAACATGGTCCTTGATGTTAGTTCATAGGGGTGCGGGCATGTTTTGAGTTGATGGGGGAAACCGGAGTACCCGGAGGAAACCCATCCAGACACGGGGAGAACATGCAAACTCCACACAGAAAGGCCCAGGCGACCCGGGGATCAAACCCGCAACTTTCTTGCTGTGAGGCCTGAGTGTTGCCACTCAGCCACCGCGCCGTGTATTTTCAAAAGGAACTGTATATAATGTATATGTAAGTGAAAAGTTGTATTTGTATGTGTTCCACAGTCTGGCATTAAACATATGCATCTTCAGTGGCCACAGGCCATGTTACAGGTCAGCTCTGTGGAGACATGAACACGCTCGCAGGATGCAAGAGCAAACACACCTTTATCACAGTTAGACAACGGACAAAAACATGAAAAGAAAAAAGGTGTTGTCTCATTAAAATTAAACAGTAGAGGGAAGTCGAACCCACACGTACTGTACCGTTACTTCAATAAAAACACGACTAAAATACCAGTAAAAATACTCTGAAAAGTACATTTTCTTTAAAAGTTACTTAAGTAAATGTAACTGAGTAAATGTAACATTGTACCTACTCATATTTTCACATTTCTTCTTCGTGCTTTTACTGTCAGATTAAAAACAGCCAGGCTGATCATTGGCATTAGCAATGACAGAACTTTGATTCAAATGTGATGAATTGCACAGCTCTACCAGCTGAAAAAAAGAACAAATCTATATCAGATCGTCCCAACTTTGGTCCAGTTCCTCCTCCTCTCGCTCTGCCCTCTTTTCCCAAACCCCACAGCGAGGTGTTCAGGCGTCCCGGGAGATTTGGTCTTGGTCTCTACCTCGGTGCAGGCTCCCAAGGTGCCGCCGGTGCTGCTGGGAGGTGGACAGTGCGCTTAGGGAAGATTTATGGAGGCTGCCGCGACACTGAAGTGTGTAATCAGTACAACGGAGAGCCAACAGGTCCGGGAGGAGGAAGGAGGACGGGCTCTGCGTGGTCCACATGCAGCGGCCTCATCACGGCTCTTGAAACAGATTTTTAGTTTAACATTTATGGTGCGTCAATTGACAAAATATTCTTTCTTAAATGGGACATGTTAGAATTTCTTTTTTTAATTTAATCAATAAAAGGTTTGAGTCTTGAGCTGAGTGTAGTTATGAGTTTAGAGATAGATAGATAGATAGATAGATAGATAGATAGATAGATAGATAAACAATAAAAGCAGTCACATTAAATGGATTTCTGATGAAAGAACAAGGTCATGAAAAGGGTTAAACATGAGAATAAGTCACTTCTGGATAATATGTGTCTTTTACTTACTGATCATACTAAATCTATCTCATGGCCTGAGTGCAGTGTTTTGTGTATTTTAATACTGAAATTATAATAATAATTTCTGATTTTAAATAAACTGCCATTGATTCATGGGATTGTGTATCCACCTTATTCTGGAAGTTACTGAGGGAAACTCCATCCTCATTCAGGTTGTATTGTTTCGCATGGAGCTGCTGATCTTGACAGCAAATAAATTCAATCTGGAATATAAAGCCATTTTAAAAGCACCAGAGAATTGCTGACTTGTTGGTGCACATGAACATTTTACACAAATGAACCAACTTTACGTCATATTTAAGATGAAAACCATTTCCCAAATTCTCCACATGACTGAGATTCCCGTTAGTGCCACCACTACAAAGCGTGGTTTAGGAGCATTTGGAGACCTTTATCCACCTTAGTCTGCCCTGGACTAAGGTGGATAAAGAAAAAGTTCCAGTTGGCTTACACTTCAAAGTCAGAAGGTTCTAGGTTCAGTTCCCAGGTCATGCAGTATCTTTCTGTGTAGAATTTGCCAGTTCTCCCTGTGTCTGCAAGTTTTTTTTTTTTTCTGGTAAGGTAGGAAGGCTTTATCCTACGTCACACTCACGCTGTGATGACGTGCGCAAAATGAGTGTCCAATAGGAACTTTGTTTTCTGCCAAACTCATGCGCTCCATCAATTTTTATCGACCCAAACTTTGCCAACGATTGAAATGAGTCAAGATGGTCGACTCCTCTGACTGTGTTTGTTTATAGCGACTGAAAAAGTCGCTCTAAGTGGAGTTAATTCTCACATACATGGAAAATTACACATCTTGGTGTGTGTAATTGCACATCCCTTTATATTTTTATTTGAAAGGTTTATTTCACTCAAAATGAACAAATACAAATGTAATAATAAATTAAAGCCGGAAGCGTCATCGAACGGCCCTCGCGGGCTGCGCACCGTACTCGACCGACCCGGCGCTCCCCCGGGTGGCGCTGATGAGCCTCTTGTCTCTGTGTGTTTGTGGCTTTGAGCTGAACTTGTCACTAAACACATAAAGTCCACACACACTGGAGATGCTGATGTACTAACATCGGCATTTTGGGACATCGCCATGGCAACACCGTACAAAATACAACTTTGGCCCCTGGACTTTTTTGATCGGGCTGACCTGAAGAATCTCTCTGCCAAATTTCACTTTCTTCAATTAAACAATTAAGCCGTTATATCACTTTGAAATGTAAGAAATTGTAGAAATTTTCCCATTAGGATAACATGGAGGCTTGGGCGCATCGCCATGGAAACCCAGTGAAATATACCATACGGTTGTCATTGACTTTTTTGGTCGGGATGCCATGAAGAGTAATTGTGCCAAGTTTGCGAATATTCAGTGAAAGTAAAATATTTTTCATGAATGGGAATTTATCTGATCTCTCCCATTAGGATAACATTGGAGCTTTCGCACATCACCATGGCAACACGGTTAAAAATACCACATGGTTTACACTGGCTTTTTTGATTGAGATGACCTAAAGTAATTTTGAGCCAAATTGGGTACATTTTAGAAAAAGTTAAATTTGGCCCTCCATGCAAAATTTTGTTCTGCCCTGCAGGGGGCGCTATCACACCATTTTTGCTCGTGTCACAATCAGTAGGCTTTGGCATGAAAGTTTTACAAGTGATTCAAATTTGAGCCAAATCGGACTTTGTATGGCCAAACGGGAGGAAATTTTGACATTGTAAAATTGCAAAAAATCTGAACAAATTTTGCGGCTTGCCGCACGTAAACCGTGACAGTTATTTTTTAAAAATTCAGCTATCGTTTGATGCCGCACTTCTCTAGTTGATGTACGGCGATTTTCACCCCTGTGGGTGAAGCGCCTTCAGAGGAGTTCGTTCAAATGCGACGTGAGCGAAAATGCTGACTCAGCATGTTTTTTATTTCAATCCAAGATGGCCGCCTTCTGGTTTGTCAGGGCTTCGCCCATTCACTCAATGTTGACGATGACTTGTTAGCAAGAACAAATATGCATGTCCCATACCTTCGGCATGGGTTGCTAGGATACTGCTGTTCACACGGGGCGATCGAGGGCTTCGCCCAGGCATCATCATTGCGAAAGCAACAGGCCCTACGCCCTGTAGGGGCTCGGGCCTAATAAAATGCATTACAAGTGATGTGGCTCTGTTCTATGCTCTGGCCCTGGACTTTACAGGAGCTGTTTCCATGACTGGAACCAGGAAAGTCATGGAGTGACTGCACTTTTTTTGTTTTTAGGGATATTTTTAATTTACTTACAGACTTGATATTTTGCATTTTTGTAGCTGAGGCCCTAAATTAAGCATTTTTATATGTCCAAAAAGTTGTTTATACATGTTTGCTGTGTGTTTTGTATAAAAGAGTGTGAATTTTATTTATGTAATTTTTTTTCATCTCTGTTTCTGGTCCTGTAGCTTTTATTACAGCCACATGACACAACTACAGCAGCAGATTGTGAAATAACAGGCTGTACTGAACAAAAGGATGTAGAACACTTCATTATAGGGTAAAAGGGGCAGTTTTAAAAGCAAAATTAAGAAAAAAAATCCAGGCGAAGAGAAATGTACTAAAATTGCCCTTAGGTCTTCAGGGATTAAACATGCACACTTGGCTAATCCTCCAACAGGTACTTCGGAAACTTTCCCAGAATCCTGATCTTGTAAAATATTGTACTCTGCATAATTTTAATCAAAGCATTCAACAATTTACAACCAAGAAATTTACAAAGCTTGTTCAAACTCATACTTTAAGAATGTATGAACATCTCAAATTACCCAGTGTTCAAATTCCTTCAAAAAGTTTCTGTGTCTCTATGTGGCGTAACAATTACAGTTTGGATACACATCTCAAACACTGCCAAAAGATCCATAAATTCAAGTTGTTCTATAAACATATGGTCACAGAATATTAGGGGTGGCACGGTACACAAAATTCACGGTACGGTACGTACCTCGGTTCAGACCCCACGGTTCGGTACATTTTCGGTACAGTGCAGGAAAAAAAAACATAACCAGAAAGGCTGTCCTCAAAGGCAGCTTTTTATTGCCTAAATCTCCAGCTGAGATAACTGCAACTTGTAGTAAAACAAGTAAAAGTAAAACATGTAAAACAAGTGAACACGCAAGCACCACATTGAGTATATTGATTGGTTACTGAGCTGGACATCAGTGAAGTTTGAACACATGGTCTTTTTAGGTACCTTCTGTGTTAGCATATTTGAAGTGTTCCCACTCACATAACCCACAGCTGTCAAACAACGACGACAGACCGTCTTCGTTTTGTCCACCACCCGCTCTCCGTTGCTGTTGTAACTCACGGGGAACCCGAAGTTGTCCCACACCCAGGGCTCTACACTAACTTTTTTTTTCAGGAGCACACGTGCCCCTAAGTCAAAAATTTTAGGAGCACAGAAAAACAAATGGGGGCACAAATAGGTTTTAGTTTTGAACGTTTATTACAGAGCAGAACTTGCGCACACCAACTTATTTGAATGAATTTTTATACAAAAAACACAAAAGAATTATGACTGTACTTTTCCTGCACAATCACTGTGTTTTTAATCAGTCTATCTCCATTTTATCTGATTAATATTCATTTAGACTTAAAATAAGCCAAACAGACTGTACTGCACTGAAACACTCTGCGCCCCTTTTTGGACCTAAGCGAACAGACAAGAACATTCACACAGACAGTGGCTCCTCTTTTCTGCATCACTCGAGGAAAAACTAAAACTAAAACACAACACTACCCACAGTTTGAGAACCTCTTCTTTAAGAGAACTTCCACTGGCACTTTACACAAAACTGCTTCGATGTGAATAAAGTGAGTAGAATTTTTAAACCTGTATTTTCAAATTCCTGGAGTTGTAACAAACAGATTAATTTGGCATTTTCTTTGGCAAACTTCAGCCCACATATCGCCTGTTCTGTGCCGTAGCTCTGCTCTGTGCGGACACTGACATAAAATGAGTTTTTCCACAGGGCAGATGTTTAACCTGCCCTGTGATGCAGGCTGAGGGTGGCGCTGTGGACAAGCCACGCGCTGGCGGTGCAGTGTCCACGGGCTCCAGCGCACAGGTCTCGACACTGGTACAAGTTTATTGGCGACAGCAGCGGCCGTAATGAAATATGATGCACTCAGTATTCAGACATCGAGTCTGTGACGTGACCGAGTCCAAATGCGCTCGAGTCCGAGACAAGACCGAGACAAAACTCTCGCTTTAGAGAGGGAAGTCCAGCGGCACAGGGGAATCTACTGAGTGTGGGACAGGTGTGGGTCCTGCTGCGGTGCCGCTCCTCGGTTAAGGGGGTGTGGGTGTGTTTTGAAGCGGAGTTTGTTTGTATGAGTGATATCGCTGCACACCCGGAGCTCGTATGCTGGGGTCGTGCGTGGTCGGAGGTGTCGTGCCCGGGCACGGTTCGGTTGCGCTCGCGCTGGGCGTGCCGCGCTTTAGGGGCGATCCAGGCTTGGGCACGATTCTGAAGTCCTAGTGTGAATGCGCCCCAAATGTTTGATACATGTAGAACGTTTAACTCATCACGTTGTGTCTGTGCGCAGCTCCTTATTGTGCTGCAGAAGCACTCGCACAGGTGCGACTGTTCTATTTTCCTCGTTCGCACGACGAAATATTTGCTCGCAAATGCGAGTGAAATGGGCGCACTGTAGAGCCCTGCTCACACCACCGACTTAAATGATGGTGGTGGGTCTTCTAACTAAGGCTTGAATTACTCGTGATGGCGAGGGTGTTGTGAGGGTGTTGCGAGCAGCAACTTTCAACAACAACAGCAGTTTTGTATTTGAAGGCGGAGTTTGCTCGCTAGACCAATTCAGACATGTATACATGTTCGTGGACCAATCAGGGCTTGCACATGGCAATGGTTAAGGAAACCGTCGCAAAAGGAAAGTCCCGTGGTCAGTTCAATATTAAACTTTTGTACCGTATATTCTCCGTCAAAATGCGCGCACCGAACCGTGACCCCCGTACTGCGACAGTTCAATACGAATACATATACCGTGCCACCCCTACAGAATATACAGAGAGGTTCTAAATATTTGAGCAATACTCTCTTCTGTGGTGCTGCTTTATCTTTCTGCTGTTCTTTCCTCACCAATATTGGTTTCCTTTGTATTATTGCAATATGATAACAGTTAGGTTACCAAGCTACAACAGTTACACATTGACCTCACTTGTAAACAGTTAATATGGTCTCATGTAAAACTGTCTGAAAAATGTAAAAGTAAGCTCATTATGTTAAAGTAGAAGATGGGGGAGGGATTTAATATGTTTTTTTTCTTTTTGGACATTTCTTTGTTTCTGTTCGTACAACTGCACTAATGTCAATATGGATGATACTATGTTCCATTGTAAAAGAACGTAAAATGTTTATTTGTCCAATAAAAAATTGACCAGCAGCTCTGAAGGATGGATCAAACGCAGAGGACATGTTTTCGGGGAATACAAAACCTTAAACTCAAGCTGCAATCCTTTATAAGCATAATTCAAAGGTGCTGTGCCTGATTTTTAAACGTGCGGAAACAAAACAAGTTCATTTTTAACGTTTTCCAGTTGTCCAAAATGATTCCTCACTTATGTCATGCATTCTGAACATTCCACTTACTCACCCCAATGACTTCATAAGATCTTTTCACAGCATGCTAGTGTGCACTTCCTGAATATCTGACACTCAAATGCTTTGTAATTAGCTGCAGATAATGTGCAGTGGTCCAAAGTTATTCCTCTCTTACCTTATGCATTCAGTGCATAGCTGTACTGGGCCAAGACAAACTTTGCTCTCATGCATGGGGATAAAATGGGATACACCCAATTCAAAAAACAGTTTGCCTACTTTTAAGTCTCATTGTAAGAATAAATTGTCCCATTCTCAAAAACAAGCCAAGGATACAATGAACCACCGGCATTTGGGACGGATTTGGCTGGAAGTGTCAGGGGATGGGGGTTTACAAAGGCTCAGCTGCAGCACACAGGAACTCTGAGCTAATTGAGCAAAAATAATTCTACTGAACGAGAAAGCACCGCACAAAGAGAGGCCAGGGCTAGAGAGGAGAGCAAGTTTTAAAACATGCACTGCGAATTACCCCGAGTTTAAAGACCAGCTACCACATTCATTCCATGTCTTTGAGCCAAATGTCTTTTTCAGGTTTTATATATATATCAGTATTTTGGTATAACTCCACCCATCACTGAGTATTATTATTAGTCTTAGCAGTAGTAGTAGTAGTAGTAGTAGCAGTAGTAGTAGCAGTAATAGTAGTAGTAGTAGTAGTAGTAGTAGTAGTAGTAGTAGTAGTAGTAGTAGTAGTAGCAGTAATAGTAGGTACCGGCAGTCAAAAAATTAAGTTCTGCCGTTTAGGTTTTTAAGTGCATTTTTCCATTCAGTAAAGTATCAGAAACAACCACAGAAAATTTCAGGTCATTATCTGCAACCATTTTTGAGATACTGGGGTAGGGGTAGCCCTAGAGTTCAGGGTTGCTCCAATAAAAAGTTAGAAGGTCGCCAAAATGCTTCCAGACCAGAAAAATAATGCAAAAATGGCAAAAATTGGACGATTTTTGAAAAGTCATAAAATGTTCATTTTTCATTGCAGTTCGATGAAACTTCACTGCTAGGGGATCATTGGGCTGCTAAATCAGATTAAATAATCTAGCCTTGGCTATCTTGAATAGTTTCTTTGATAGATCTGGTAGAAAATTGGAAAAATCTGAGAAATTCCTCAAATATCATTATCTAATGGCTTTTTGAGAGGCCAAAAATGTTTCATTTTTCACTGCAGTCCAATAAAACTTCACTGCTAGGGGATCATTGGGATGCTAAATCAGATGAACTCATCCATTCTTAGCTATCTAGAAATCTACAAAGCTGAGAAAATTGGGGAAAAAATAGAAAATTTCATAAAATTGTACATCTGAAAAAAGCTACTGCAAGCACAATTCTTCACAGACATGTATGGGAATCAGATCCTAAGTTGATTACAGTCATTTTATCAACATGATCAAATGAACAGAGAAAAGAGAAACTATTTGTATTAATATTCCTAAACTGAAATATGCATATGTTGCATAGGCCGTATATACGGTCTATGATATGTAGTCATCTGTTGTTCACACACACAAGTTGGGAAAAAAAAAACAAAACTGACCAGTTGTAGCAGTCAAATAAATATTCTTACAGGTATTACAGGCATTTAGGATTATTTTATTAATGGGCTGCATGTGATGAGAGTCTAAACCTAAACTCCAGGCCCTGATAGAAGCAGAACTATCTGTGGTCCGGGTGGATTGGTCAGATCTGGGGAGGACTGAACATAGAAGCAGACGCACTTTTGGTTCACTGCGGGCGGATAAGTTAAGCTTGGATTTTTATTTCCTATGTGGACTCAAATAGACATTGGGTAATGTGTTTAATGCAGCTTTGCGCACATTTGTTCACGTTTTAGAGAAACAAAACTTAAAAACCGCATGGCTCATTTACATACACTGTGCTGAAAACACAGCTCAGTGCTGATGCGGTCAGCTTCTGTCAGACTAAAGGACACAACTCAGTGGAATATGAGTGCTCTTTCTGTGACTGCGTAGGTCTGCGGGCTCCATGTGGCTCCGTGCTTGGGACCGGGCTGAGCTCCGCAGCCGCTAGCACCTGGACCTCCGCAGTCACAGGCTATCACAAAAACACACAATAGCTCCACGAAGAAATGCCTAAAGTCAGTGATCTAAACAACACATTAGAATTAGATATTCAGTGAAACAAATAATGATTTACTCACCTAGGAATGAAGTTAAAGACTCTATTGATTTTTCGCTCTCGATATGAATGTATTTTTAAAATACACAAAAAATACCGTAAATTCCGGACTACAGCGCGCACCCGATTAAGAGCCGCATGCTCAGATTTATGAAGAAAAATCAATTTTGTAATTATATGAGCCGCACCATATTATAAGCCGCTGGCCAAAGACTAGGCGGGGGGTTCGCTTCTCGCCTCGCCGCCTGAGCGCCCGGGACGGGTCATGACGCAGTCCCCCGCTGAACTCTGGGGACGGACTCGCTCACTGGTGACACTTGGGACACACACGCGCCACAGGCACTTACACACCTTCACACACTTGGGACACACACACACGACATGCACATACACACCTTGGCGCTCTGGGAATAAACCACGGTAGCGATCGCTTTAGCCTTCAGTCTGATTTGTACAGTGGAAACACCGCGGCCGCCTGCTCTTTGCGTGTTAACCCAGTCCTCCAGAAAGTTTTCAAGCTCAGGCCATCTGCTATGGTTACCTCTGAAAGCTTTGGTTGCTTTTTACACTGGCTCAGTTCTTCTTGTTGGAGCCTCCACCTTCGCACCATCGACTCGTTTATGCCAATTTTACGGGCAGCAGCTCGATTTCCTTCTTTAACTGCCAGAGTGATCGCTTTTAGTTTAAAAGCTGCATCATATGCTTTTCGTCTGGTATTCTCCATGTTGATGAGGGTTAGCAGAAAGACTGAAATAAGGAAGTTGTGATTAATCATACAATTTCATTGGACGTCAGTGAACTACGTATTTATTTTATTGGTCCATGTTTTTCCCGCGATGGAAAAAAAAATAAAAAAGCCGCTTCATATTACGAGCCGCAGTGTTGAAAGTGTAGAAAAAAAGTAGCGGCTTGTCATCCGGAATTTACGGTACTTCATTTTGGTACCTACTTTGTGGGGGGTATTTTTTATGATTCCCTTGCTATTTGACGATCTTTTCAAAGGTTTTGATTCATTTTTGATTTTGAAGCCCGAGAAAACTATAAACTTTACCCCAAACAAACCAGGTACATATCAATAGCTGGGGACCCCCTGCTGAATATGGAAATAGTTTTGATCCTGTTAGCGCCATGCAATATTCTTGGCTCTGCCCTTTGTACTGTGCCGGGCAGCGTGTGCTAATCAGCTAAAACTAAGTGTCTTGATCCGGGAAATGCGAACAA